>JAVANC010000027.1:18132940-18732940 GCA_033319125.1 Parnassius glacialis | reverse complement strand
AAGGCCTTCGACGTCAACTACTGACGAAAATATTAAAAAAGTACTTGATTTAATAATGGGAGACCGCAGAATTAAAATTAGAGAGATAGCCGAGATTATAGGCATCTCTTATGAACGAACTCAAAACATCATTGTCAACGAGTTGGGTTTCCACAAGGTGTCTGCGAGGTGGGTTCCGCGACTGCTTTCAGTTGAACAAAAAAGGACGCGATTGACTATTTCACGCGACTGTTTGGAGTTATTTGAAGCCGATGAAGATGATTTTTTGAATCGTTTTGTTACTATAGATGAAACATGGGTTCATTACTGTACACCGGAAACAAAACAACAATCAAAACAGTGGAGAAGACCAGGTTCACCACCCCCTAAAAAGGCTAAGTCGATTTTGTCGGCAAATAAGGTGATGGCTTCAGTATTCTGGGACTCGAAAGGTGTGATTATGATTGATTATCTTGAAAGGGGTCAGACTATAAACTCTGATTACTACTGCACCTTACTACGTCGTTTACGAGAGGAAATAAAAGAAAAACGTCGAGGAATGCTCAGAAGAAAAGTCCTGTTTCATCAAGATAACGCCCGTGTTCACACGTCAGTACAGTCAATGGCTGAAATTCACAACTGTGGCTTTGAACTGTTACCGCATCCGCCGTATTCACCTGATCTGGCACCATCAGACTTCTTTCTGTTCCCTAACCTAAAAAAGCACTTGGGAGGTCAAAGATTTTCGACAAACGACGAGGTCAAAGCAGCTGTAGTCGCATATTTTGACTCTAAGGAAGAATCATTTTTTTTTTCAACGGTCTAAATGCTTGGAAGGGGAGGTGGCAAAAGTGTATTGAACTTGATGGTGATTATGTAGAAAAATAAAAATATAACTGATTTAATATGTGTTTATTTTCTTGGTTAGGCCGAGTACTTTTCAATCCACCCTCGTATGATTGCCAATATCTGATAAAAGTAGTAGCGATTAAGCATTAATTCTGCTAAGATAACGGGCTGAAGAAGATAATTTAATGTAGGTAAATACGTTATCACATTTTAATTGAAGTAAACCTTGAATCAAATTACTTTATCGATTAACTCGCGTTTTTAATTTAAATGAAGATATTATAGATAATTTACCTATATATTACTTTAATTTATGGTATAAGACCCTATAATTCCCAGAATAGTACCGTCATCTACATCCGACCTCATTCTCCCTGTATAGTAGTAGTAGTAGTAGTGTCCCTGTATATAATTTTATATGTTTCGCTCAAGTTTCCTCGTTCTCTGCGATCTTTCAAAATCGATTGGGGCGACATCTACGTATGAAAAAATTATAATCGATTGAGGGCAAGTACGCAGAATGACGTATGGTTTCTAACTACGGTTCTTGTAATGTTAAAACGGTGTATCGAGCAGTGTGGAGAGCAATAATAGCGAAAATTGATTGACTAGCTGGGGTTGCTTCTAAGCCGGCTATACATGTTGGACGAGCGAAGGCGAGCACTAACGTATCGACAGCTCATTTGTCTAGCCTCGCCATTGCTCGTCGACGCTCGCCTAGTTGGCCGAGTGCAGGCGAGCGCCAACGAGTATACCATTCGTTTGGCGTGCCTTGCCGCCACTCGGGGTCGCTTGCTACGACTCGTCCACTTCGGAAAATTGACGGTTTTTCTGCACAAATCAAAGGCGCTCGCCTGCACTCGGCAAGTCGCGTCCACCACATTTTTTTTATATAGAATAGGGGGCAAACGAGCATGCGGCTCACCTGATGGTAAGTGACTACCGCCGCCCATGAACAACCGCAACACCAGGGGAATTGCAGATGCGTTGCCGACCTTTTAGAAAGGTGTAAGCTCTTTTCTTGAAGGTTCCTAAGTCGTATCGGTCCGGAAAATTCACTGGTGGTAATTGATTCCACAAGGAAGTCGTGCGAGGGAGAAAACTTCTTCTAAATCGCACAGTCGTGGACCGCCAATCATCCAGATGGTATGGATGGTAACGCGAGTTTTGTCGCGATGTGCGATGGTGAAATTGAGCGGCTGGAATTAGTCCGAACAATTCCTCAGAGCACTCCCCGTGATAAATGCGATAAAATACGCAAAGAGATGCAACATCTCTACGCAGTGCCAGTGTATCGAGCCGATCAGAAATAACTCGGTCGTCGACGATTCGAACCGCTCTGCGCTGGATGCGGTCAAATGAAAGGAGCTGGCACTGGGGTGCCCCGGCCCAGAGATGAGAACAGTATTCCATGAGGGGCCGAACTTGCGCTTTGTAAAGTTGCAAGCGATGTGCCGGCATGAAATACTGTCTCGCTCTGCTGAGCACGCCAAGCTTTTTAGAGGCCAATTTGGCCTTCCCTTCGAAGTGACCACGAAACTGCACACTATTCGATATGTCGACGCCAAGGATTCCGATACTGGCTGAGGCAGTAAGGGGAGTGCCTTGAAACTGAGGAGATACGACAAAGGGGTTCTTTTTAGCGGTAAACGCGCAAACTTGTGTCTTCTGGGGATTGAACTGGACTAGATTTAGTCGCCCCCAATCCGAGACTTTGTTAAGCAAAGACTCGACTTCAGACACAAGTTTGTCCCGGTACTCGGCGACGTTTTCCCGAGAAATATTGGCACGGCCGGTATATAAGGCATCACCAGTGCTGTCGTCCGCATAGCAATGAATGCTGCCAGTTAGCAACATATCATTGATATGCAGGAGAAACAGCGTTGGTGATAGCACGCAGCCTTGTGGAACACCAGCGTTGATAGGCTTGAAATCAGAGCATTCACCGTCTACTACGACCTTGATGCTCCGATCAGCAAGGAAACTGGTGATCCATTTGCACAATTTCTCGGGAAGCCCATAGGAAGGAAGCTTCGAAAGAAGCGCTTTGTGCCAGACCCGATCAAAGGCCTTCGCTACGTCCAAACTAACGGCTAATGCCTCCCCCTTGGACTCTACTGCCTCCGCCCATCTATGAGTTAAGTAGACTAGAAGATCACCAGCTGATCGACCCCGACGAAAACCGTACTGGCGGTCACTAATCAGCTGGTGATCCTCAAGGTACCTCATGAGCTGGCAGTTTATAATGGCTTCCATTATTTTGGAGAACAAGGAGGTGATGGCGATAGGCCTGTAGTTGGACGGGTCTGAGCGGTCGCCTTTTTTAGGGATCGGGTGCACCAAAGCTGTCTTCCATGAGTTCGGGACTACGCCTTGGGAGTAGGAGTACCGGAAAAGACGCGTTAAAACCGGTGCCAACTCCGGAGCACACGTCTTCAGCACAATGGGAGGGATTCCATCGGGCCCACTCGACTTGTTGACGTCCAGGGAGAAGAGTGCTTTGCGGACCGAGCGCTGTGTAAATCGCACATCCGGCATGGAGCACTCACATCGCGGGATGGTTGGCGGTGTGTTCCCCCCGTCATCTAGAGTCGAGTTGGACGCAAAAAGAGAGCTCAACAGATCGGCTTTCTCCTTTGCGGCATGGGCCAGTGAGTCGTTCTCTCTGTGCAGAGATGGAAGAGATGGCTGACAGAAGTTCCCTTGGACAGCCTTGGCGAGAGACCAGAATGCACGGGTTCCCGAAGGAAGGCGAACTAGCTTCTCGCCAATTCTGCCGATGTGCTCAGACCTTGCCTTGGCAATGACGCTTTTGAAGGACCTGGAGGCGGAATTATACTTCTTTTTTAATGCGCTGGTGTTTTTCCCGAGACGTTGATGCGTCAGCCCAGGCCTGGTAGCACTCCTGCTTATAGCATGATGCTATTTTACAGGAGCGACCAAACCATGGCTGGGATCTGCCTCCGATGGGCACCACAGAAGATGGAATAAAAAGTTCCATACCCTGAAGTACCACATCAGCAACAGAATCGGCAACAACGCTGGGATCTTCCGGCGAGAAGCAAACCCGCCCCCAAGGGTAGGATGCAAAAAAAGACCGCATCCCATCCCAATCAGCTGACCTATAGTGCCAAACACGGCGGCAAGCTGTAGATCGCAACTGCGATTGGAGCGTGAGTGGCACCGTACTCCGGATCAGACAATGGTCCGAAGAGCCCAGAGGGGCATCGACGGAGACCTGATATCCGTCCGGATGAGAGGTCAGCAGAAGGTCCAACAGGGAAGGTACATGGTCTTCCACATCTGGGATCCGCGTAGGCGAAGTAACCAGTTGTGTTAGACCATATGCCAAAGCAAAGTCATAGACAGATCTACCCGCATGATCGGTTAAACGAGAACCAAGCCATTCAGCGTGGTGGGCGTTGAAATCACCGAGTATCACGATCTCTGCGGATGGGACCTGTTGTAGCACGGAGTCTGCAGCCATTTGGACGTGGTCTATGAGTCGGTCTGTGTCGGCATTACCGCTATGGGACCTATAGAGGCACCCGTAGACGCGGGGATGGTCGTCGCTGTCTACGCGCAGCCATAGGATGGACAGGTCCGTACCTTCAAGGCTGCCGAGGCGTCGAAAACAGATGTCCTCTCTGACATACACGCAAACTCCAGCCCGGGGCACAAACGAGTGTTCTAATTTGTACCCCGGGTAGGAGAGATACGAAGTATCAGCCGGAGAGGACACCTGTGTCTCGGTAAGAAAGAGCAAGGCCGGCTTAGCTATCTCCAGATGGTAGTGGACGGCGTTAAGGTTTGAATGAAGTCCCCTGATATTGCAGAAATCCACGGTAAGCGTGGCAGGGGTTGCCTTTGTCTTCTTGCTCCGCTTGCCCCGAGCAGGTTTCGTCTTGAGCGGAATTTCGCCCCCCCCAGAATACGCGGGGCAGCCTGAGCACCCACGCCCAGGAGTGGAGTAGTTTGGTCGTGGATGCTCAGCGAGGGATTCTCCAGGGGTGCTGGTACCCTCCTGGGGTAGTCTTTTATTTAATTCCACTACCATGTTGATGGGGGGGGGGGGGGGAATTGGGCCTCCGGCCACCTGCACTCACCAAGCGCAACGCAGAGGTAAACCTCTACTTCACGCTGGTATTCTGTGAGGTCGTGGTACCACCCCGGTTCGAGCTGGCCCATCCGAGCGACAGCAAAAGCCACCGCTTAGCTCTACCACTGTTGTATGTTAAGGCTTCAGTACACGTTGGTCGAGCGCGCTTGGCGAACCCGCTAGGCAGATTTTTGTGGTGTGGTTCACACGTTGGCGTGCTTCGTTCTGCGTTGGTAGCTAGATGATGATGGACGTTAGAGTGATCGCGGCCTTATTTTTAGGTTGCTCATGTTTGGGGTTTCATATAACTGATTCATTGTGATAAGAATCAATGAACCTAAATATTTGCTCATTAGTCCATGTCGTCATGTTTGTGAAATAATTTTATGAAGCCGTAAAGCGTAACTATTAACTGAACATTCGGCCAACGCGTGATCGCTATTTGCGGTCTTTCTTCCCCATCGATTGTCGGTTCTTCGAGCTATATGGCCGGGCCTCTGCCACTTCAGCTTACTAATCCGTTGGGCTATGTCGGTTACACTGGTTCTACTGCGGATATCCTCATTTCTAAGTTTATCATGCAAAGAAACCCCGAGCATAGCCCTCTCCATAGCTCACTGAGCGACCTTAAGCTTCCTCGTACGGCCAGCAGTGAAGGACCACGTCTCAGATCCGTAAGTCATCACTGGCAACACGCACTGGTTGTACAATTTCGTTTTCAGGTTTTGAGGTATGTCTAACGAGAAGATGTGTCGTAGTTTCCCGAACGCTGCGCAGAGTTGAATCCGTCGATTGACCTCTCGGTCGAAGTTGGACTTACCTTTTTTTTTTAACGGGGGGAAATCCTCATGGACTACCTCCGCCTGGGGAAAGGCGGAGGGACGTGCCGGACTCTTACCGGCTAAAACCACCCCGGTGTCTCCTCGCACGTGCGCGTGGGGCCACGGGAATCCAAATTCTTCCGCAGCCTCACACTAGTGCTGGCCCGGTCAGTCCGGGCCTCGTCTCCTGCACGGGGAAGTGAGGTGTTCAACTACCCCGTGTATCGCCTCAGGGGCGCGCGCCAACACCCACGCGCGCCTCTGCCTCGGGTCCATCGAAAAGGGGTGGCGGGGGCTTCCCCAAGTCTCTCGCCCTGGACCCATTCATGGGGGCCGGAAAAGGGCGTTGTCCGCCCTTCTCCTGCGCCCGGTGCGCCTTCTGCGGCCGGGGAAGGGAGTCGAGATCTCCCTTTCCCGTTCCGCAGTTTCCTTCTCCGACATCACGTCCTCGCAGAAGGACACCACCGCGTCCCACGACTCTGCGCTACCGACCATCTTCCGCACTAAGGCCGGCAGCGACAGATTGCCTCCTACTTTATTTTTGAGGACACGGCGCTGCTCCTCCCAAGCTACACACTCAGCGAGCGTGTGTTGCGCCGTGTCCTCCCCGCAATGGACGCAGTGGTGGCACCGAGCGTCCGCCTCCCTGTCTATGCGGCAAAGGTACTTGCTGAAGCAGCCATGCCCCGACAGCACCTGCGTCACCCTAAACGACAGGGAGCCGTGCCTTCTCCCGAGCCAGTCGTCGAGTACTGGCCGGATCGCCTCGACGGTAGCGAGGCCGGCGGTAGGGCGCAGAAGCCTTTGCCGCCATTCCGCCACCAAGACCTGACGGAGCTCCTCTCGGCGCAGCGCGATCTGCCGCTGCACCGGCCTCGAGCCCCGTGCCCGCTCTTCCTCGCGCCATCGATATAATGACGCAAGTACTTTCGCCTCTAGGTCCCATGGCGGGGATCCGTCCAGGACCCAAGCCGCCTCGTAGGAAATCATGCGATACCCGCGGACGACTCTGACGGCCATCGCCCTCTGCGGTTTGCGCAGAATGGCGAGAGTGCTGGCCGTCATGTCCATCGCCCATACAGGGCCATAGACCGCACGATTCCCACGTACAACCACGTACAACACTATGGAGGTCATTGAGCATAGTGCTCAGGTCCTCCAGCGATTCTGCCATAAGGACTATATCGTCGGCAAATCGAAGGTGAGTGATGTACTCGCCATTGATATTAATACCGCATCCTTTCCAGTCCAGTAGCTTGAAAACGTCTTCCAATGCAGCGGTGAAGATTTTCGGGGATATAACGTTAATCTGTCTTTAGCTCTCTCTGCAGTTGGATAGGTTTCGTACTATGATTCTGTACTCGGATAGCCATCGTAGCTCTACTGTACAAACAATTCAGCATTTCGATATACCGAGAGTCTACTTGGCACCGCTGAAGGGACTGCAGCACCGCCCAAATTTCGACGGAATCAAAGGCTTTCTCAAAGTCCACATACGCAAGGCAAAGTGGCAGATTATACTCCTCTGTCTTCTGTACAATCTGCCTGAGGGTATGTATGTGGTCTATGGTACTAAAGGTTTTTCGGAAACCGGCTTGTTTGGGAGGCTGGAAGTCGTCTAGTCTGCGTGCGAGACGATTCGTAATGACTCTTGAAAACAGCACGTAGACGCGGCTCAGAAGGGAAATCAGTCTGTAGTTCTTCAAGAGAGCGTTGTCACCTTTCTTGAAGAACAAGACCACCGCACTTCTGCTCCACGTCTCTGGAGTAGTCCCACCATGGAGGACGGAATTAAAGAGCTTCTGAAGGACTTCAAGTACCGGTTTTCCACCCGCTTTCAAAAGCTCCGCTGTAATTCCATCCTCGCCCGGGGACTTGCCGTTTTTAAGGTGCTGGAGAGCCATTCTAATCTCACTCAGACTGACGTCCGGGATATCTTCGGAATAGTGTCGGATAAGACTCGCTCTTGGATCGTTACTCACACTTGCGTGTGACTCCAACGATGACGTGTACAGCTGCCCATAGAACCTCTCAATCACACTCAAAATCTCAGTTGTCCCGGAAACGATGCTGCCACACTCAGTCTTCAGCTTTGACAGTTGGCTCTTTCTGGCAGACAGATCTCTGGCAAAGACTTTGGAGCCTTGGTTCCGCTCGACCTCTTCTTCAATACAGGCTGTATTGAAGTTGCGCAAGTCCCGCCGTATGCATTTGGAGATCTGTCTGTTGAGTTGACTGTATACTGCCAAATCTGTTGAAGAATGTAGCTTCATCTCCCGTCTAACAGCCATGAGATTAAGAGTGTGATCGGAGAGTTTTTGTGTTCGTCTGCGGCGGGTCTTGCAGAACTTAGCTCCGACCGCATGGACAGTTTCCACAAGCTTGTCATTCATATCGTCCACTTCATTGCAGTCTTCTAGGTACTGAAAACGGTTTTGTAACTCGAGTTCAAAGGTTTCGGGACTTTTGAACAGAGCACGAGGGCGATGGAGCGTTGACTTCATTAGACGAGACCTCTCCAAATTAACGTTTAGGTTCAGTGTGCCTCTAACCATTCGGTGATTGCTACCAGTTTTCACCCTTGCGATTACGGAGACATCACTGAACAATTGTCGTCTGGTCGTCATAATGAAGTAAATCTCATTTTTGTCGAACCGTCGGGGCGCGACCAGTTCCACTTCCTGTGGGGCCGCTTCTGGAAGAAAGAGTTCATCATAAAGAGTCCCTCTTTTTCCATGAAGTCGGCCAGCTGCTGGCCCCTTGAGTTCCGTTGCTCTATTCCAAATTTCCCTACTTCCAGCTCAACGTTCTCTCTTGTGCCTAGTTTTGCATTGAAGTCTCCCATTAACACCGTATAGTGGGTTTTGGAGGAATGCATGGCTCTAGAGATATCTTCATACATTTCCTCCACCTCCTCATCGGGGTGTGCCGAGGTTGGTGCGTAAACCTGTACGACCTTCAGCGAATAACTTTTGGTGATTCTGAGTATAAGGTACGCAACCCTCGTCGACACACTCCCAATCTTTACAACGTTGTTAACGTGAGACTTGTGGACGTTTAATCCGACACCTTGGGACAAATGGTTGCCCTCCCGGTGACAGCACAAGTTGCCGGATTCGAGGATTACCGTGCCCTCCCCCTCTCTTCGGACCTCGGATGATCCTATAACACGCCAGCGTAACTTGTCTATCTCTTCTTCCAGCTCCACGATCTTCGCGTCAGTCCTCATCGTGCGTGCGTTGTATGTTACCAGATCGAGTCGTCTTACAACCGAACTTCATCCGGAGATTCTTAGCACCCACTGCCCCGCCGTTACCATGGTGGCCAATGTGGCCAGGAATAGCGGGGTCGCCGGGGCCTTCGTAACTTTCATCATGGGGGGATGTTTGCCATAGTTGCCCTGCTAGGCGAGCGGGTTGGCAACCGCAGTATTTTTTTTGTATTATTGCTGTTATCAGGCAGAAGCTGCTGCTCATCTCCTGCCTGTTTTCCACTGTCGCTTCTCACAACACTCACGGGAAGATATGGGGTAGTGGATATTCTTAACCTCCACTACATGGCTGTAAATCATTATGAACATTAAATTCTATTTTTTTAATGTAATTCAATAATACTCTTCTAGAGACAAAGATTTGATAAGCGTTTATGATGGGCAAATCACATACGAAATAATGAGGAGACATCACTTTGGACATAAGATTATTGCACAATGCATTAGCTCAAATTTTGGTAAGTACTAAAGTTTAATATAAGTTTCTTAATGATGCTAATGATATTCAAATAAACAAGATAACTAATATCTATGAACAATTTTTTGTACGCTACAGTAGGCACAATATTATTTAAAATTAAAATACTTGCCTTGAGGCCTGATGACATTCCAAGAAAAAAAATAATTACTACAGAATATTCTGCAGGTTTATGATGATCATGATTTTTTACCATTTATTTAATAATTACTTTAGAGATTGTTCATGATATCTGTTGAAGTTTCAGAAACTTTAGTAATTATCATCATTACAGCCCTTCACAAGTTCACTGCTGAACATAGGCCTCCCCCAAGGAATGCCACAAAACACGATCCTGATCCACCTGTGTCCATCGACCTGCTGCACGTCTTACCAGATTATCACTCCATCTAGTGGGGCGACGCCCTGCACTTCTTTCGCCGCTACGAGGCCGCCACTCGAACTTTCAACTTTAGTAAACTTACCGTGATATGAGACTAATTAAATTAGTCAGTCCTCAGGGTGCGTGCGTTGTATGTTGCCAGGTCCAGTCGTCTTAGGTGGCAACCGAACCTCCACCGGAGATTCTTAGCACCCCCTTCCCCGCCGTTACCATGGTCGCCACCGTAGCCAGGAATAGCGGGGCCGCCGGGGACTGGGGGCCGTCTCTTTGTTGCTCTCGTCATTGGGGGGTATTTACCATAGTTGCCACGCCTGGCGAGCGGGTTGGAACTGCAGTTTTTTTTATTGTAGTTTTGCTGTTATCAGGAAGACGCTGCTGCCCTACTTCTGCCTGTTTCCCTTTGTCGCCTTTTACGACACCCACGGGAAGATATGGGTAGTGGATATTCTCAACCGCCACTACACGGCCAATGTGTGGATAGCCTCACAAAAACTCGTGAACATTGGGAGTTGGCATTGTTCTCTTTACAACTTTGTCTACGCTCGCGTTGGTTGAGACTTGGCCAATATGTATTGCCGCGGTAAGAGTTTTCGCTCGATTTTTTATTTTATTTTACCAATTTGGTGCATATGAGTCAATATTGTGGGTAAACGATATCAAACAATGACACTAATCCCATGATTGTTAGTTAAGGATCGGCTTCCACCATTACTATTAATTCTATTCCACAATTACTTACTCAACCTTTGGGTTCATTCTTCAAGTCGAAGTTTTTACTACGAAAGTAATTTTACCAAAAACGCACAGTACGTTCGTTCGTCGTATCCTCTTGAAATGCAGCATTGATATTACGAGACGTGGTCAACACCACGTCGGAACTTGTTTTTAATGGACAATGCAATAATTTTAATTTAAAGTGGCTACTTTATTAAAACGGCCATTTTATGTTCATACTTTAGCCCCTATTATTTCATTCAATCATTCATTATAGCCCATCCAAAGTTCACTGCTGAACATAGGACATCTCTACAATTGCCTCGTAGGGATGGGAGTGGCATTTACCGTAATTGCCACGTTTGGAGTTGGCAACTGCAGTTCATCAGATTGGATGTCCATTGAGTGCGGGGTACCTTGACTATCCTGGATTCTCCCTGGAGCACAAATTCCATCCACGTGCCGGAGTATGTGTGTACGTCCGCAATGACATCTGCTTCCAGCGTCTCTGTCACCTTAAAGACCCCACTTTTTCGACAATCTGGGTGATGGTAGATACAGGTATTGACAAAATCCTTTATGCCTGTGTCTATCGATCGCACAGCGGTGAGCAGGAGACGACTCGGTTATTTGATCACCTTAGTGAGGCTGCTGACGTGGCCATTAATCGGTATCCTACTGCACAGTTGGTCTTTCTGGGGGACTTTAACGCTTGTCACCAAGACTGGCTGTTCCCATACCAAAAGACCGACCATGCTGGAAGAGAAGCGTGGAATTTTGCTTTGACGCTAGGTCTTTCTCAGATGGTAAAGGTGGCGACTAGGGTACCCGATGTAGACGGTCACACAGCAAATTGCTTGGACCTTCTGCTGACTACCGAACCAGACAGATATGAAGTACAGGTTACTTCTCCTTTGGGTACATCTGACCACTGTCTGGTGAAATCTGTATCGTCATATTCTCCACCTGATTACGAGTCCCAAGGTGTTCGACGAATATGGCAGTATAAGTCAGCTGATTGGGATGAGATGCGACACTTTTTTGCATCTTATCCTTGGCGGGAGGTTTGTTTCTCTTCTGCGGATCCGTCGAGCTGCGCGGTTGCGATAACGGATGTGTTGCGTCAAGCTATGGAGTACTTTATCCCCTTCTTCGACGCTCCCACCGGTAGCAAAGCTCGCCTATGGTTTAACGCTGAATGCGCCCAAGCTGAAAAGCGCAAGCATTTAGCTTACCTATCCTGGGTTGACGCTCGAAACCGCAAAGCTCCGGATATTAGCTCCAAGAAGAGAACCTTCAATCAGACCGCCAAGTCCTACAAAAAAGCATTACGGAAAGCTAGTCTCGATCGCATTAAACATATTGGCGCAAAACTCTCTGCCAGACCATCCGGCACTAGAGCTTTTTGGTCTCTCGCCAAAGCGATCGAGACAAACTTCTGTCGGCCTACACTGCCTCCATTGGTAAAACCGGATGGCACACTGGCTCATACTGCTAAGGAGAAAGCGGACCTGTATTAATGGGTGTCCCTCAGGGCTCAATTCTCGGCCCATTCCTATTTCTAGTGTATATTAATGACTTACCTTCTATTGTAGAGGATAATCATGATATAGTATTATTTGCTGATGATACTTCTTTGATTTTTAAACTTAAACGTCAATCATTTAAATGTGACGAAGTGAATAATGCTATATCAAAATTAGTGCATTGGTTTAACGTTAATAATTTACATTTAAACGGGAATAAAACTAAATGTATTAAATTTACAACAACGAATGTTAAAAATCTGAGAACCAATGTGTTTTTAAATGGGGAAGAACTGAGCCCTGTTGAATCCACTGTTTTTCTTGGCATCACTCTCGACGCAAAGCTTCAGTGGGGCCCCCATATATCCAAACTAGCAAGCAGACTAAGTTCTGCAGCCTATGCTGTAAAAAAGATAAGAGGTCTCACTAGTGTCGAGACAGCTAGATTAGTTTATTTCAGTTATTTCCATAGCATAATGTCTTATGGGATTTTGCTATGGGGAAATGCGGCTGATTCAGTAACTATTTTTGTTTAACAGAAGAGGGCCATTAGAGCTATTTACAACCTAAAACTGAGAGAGTCTCTTAGAGATAAATTTAAAGAAATAAATATATTAACTTTGGCCTCTCAATATATTTACGAAAATTTAATGTATGTTCACAAAAACAAAGGTAGTTTTAGTAAAAAAAGTGATGTGCATTCTGTAAATACTAGGAACAAACACAAGCTAGTGATACCAGTTTCTCGACTCCACAGAGTCAGTAATTCATTCTTGGGGCAATGTATACGCTATTACAACAGGGTCCCGGAAAGTGTACAGGCTCTCTCTATTAGCAAGTTTAAATGTTTTGTTAAGTTGAAACTGTATAAAAAGGGTTATTATAGTATAAATGAATACATGGTTGATAATAACCCCTGGGAATGAGGTGATCGGTTCCAAGCTCTTTCTAAAATAAATTTTGTACTTATATAGTTGTATAACCATTATTGTAAAATTTGCTTTAAAAAAAAGTCCCGCTGGGTTTCTTGCTGGTTCTCCCAGGACGGAGGTTTTTTTTTCGCACCAGTGGTAAAGTAAAAAATAACTTTCAATAAGAATTACACATGTGATCTATATTGAATAAAAAATTATTCTATTCTATTCTATTCATTGTTATTTTGGGTTATAACCAGGTAGATGCTGATGCTCGTTATGTTACTGAAGTAAAGACATTTTTGTATAGACGGAACCAACGTTTGTGTATGACAATGTAATCTCAGTACACTATACGTACTTAGTAATCTAATGTATCTGTAGGTACCTACATTAGATTACTAAGTACGAAATCAAAGTTCTTGTATGAAAATGATCCCAATGACAGCTTTAAACATAATTAAACCATTAATATAAACCATTAAATCTCTTTGCACTGCTGCAAAACGATGTGAATGATAGACGCCCCTACTCAAGATCACGGCAACATTCGCCTGCAGCTGTATCAGAAAATAAACTTACAGCCTATGTACGTTCCACTGTTGACACTTGTCTTCTCTCATTATCTGAGATTATAAAATAATTATTGCGCGCTGCTGTAAATACTACACATTTTAACAGTGTAGAGCCACGCGGCAGCTTTTGCTGTCGCACGGATGGGCCGGCTCGAACCCGGGTGGTACCACGACCTCACAGAAAACCAGCGTGAAGTAGAGGTTTACCTCTGCGTTTCGCTTGGTGAGTGCAGGTGACTGGAGGCCCTTTTTACTGGAAATGAGGCATTCCATCTTAGTCCTCACGGGTGACGCATCTACATTTTGATTTGTAATAGAGGATAGATGTAGATGTCTATGGGCCACAGCAACCACTTACCATCAGGTGGACTGTGTGCTCGTTTGTCACCCTTATCCTATAAAAAAAACATACTATTACAATTTTATTGGTGCCAACGGGAGCCGAAACCGGATGAAATTTAAGACGAGCGCTTGCCCCCTAGCTACCATGGCTTTTACCGTATGCTTTGCCGTACAACTTACTTTCCGTTCCGTCAACATACAGTATATCAAAATCCATTGCTTAACTAATGCCTCTCACATAGATTGCCTCATAGGTGCGATATTAAACATAGTTGCCACTTTTGGCAGGCGGGTTGGCAAGGGCAGTTTCTTTACTGCTATTAGGAAGACGCTGCTGCCCATCCCCTGGTTTGTATCCCTCTGGATAACGTCGTAGGAGTGACGTCCTGGTAAGACATTCCAGGAAGTCGATGGATGCAGGGGCCTCGGGACCGTGCATTGTGGCATTTCTTAAGGGCGGCCTATGTTCAGCAGTGGACTTGTGAAGGTCTGCAGTGATGGTGTTACAGGAATTGGGCACATCTAAAAGAAAACTAGTTAATTATACGTTACATACACATATTTTTATTAATTTTAGTATTAATCACATAAGGTGAGTACATGAAGCAAACGGTTGACAAATTATTTCCGACATTTAAAAACATTTTTACGCGTGAATTTGAATTCATTCAACTTCGCTTTTCTTGTAGGAAGTACACGCGGCTCAAAGTTTACTGCATTATTGTTTCGTATCATGGTGAAAGATTTATAAGGATTGGTATACAATTCATCATCTTTTGACAACGTCCATGTTTCTATTTCTTTATTAGGAGTTAGTAGCATGTCTTTGTTTCCTGCAAAATCGTTACTGTCCAGATTCAGTGTATTAATATTATTTTGTGAAAGGTGCTGCCTAGAAATGTAATATTGATCAGGTGGTGTATAAACATCATTTAAAGTTTCAGCGTTTTGATTAGGAGAGCTAATTTTCTCTTCATCGCGAAATGGTGAGGGTGGAGGAATAATTTCGTCTTCTTTGAGACATTCTAAAAGAGCTTTTGGATCGAACATTGTTTGACTTATATCAAAATCGTCATTTAACAAATCTGTTTGCTCAAATTTAAGACTTTCAATGTCAGCTATAGGTGACAACTGGTCAGGTGTCTTTGTATCGTGTATTTCTTTGTATTCATCTACTTCCGTATTCATTGTTACTTTAATGTGATTTTCCTTGTATTGTTTTGCTTCTTTATTTTGTTCTGTCTTACTATCAGATTTAATTGCTTCACAAACACGATACGTAGGTTGTGAAATTTTTTGGCTATTTATAATTTGATTGTTTGATTGTAGTAGAGATGGCAAATCTGTTATTTTGTACGGTCTCTTTACTTTTTTGTTCTGAGGTATTCTTTTATTGCCAGTAGCTGAACTTGGTTTTTGATGCTCTAGTTGTCTATTCGCGTTGAATTTACTGAAAATTATGTTAACATATAATTATTGACATTTTGCGAGAAATTATTTTACATGTAAAAAAATTACCTTGATATAATATCTTTGTATTTATTAATAATGTCTTTTACAGTGGGATTATTTTCTTTACAAGTAGTTGAATCTTGTAAAGAATACGTTTTCAAGAATTCAATAGGTTTATTTAGAAACAATGAGTCATTAGGTAGTTGTAAATCTGTTTGTTGCTCTTCATAATTGTTATTTTGAATTTTATAGGCCGTGGATTCTTCTGAAGGGGAAAACATTTTCAATGAAGTATCGTAATTTGTCTTAAGCGGCTCTATAATCGGGTAATTTAGTTCATTTTGATTGTCATTGTGAATATTGTATGTCATGGATTCTTTTGAGCGAGAAACTTTATTAATATAACTTTCGCAATTAGGTATAGACTCTAAATTCGGATTATTTTTATGTTGAATCACTTCCTGGTGTTCATTTTTAAGGATATTGACACTATTTTCATTTTTCTCGTATCTAGTTTCAATTATGTTCAAATCTATGTTCAGTTTGCTAATGAAAAAGTAATTACGTTCCGGAGTACTTTTAGAGTAAAAGTTAAGATGAGTTTTCGTAAAGGAAATTTTTTCGGCACAATCTGATTTTTCTGTCTCTCTATTGTCTACACATTTATTAATATAAGGTTGGGTAATATTATGGTTAGTATTTGCTACTGGGATAATATCAATATCACATACTTGTGACCACAGTTTCGTTTCTTTAATATTTTGTCGGTTATCAATTTTGTTCAATGTATCGCTTTCTTTACTAGTACTATTTGTAGTTAAATTTGGTAATAAAGATTTTGAATTAAAACACGTATTTGTTAGCGGAATATTTGCTCTATAGATCCTTTCGTTTATGTTTGATTTTACATTATTGTTTGAAATGCAAGGAAATCTCATTAAACTTGTCTTAAAATCTGATATCAGTTCTAGATTGTAATTTTGCTTAATACTGTTAGTAAATAAACCTTGATGTGTATTCGAGGCCATTAAGATGTCGCAGTTTACTTTTTCAATAGCATCACATTCGTTATTTTTACTTTTCTCAAATTTCTGTGCTTTTTGTGGAACTGTAGTTTCTTGGTCATTACGTTCAATTGCAGTTTTGCTTTGAGGTTTTGTTATTTCATTAACAACTTTAATTTTACTTAACACATCATCAATACATGAGCATACAATATCATTTACCATTTTTCTTTTCTCAGGAGTTGATAACATGTTATTATTAGTGCTTAAAATTAAATTTGATGTATCCTGAGTTATGTTATCCTTGTGTTTTATTTCTGACAAATGTATAATATTTTTTACTTTAGCTTTATCGTTTTGTTTGATGTTATCGCTGTTTATATTTTCAATAGATTCCAATTTGTTATCATTACTTTTCTTATATTCCAGTACTTTTTGTGGTACTGTAGGTTCTAGGTAATTACTTTCTATTGCAGTTTTGCCTTGAAGTTTTGTTACCTCATCAACAACTTTAATTTTACTTAACTCGTTACTATTGCTTAAAATTAAACTGGATGTATCCTGAGTTATGTTATCGTTGTGTTTTATTTCTAACAAATGCATAATATTTTTTTCTTTAATTCTATCGTTTTGTTTGATTTTTTCTAAAAAATCATCAATATGGTTTTTGACGGTATCTATAAACGTATTTTTAGTATTACACATAGTTATTTCATCACTATTGTTATTGTTTGCTTTCTTTTCTATGATATCAATAACATTAAAATTAGATTTTTCCTTTTTAATAATTTTGTTCCTTAATTCATTATAAGGTTTGACTTTAATATTACCAGCATTATTTTCCCTTTCGATGGTGTTCAATTTAATTAAGTTGTTTAATTGCGGTTGGGATTTTTTACCTATCAAATCATTTCCATGTATTTCTTTTTCTATTTCGTTTAAAATACTATTTATTTGTTCATCTTCAATATTTTCTACTACGATTTCCCCGTTATTTTGATGACTTTCGTGTAGCACAATATCTTTTAGGTTTGTTTCATCTATCTTCCCTAGTTCACTTAACTCGTCGTTTTCTGATATAGAATTTTTATAATGCATGATATTTAAATCTGGAGATATTTGTTTAGCTTCTTTATCAATGGGTTGTTTAAAAGATTGAATTTGTTCTATAATAGGATAGTTACGTTTTCTTTTTTCCATGGAACATGTTTCACCAACATCAGAGTTTTTTCGTTTACGTACTTTAAAAGTATCAGTAATGGCAGCTTGTTTGACATGTTTTGTCTTCGTTGGTGTACCTAGTTGAGAAACTGTATTATTTTCTCTTGCAGACAATGTATGTAAATCGTTAAATACATATTCACACTGAACGTCAATTCCCGCTGAAAAAAAAATACTTGATTTAAATTTGCATTATTTGAAAAAAGTTTTTAATCTAATTTAATTAGTCTCATATCACGGTAAGTTTACTAAAGTTGAAAGTTCGAGTGGCGGCCTCGTATCCGCGAACGAAGTGTAGGGCGTCCCCCCACTAGATAGAGTGATAATCTGGTAAGACGTGCAGGAGGTCGATGGATGCAGGTGGTTCAGGATCGTGTTTTGTGGCATTCCTTGGGGGATGCCTATGTTCAGCAGTGGACTTGTGAAGGGCTGTAATGATGATAATTACTAAAGTTTCTGAAACTTCAACAGATATCATGAAAAATCTCTAAAGGAATTATTAAATAAATGGTAAAAAATCATGATCATCATAAACCTGCAGAATATTCTGTAGTAATTATTTTTTTTCTTCGAATGTCATCAGGCCTCAAGGCAAGTATTTTAATTTTAAATAATATTGTGCCTACTGTAGCGTACAAAAAATTGTTCATAGAGATTAGTTACCTTGTTTATTTGAATATCATTAGCATCATTAAGAAACTTTTAAAAAACGAGGCACTCCAAACGCATGCGGATTAACGACCTCAACAGAAGTTAAATATCTTAGGCAGATATTCGGCGACAATCTCCGGTTTATACTCAAACTCCACAATGTCACAATTTGAATCTAGGTCATAGATTTACGTATATTATAAACTCAAAATGTTTTCTGGCCCTGGACGCCAAGACTCGTCACAACGGTTTAATTTTTATCAGCGGTTGTTTCAATTACCTTCGAAACTTCTATTTTAAACACTCATGCCAGATTTGATTAGGTACTTTTTAAACACTTCTTACTATTTTTTAATATAAGAAATTCAAGAACATCTAAAATATCTAACCAATCTGAATAATATGATTTAAGACGATTGTGAAGAGGAAAAAATATATCGTTATCAATATAATATCGTTATTAATCTGTCAAAGATTGTGACACATTCTTTGCATATTTTATACGCGCACTCTCTCTCTCTCTCTCTCTCTCCCTCTCTCTCTAACGAACTTACCGGTACCTATAGTTCGGCAGTGCAGAGAATGCGTTCCTGACACCTATCAGTTAGTCACGACTAGTGATGGGCACAACATAACACTGAGTTCGTTACCGTTCCTCCAAAATGAACCGCCACGTTATTTTTAAGATTATTTTCGTTTTAAATTGGCGGAATCATTTAAAATTTATATTTTAGTAATTTAAGTGGAAACCAAAAAAAGGTAATATTAATATAATAAAATTGTTTTATTTATTCTTTGTTACAAAGTTACAATTTGTATTTCTATGCAATGAAGTACATTGAATTGAATGTGCGTACAGAATATTAATCAGACTCCGATTCGCTTAAGGAGGTGGTGTCTTCATCATCGTCTTCGCCTACATGTACAATTATATTATTATCAATAACAGAATCAGTCCTGATATCTCGGTCAAAATGTTCCACAATCAGGTTTTTAGTCTTCTCAATAACCTTTGCCCAGTCATCTCTTGTGACTTCCCCGCAGGCTTCTTTTAATAGGGTCATCATCTATTTCGTGCTGAATGGCGGGAAAGTATTGTGGCGGGCGGCGTAACCTTTTATTTGAGCCCAGATTAGCTCAATCGCGTTATATTGGCAATGATACGGTGGAATTCTTAGAACGCGATGACCGTACTCCAGAGCCAGTTCATCGATTTCGTATCGCACATTTGCCGCTTTATTTTCTTTAACTAATTTAATTAGCTCTGGTTTTAGCATCTGCATATTTGCGTCAATGTCTTTTGCTTGTAACCAAGCCACCATTTCTTCTTTTTTATTAGCTTGGGTAGGTGGTTTCTGTATTTGAACCGAGTAATAGGAGGCATTATCCATGAATATTACAGAAGGCTCTGGTAGTCTGGGCAAAAGCATGTTCTGGAACCACTCTTTAAATGTAGTGGCATTAATTTCCTCGTGGTAGTCATTTGTGGTTTTTAATTGAAATGCCAGTAACGCGTTCTCCACAAAGCCGTATTCGGGCCCCCTTACCCATTGGTACTTTCGAGATCGACGCTTGTGTATCATCCGTCCAAGAACGGGAAACCGTGTGATTGGCGTTTAGCCATGTCTCGTCAATAAACACGACATTATCCCAGTTATCAATATTTTTTTCTACTCTCAAAAAACTTATCCGTTTTAAAATTATGTCGTATCGTTCTAATAAAATTTTTCTTTTGTCTGTTTTTTCATACGAAAAATCAATATCTTTTAAGATTTTGGTTAAAGTAGTTTTACCCCCGCTAAACAGTCCAGCTTCTCTTAACGATGCCAAAAGCTTCTTCCTGTTGAGATATTCATTTCTGGAATAGTAACCATATATCTGATTTGTGATTGCATCGGCGTCAAAGGTGTCAATATCTGTCACGGGTTTAGTTCTACGTTTCTTTTCTTTATTAATATTTGTTATCGTTCGTTTGCTAACTCCAAGCGCCTGAGAGACGCGTTCTTGTACTTGTTCGACAGGTAACAGGGGTCCGCCATTTTGCCGCTCCCGCTCAAAGTAATCTTGCAGCTTGATGATTAACTCACGGGCTTCACTTTTCAATGTTTGTCCACGTTTAGGCATTATTATGCACCAAAAGTAAAAAGAACGCAATACAAAACACAATCGAAGTCCGATTTAGCGCCGATGTCAGTTTGAAAAGCAGAAGCAGTCCATTAAACGAAAGCCGGGTAATCAAATAAAAACAGATCGAAAACACTTGAAGAACGTGGTCTATGCGCACGAAACGACAACAGACGACTGTTTTAGCATCACAAAATGGCGGCCCATAACGCCATTTGGGGTTACCATTTTGAACCTAAATATAAAAATGCTACTTTCTTTCGCGCGTTCAGTTTGGTCGTAGTTTTATTTTTATATTTAATAAAAGTTATCTTATAGTCCATTATTTTCAAATTTTTAAAAAGAAAAACAAAACGTATTATTTTATAAAGTAAAGGGTGGGCCAAAAATTATTGCACTTTTGAAACATGAATAGAAATAAAACTACAAATGTTATTTTGTTGATAATTTATTTATCGTAATAATCATTTAATGAAATTTATTTTTTTTAAATGACGTCCAAATGTGCGCCGTCTCGTTGTTGGCACTCCTAAAATCGACTATAGTATGTGCCAAATCGATTGAGAAAAACGGACAATGACCTTTCGGTCGTTTAACCAGGGGTTACAAACCTTCAATATATAGGCACATTTTATATGTAGTACTTTCTTTATTTATAATGATTTTTTTATAATGATTGATATAATATATATTTATTAACTATTATTAAAAAGTTATGTGAAAGATCGCTGTAGAAGAAAAATCATCTATTGTTATAAAGTACTTTATTCATTTAACAACAAAAAACATTAATTTATAACACATATAAAGATTCGAGTGATAACGACACCGAATAAGTACGTACTTATGCAAAAGATAAAACTTTATTTTTAATATTATATAAGAACTTTATTTTTATTCGGTGCAATCATCACTCGTATCTTCACTTGATGAACTATCTGTAACATTAATTATAAAGCGATCTGCAGTTTGGTCAATTCTATCATCCATGCCACGCATTTTTTGTTCAACCTTAAGGACATGCTGAACACAGTTTTTCCATTTATCTGGCGTGATTTGAGTTAAACCATCTTTAAGTAAATTTTTAACATCTTTTAACTTGAAAGTTGTATTTTTTCGTGCAACGTACCCTTTCACATCTGCCCACACAAGTTCAATGGGGTTAAGCTCACAGTGATAAGGAGGTAACCTTACCACTGTGATGCTTTTTTCTTTTGCCATCTCGTCGGTGACGTAACTTCGATAGTTATCTTTAACTGCCTTTATTTTTTCCATTAAGTGGGTCTTTGTGTCCGAGGGCACGTATGCGATCTGTTTAGATTCTAGCCATTCCTGCATATTTTGTTTCCGCCAAGACATTGTTGGGGTTTTTTCTAAACGTCTGGAGTGGTAACTAGCGTTATCCATAACTATGACATCGCCGCTTTGCAGTTTTTCTATTACTTTTCTAAACCAGTCCTCGAAATGGAGAGCGTCCATACTCTCATGGTAGTCACCAGTAGATGATGATTCAAATACCCAATCACATCCCTCCAAAAAGCCATTTTCATTGCCAACGTGTACAACTATTAATCGCTTTCCTTTACCCGAAGGGGCTTTCGCGCCAGTAGAGTAGCCTTCTAACCGTGATTGACGAGAAGATTCAATTGTGGTGTCTTCCCATACCTTTCCCATAGTATGACCTGCGTTAATCCATGTTTCGTCAAGGTAAAAAATGTTACGTCCCTCGTTTCTTAATATTTGTATTTCTCTCAAATATCTGGTACGCCACAGAACTATCTCTGGGCGATCTATTAGACCACTTTTTCTGTTTCTCTTTATATATTTGAATTTTAAATGGCGCAACACACGTCGCAGGGAAGTTTTGCTCAAGTTTGGCAACTGGTCATCTTGATTTATACTGAGCAAAATTTTGTCTAAAGTCGGTAATTCTCCTGCAAGAAAGAACTGATGCACTTTCGCTCTTATAGCCGATTTATCAAAATCGTCCAACTTGTCAATTACAGACTTTTTTCTTTTATTAATTATTGCCTTTTCTGGTATTTTATGGGAATCTCTATACACGCTTAATACGCGATATATAGTGCTCTTGCTGACTCCTGAGATCTCCGAAACCTTTTCTACCATATTAACGTTTGAAGGATACACGTCTTCGGGCCAGGTGTTTTTGACATATTTGTATACATTAATGATAATCTCTTGTTCCCCGACCGACAAAGTGGTAGGTTTTCTCTTTTTTACTGGTGACGTTAAAGGTGCTCCAGAAGATGGGCCTGTAAATAAATGACAAAAATATACTACCATAGTACTACATCACATAAATACATATTGTTTTAGAAAATAAATACCACATGGTCACATAAAAAGAGCGCTTTAAGAAATAGAAAGGCTACGTCGTCGCATTTGTACCTATTTGTACGTACCTGCTACGTTTATTATGGGTCGGCGACGTCTCTTTCCACTTGATGTTGAAGGACCGGGTCCTTCACCAAATTCTCCTGAACTCATGTCGATTTAGTAACGACCGTCACAGTAAAACTAATATAACAGATTCAAAAAACAAAAACTTAACGATATAACAAATTTAACAGTAAAAACTCAACTAAAACAATGCAATGAATGCTATGAATTACCCGAGACGTACACACGCAAGCGCTATCCGAACACGAATGAAAACAAAATGGCGGACCGGCCCAAAAAAGGTGACGCATCTCTGGCTGCCATTGTCACGTTTCTTTTAGAACGAACTGACGTAACGCGCGTTTTGTTTATTTTAAAGGGATGAATTTGCAAAAGCTCAATATGGTGATTATATTGCTTCAAATATTTTTTTAATATGAAACTGTTATTAAATGAATTGCTGCGTTACTTACCATAAATTGAAATATAAAATATAACACATTTTTCGCGATGTACCGTAAGATTTTACTATGTTTATAGGAACCACAGACAATATTATTTAAGAAACAAAAAAACAAAACATATGTGCTGACCTAGAAGTGGGAATAATATCAATATTTAAATATTGTTATCACATCTAAATTGAGATTTTGTAAGTTACGCCTTTTGACACTCGGCTCATATCTGAGGTCATTGTCCGTTTTTCTCAATCGATATGGCACATACTATACGCAAACTTTGGAAAACTCGCTGACACATGCTGCGGGGGATCGCGGCTATCTCTTCGTGGATGTTTTGTTTTAATTGGGATATTGTCGTCGGTTTATTAAGTTACACTCGACTTTTCAGGTATCCCCACAAGAAAAAATCGCATGGTGTAAGGTCCGGGCTTCTGGGAGGCCAAGGGATATCACCTCTGCGAGAAATCAATTTGTTCGGAAACATTTCTTTGACTAGCGGTAAACTCACATTTGACGTATGGCATGTTGCTTCATCTTGTTGCATCCAGGTCCTGTTGTTGTACCCTTGAAATTCATGCAACTGCGGCGTCAAAGTCTTGCAACATCTTGACGTATTCCATTGAATTCACAGTTACATTATTTCCTTAATTATTTTCAAAGAAATACGGACCAATTATGCCCTTTGCTGATATGGCAGCCCATACTGTCGTTTTAGGTGAATGAAGTGGCTTTTGGTGTATAAGGCGAGGGTTGTCTCTGCTCCAATATCGACAATTGTGCTTATTCGTGCCCATTGATGTGAAAATGGGCCTCGTCCGTAAACAATACATTCTCAAGGCTAGAGAATCGCTCCAGCATAGTGTCAGCCAATAACTTACGTTGAATGTAATCATTTGGTTTCATCTCCTGTACAAAAATACAAGCTTATATGGGTGTAGTTTTAGGTCCAGGTGCAAAATCCGCCGTAGACTAGTTCTTGGTATTGCCAGAGCCGCCGAACGCTTACGCGTAGATGATTCTGGATCGTTCCGTACGGATATTTCGACCTCTCGAATGTTTTCATCACTTCTTCTTGAACGTGGCCGCACTGTTTGGTTAATATTCGTTGTTGATCCCGTTTGCTCGAACTTCTCGACCCAAGCTTTGATCAAATTAACACTTGGACACTCACTTATACGGCGTAATTCATATTTAATTCTAAACAGGCGTCGTACAGTAACGTAGGAATCATTGTTTTTGTAAAATTGTTTTACACAAAAAGCACGCCGTTGTCCCGTGAAGCGCTCCATCTTGACTAAAATTGCATGAATTGTCGCAGTTTCCCGCCACCCGCGCGCCCCTCCCTCGAACCGTTTTTCAAAATAATCTAGTGTTGCTATTTGCAAAAATTTTTGGCCCAACCTGTATAACTGTATAAGAACAGATTACGATACTGTTATTGCCTGTTATTGTTAGCACAGCACTACAAATATAAAGCGCTGACATAACCTTGTAATAGCGCCGTATAGATTTAGAAAAATATTGTTTACCAAGTTATTTGACACACAGTTTGGCGCAAAATTATAACATTTTTTTTTTTTATAGTAGAGGGGGCAAACGAGCATGCGGCTCACCTGATGGTAAGTGACTACCGCCACCCATGAACAACTGCAACACCAGGGAGGGAATTGCAGATGCGTTGCCGGCCTTTTAAAAAGGAGTACGCTCTTTTCTTGAAGGTCCCTAAGTCGTATCGGTCCGGAAAAATCGCTGATGGTAATCGATTCCACAAGGAAGTCGTGCGAGGAAGAAAACATCTTCTAAATCGCACAGTGGTGGACCGCCAATCATCCAGATGGTGTGGATGGTATCGGGAGTTCTGCCGCGATGTGCGTTCGTGAAATTTGGCGGCTGGGATTAATCCGAACAATTCCTCAGAGCACTCCCCATGGTAGATGCGAAAGAAAATGCAAAGAGATGCAACATCTCTTCGCAGCGCCAATGAGTCGAGCCGATCGGAAAGAACTCGGTCGTCGACGATTCGAGCCGCTCTGCGCTGGATGCGGTCAAGTGGAAGGAGCTGGCACTGGGGAGCCCCTGCCCAGAGATGGGAACAGTATTCCATGTGAGGCCGAACCTGCGCCTTGTAAAGTTGCAGGCGGTGTGCCGGCATGAAATACTGTCCCGCTCTGCTGAGCACGCCAAGCTTTTTAGAGGCCAATTTGGCCTTCTCTTCCAAATGACCACGAAACTGCACGTCACTCGATATGTCGACGCCGAGGATTCCGATACTGGCTGAGGCAACCAGGGGAGTGCCTTGAAACTGAGGAGATACGACAAAGGGGTTCTTTTTAGCGGTAAACGCGCAAACTTTTGTCTTCTGAGGATTAAACTGGACTAGATTTAGTCGCCCCCAGTTCGAGACTTTGTCCAGCAAAGACTCGACTTCAGACACAAGTTTGTTCCGGTACTCGGAGACGTTTTCCCGAGAAATATTAGCACGGCCGGTGTATAGAGCATCACCAGTGCTGTCATCCGCATAGCAATGAATGTTACCAGTTAGCAACATATCATTGATATGCAGAAGAAACAGCGTTGGTGATAGCACACAGCCTTGTGGAACACCAGCGTTAATAGGCTTGTAGTCAGAACATGCACCGTCTACAACAACCTTGATGCTCTGATCTGCAAGGAAGCTGGTGATCCAATTGCACAATTTCTCGGGAAGCCCATAGGAAGGGAGCTTCGAAAGAAGCGCTTTGTGCCAAACCCGATCGAAGGCCTTCGCAATGTCCAGACTAACGGCCAACGCCTCCCCCTTGGACTCTACTGCCTCCGCCCATCTATGGGTCAGGTAGACCAGAAGATCACCAGCTGATCGACCCCCACGAAAACCGTATTGGCGGTCACTAATCAGCTGGTGATCCTCAAGGTACCGGATGAGCTGGCAGTTGATAATGGATTCCATTATTTTGGAGAACAAGGAGGTGATCGCGATAGGCCTATAGTTGGACGGGTCTGAGCGGTCGCCTTTTTTAGGGATCGGGTGGACAAAAGCTGTCTTCCATGAATTCGGGACTACGCCTTGGGAGTAGGAGTACCGAAAAAGACGCGTTAGGACCGGTGCCAACTCCGGAGCACACGTCCTCAGCACAATTGGGGGGATTCCGTCAGGCCCACTCGACTTCTGGATGTCCAGGGAGAGAAGTGCTTTGCGAACCGAGCGCTGTGAGAACAGCACATCCGGCATAGAGCACTCACACCGCGGGATGGTCGGCGGTGTTTTCCCCCCGTCATCAAGAGTCGAGTTGGACGCAAAAAGGGAGCCTAAAAGGTCGGCTTTGTCTTTTGCGTCATGGGCCAGTGAGTCGTCCTCCCTGTGCAGAGATGGTAGTGATGGCTTACAGAAATTCCCTTGGACAGCCTTGGCGAGAGACCAGAATGCACGGGTTCCCGAAGGAAGGCGAACTAGTTTCTCGCCAATTCTGCCTATGTGCTCTGACTTATTAATTTAATTAACATTCATTGATTATTGATATAATAATGTTGTTTTAATGCTCATCAATTGTTAAAACGGTAAACAACCAGCAAAAATATTTTTATCGTAACTGCAACGCCATTACAAAGTTACGTCGTCAGTTCAATCGCGACGTGTCAGGAACGCATTCTCTGAACGGCCGAACTATAATGCTTGAATACGGCGGCGGTGGCTTGTACAGGGTAGTGCAGTGTACAAGTGAATCTGTAACGTTTCAGCCGTAACGATATTATATACCTAACTATAACGTAACGAAAAATATTTTTCTACGAAAATGATGTTCTTGAACGTTATTGATAATTTTAGGTTCTAGTCATCGACCACATTAGTGATCGATGGTTTTAGTATCATTACAGGCCTTGGAACCTTATGAGATAATATTTAGTGTAACGAAATGAAATTCATTTCATTTTCAAGTCACTGCTTTCAATACTTGTAACTCTCTCTCTACCGCACGATACAGCGATACGGAGCAAGCGGTATGAAACATATAGCATTTTTGAAAATATAGTAGGTATTTAGGCGCCGCGTATAGGCATTTCAAAATCGTCTTAAATATTAAACTTTAGTACTTACCGAAATTTGAGCTAATGCATTGTGCAATAATCTTATGTCCAAAGTGATGTCTCCTCATTATTTCGTATGTGATTTGCCCATCATAAACGCTTATCAAATCTTTGTCTCTAGAAGAGTATTATTGAATTACATTAAAATATAGAATTTAATGTTCATAATGATTTACAGCCGTGTAGCGGCGGTTAAGAATATCCACCACCCCATATCTTCCCGTAGGTGTTGTAAAAGGTGACAGTGGAAAACAGGCAGGAGATAAGCAGCAGCATCTGCCTGACAACAACAGCAACAGCAATAGAACAATAAAAAACTGCGGTTGCCAACCCGCTCGCCTAGCGGGGCAACTATGGCAAACATCCCCCATAATGAAAGTTACGAAGGCCCCGGCGACCCCGCTATTCCTGGCCACGTTGGCCACCATGGTAACCGCGGGGCAGTGGGTGCTAAGAATCTCCGGATGAGGTTCGGTTGTAAAACGACTCGACCTGGAAAATGATATATAACATACAACGCACGCACGCTGAGGACTGACGCGAAGATCCTGGAGCTGGAATAAGAGATAGATAAGTTGCGCTGGGATATTATAGGATTATCTGAGGTCCGAAGAGAGGGAGGGGACACGGTAATCCTCGAATCCTGCAACTTGTTCTATCACCGGGAGGGCGAACATCTGTCACAAGGTGTCGAATTTATCCTCCACAAGTCTCTCGTTAACAACGTTGTAAAGATTCTGAATGTGTCGAAAAGGGTTGTGTACCTTATACTCAGAATCACCAAACGGTATTCGTTGAACGTCTAATAGGCTTATGCACCAACCTCGTCACATCCTGATGAAAAACCTCCTCTAAAACCCACTAAACTGTGTTAATGGGAGACTTCAACGCAAAACTAAGCACAAGAGAGAACGGTGAGCTGAAGGTAGGGAAATTCGGAATAGGGCAACGGAACCCAAGGGGCCAGTAGCTCGCCGACTTCATGGAGAAAGAGGGACTCTTTATGATGAACTCTTTCTTCCAGAAGCAGCACCACAGGAAGTGGATCTGGTCGAGCCCCGACGGTTCGACAAAAATGTGATTGACTTCATTATGACGACCAGACGACAACTGTTCAGTGATGTCTACGTGATCGCGAGGGTGGAAACTGGTAGCGATCACCAAATGGTTAGAGGCACACTGAACTTACACATTAATTTGGAGAGGTCTCGTCTAATGAAGTCAACGCTCCGTCCCCTTCGTGGTCTAATCCAAAGCCCGAAACATTTCAGCTCGAGTTACAAAACCGTTTACAGTACCTAGAAGACTGCAATGCAGTGGGCGATATGCATGACAAGCTCGTGGAAACTGTCCATGCGGTCGGAGCTAAGTTCTACAAGACCCGCCCGCAGAAGAACACATAAACTTTCCGATCACACTCCTAGTCTCATGGCTGTTAGAGAGGAAATGAAGCTGCAGTCTTCAACAAATTTGACAGCATACAGGCGACTGAACAAACAGATCTCCAGATGCATGCGGCGGGACTTACGCAACTTTAATACAGCTCAAAAAAGCAATCGAGCTGATTCAAGGCTCCAAAATATTTGTCAGAGATCTGTCTACCAGAAAAAGCCAACTGTCAAAGCTGAAGACTGAGTGTGCATCGTTTCCGGGACACCTGAGATTTGAGATGTCGTTGGAGCTACACGCAAGTGTGAATAACAATCCAAAAGCAACTCTTATCCGATACTCTTCCGATGGTATCCCGGACGTCAGTCTGAGCGAGATTAGAATGGCTCTCCAGCACCTTAAAAACGGCATGACCTCGGGCGAGGACAGAATTACAATGAAGCTTCTGAAAGCGGGTGAAAAACCAGTACTTGAATTCTGTTGTGAATTCAATTCCGTCCTCCATGGTGGCACTACTACGGAGGCGTGAAGCAGAGGTGTCTTGTTTTTCAAGAAGGGCGATTACCCACGAATTGATTTCCCTTCTGAGCCACGTCTACGTGCTGTTTTCGAGTCATTACGAATCGTCTCGCACGCAGAATCGACAACTTCCAGCCTCCCGAACAAGCCAGTTTCTGAAAAGGCTTTAGTACCAGATACCACATACACACTCTTCGCCAAATTGTACAGAATAACGAAGAGTACAAACTGCCACTGCCTTGCGTATGTGTCTATGAGAAAGCCTTTGATTCCGTCGAAATTCGGGCGGTGCTACAGTCCCATCAGCGATGCCAGCGATGACTTTCGCTATATCAGTATGCTGAAGTGTTTGTACAGTAGGGCTACGATGGTTATCCGAGTACAGAACCAGAGTACGAAATCAATCCAACTGCAGAGAGGTGTTAGACAGGGTGACTTTATATCCCCGAAACTCTTCACATTGGAAGATGTTTTCAAACTACTGAACTGGAAAGGATACGGCAAGGATTAACATCAATAGCGAGTACATCACTCACCTTCAATTTGCCGACGATATAGTCCTTATGGCAGAATTGCTGGAGGACCTAAGCATCTTAATAGTGTCTTCCAATGGATAGGTATTAAGATGAACATGGACAAAACAAAGATCATGTGTAATATCCATGTCACACCTATGCCGGTAGTTGTTGGGAGCACTAAGCTCGAAGTTGTTGACGAGTATGTTTACCTGGGACAAATACTCCAACTAGGTAAGTCCAACTTCAACTGAGAGGTAATATCGTATCGACGGATTCAACTCGGCTGGGTAGCGTTCGGGAAATTACGGAACATCTTCTCGTCAGATATACCTCAAAATGTATTTGCGTATTGCCAGTGATGACTTATGGGTCTGAGACGTGGTCCTTCGCCGCTGGCCGTATGAGGAAGCTCAATATCGTTCAGCGAGCTATGGAAAGGGCTATGCTTGGAGTTACTCTGCGTGATAAACTTAGAAATGAGGATATCCACAGTAGAACCATAGTGACTAACATTGCCCAACGGATTAGTAAACTGAAGTGGCGATGTGCCGGCCATATAGCTCAAAAAACCGACAACCCATGGGGAAAAAAGGTTCTCGAGTGGCAGCCTCGTACCGGTGGGCGAAGTGTAGGGCGACCCATCTAAGGTGGAGTGACGACCTGGTAAGACATGCAGGAAGTCCATGGGTGAAGGTGGCTCAGGACTGTGCTTTGTGGTATTCCTCGGGGGAGGCCTATGTTCAGCAGTGAACTTGTGAATGGCTGTAATGATAATGATGATGAGGAATGATTTACACTAATTTAAGGTACTTTTCTAATCGCAAATTAGCAAAAAATCCTATGCTTTGACAATGTTTGTGATCTTGTAATTGAGTAATCATAAAAAGTTACGTGATAGAGTACAATAATATACTTAAAAGAAACTGTATTATATAGGCAAGGTAGGTATTTCAACATGTGATTTTTTATATTTACGCAAACCTGCCTCATCGACGTGTCTTACTAATATATAATTATTCAAATGAAACTCTGTATAAAAATCATCATCATTTCTCGAAGAGAGGGTTTGCCTTAATCATCATGCTTAACAGGCGGATTGAAGATCACAATACAAGAGGTCTTCACCTTGGACGATACCTATCGCTGGTTTGGGTAATCAGTCGTTACTTTCGTCCCCCATGGGACGAAATGGGTGATCGATTGCTTATTCATTTTGAATACATACAATAAAATGCATCGTGTAGTAAAAGTTATTCAGATTTGAAAGATGCATTCTTCTTGAGGTAGAAGCCCTGTTCTAAAAATGTTATGTATAAAATTTTAAAGAAAATTGGATGTCGATTTTGGGATAGCTTGTAAATAAACTGAAAAACGAGCCTCTGGATCATCATTATGGTCAATTTGTGGGTTGGATAGTTACTTCACAACACGGATCGAATAATTTCAAAATTACATAAATAAATAAATAATATGTGCAAGTTTTTAACTAAAGAACCACTGAACAAATACAGATGAAGTAAATGTAAGTTCTTAAAAATAGCGCTGACGGAAGAAAAGGTAAAGATTTAATAAAGATTAATGATTTGTTTTATACTCGATTTTTATACAATACAATAATTTTCGAGTATCAAACCTACATCAAATAGTACTTGTGCACTTGTGCGTCGAGCGTACTCGAGACGTAAATTGGCATATCTTTATTGCTTGCCAACTATTTTAAATGAAATTAATATAAAATATATAGATTGTATATACTGAATACCATGTTTAGGTGTATGACTTTTTCTGCCCAGGATAGGTCTGTCTGGATAGGTACCACTCTCTTACCGATTTCTGAACACAGTGCGTGCACTCCTGTGTTCCGTTCCGAAGGAAACAGAGAGACAGAATTACCATTACAGGCTGTGAGGAGACACAGTATTAGTCCTCATAGATGATAACGCATTTGTGCATGTGCCTTCTTTGTTAGAAGTTGGTTGCAGGTGAACTGTAAGTTCGTTTGTCACTTTAGCATAAAAATAAACCATACAGTAAAAATAAATGGAGGCATTTTGAGACGTGGTAGAGCAATAATATAGCTGCAGCGTACGCAGCTATATTATTGTTCGCTCTCACAGAATCGCAGAATACCGGCGCAAATTAGCAGTTTAATGCTGCTGTGTTTTGTATGGTGAGTGTAGAGAACTGGAGACCCTTTTTATTGGAAACGAGACATGCCATATTAGTCCTCAGGGATGACAACGCATCTACATTTTGATTCTTAATTGAGGATATATGTAGATGTCTATGGGCGACAGCATCCCTCATCAGGTGGACTGTGTGCTCGTATGTCACACTTATTATATAATATAATTCTATAAAAAAAAGTTACATCGCAGAGCGGTACCTACATACGCTTAGCTGTTTTTTATCCGGTTTCACCAAAAAAACGTTTGAAAAGCTGAAGGTTTGAAGGGTAAAATAAGACCGATGAATTTTGAACTTATGTTTCAGTAGAGGAAAACTTTATGACCTGGCTACATAAAATTAACTGTTTCGAAAATCCTAACGTTGTATATGTATGTCGCATGACGACCTAGTCAATAATAACAAAATTTAATATTCATAATGTATGACAGCATTCTTGAGGTGGCCTTAACGTTAATATTTATTAATATGCTTATGACATATTTTATCCTATTATTATTTAACAATTATAAGCATTTTACGATCAGTAAACTCAATTATAGAGCATTGCGGTAGTAATGTATTTGTTACGTATACATAAATAATCACTTTGTAAGGTAAATAATGGTTAACATATAATGCCAAATGCAATTAATAAACTCGTAAAATGTGCCAAGCGGTGCCGATACAGAATATTTCATCACCTCATCATAAAATTATCCCTTGGGTATTGTAGAAGTCGATTAAGCCAAAAAAGAGAATAATCGTCTCGAAAGTAACTGCACTGAAACGAAGTTTTAATCTTGTATTGCACTTAGCAACCTGCCTTTTAATTTTCATTACGGGGCAAACAGGGTTAGTAATTATTTACCGTTCACCAGATGTCGCTAGTTGGAACCTTGTATTATTTATTCTGTGCCTTGGAACTAAGGTGAAGATAATTGTTACACATAGTCACTTTAAGAAAAGTGGCTTTTTAAATAATAGAGTTTCGGTTTCGAATGTGTACAGATACCAATATGTATAAAACAATGCTAGTGGTTTACTCGTAAATTTTATTGCACATTTTTAATCTCGCTCTTGGTTTATCCATTTTATTTAATTAATTTAAAATGCAACTAATAAAAAAAACTTGATATTTTCCTAACAATTGAACTTTTCCTTTATGATATCTGTCGAACAGTTCACCTCATTCCAAAGTGGTTACGTCCTGGTGGCAGAAAAAGTTTTGAATGCCCTCATCAACTTAACAGAAATCTATGTCAATCAGTTGTCGGTTACACAGTGATAAGGAAATGAAGAGAACAACTATATTTACACCGACATAATTATTTACAGGACACGCATATTTTCCGTCTAAGTGTCGGGTATGAGTATCGAACCCATGACTCCCAACGCTGTATGTCTGCTCAGTTGAATGCCTCGTAGATCATGAGGTCCCAGGTTAGTCCTGGGTCGGCTCAAAATCATTTATATGATTTTTCTGTCAAGAAATTCTCAATAACAGCGCAGAGTTAGGCAGTTGGAGGCGTTACACCTCGTGCCTCGGAAAGCACGTAAAGCGGTTGTTCTTGCGCCTGATCTCTCTCTCTCTGATCGTGTCGGATTACCGTCACATCGTATTTTAAAAGGGTAATAGAGAGTGCACCTTCGTTTACAACCAAGTTTGGTCGCCGTGGCGGAAATTTGGTCTGGAGGACATTATTATTTATATAAAAAAATAATCATACCATACACAAAATTTTTTTAGGACATTTAGAAGTACCTATATAAAACTAGAAAGGGTGAGCATATTCGCCAACGAAATATGAACTAACTCCATTGTTAACCTTATTATACTTACTTAAAAGATGTAAGTAACAAGAGATAGTTCTCAGTATCACCAATAATAATATAACACTTGTGGTTGGCTCCAGCCGTTAAATGTTCTATATTTTCAAGTAGATGCATCTGATTTAATAATGTCAACTGTATTTTCACGCTGTTTTCATCAACGGGTGTCATTGTAAGCTGATATTTCGGCAACAAACTAATTTGTTTACGTAGAATATTACCCGCTGGTGGGCCTTTGTTCATTATCTAAAAGTGGAAAAGTGTAAAAAATTATTTGACATGAATTATAATCATCAGAGAACGGACTTCTGTAGAGCAATATTGCCGGATCAGGATTTTTTTGTTTGTGTAATGAATTGATTTTATGTCGATAAATAACTGTTCTTTCTTCGAATTATTCCTGTTTACAAAAAATGACAGCTTTCGTATTGAGTTATTTTCAATTTTATGACAAAAGCATGTTATTTACGAGTTACCCACCTTGTCTTGTCGTCTATGCCTCTAGAGTGTTTATAAGAAGTAAGGGCTAATTGTTTTTAACTAACCTAGCAACCTTTTTTTTTCTTGATTTGAGACTCAGATTAATTAGCACGTTTATTTACAACCACGTTAGTGAAAAAATCACTGTAAAATTAACAAATTTGTGGTCACACTACCTAATGACATTATGATTTAAGGTGTCAATTTTCCTCATTTTCATAAATTTGTCAGTTATAACCGAACTAACTGATATGGATTTTTTATTTTTCCTGGGGCTGGTATGACCTCTCGCCCCATGCTCGATTGACGTTGAGTTTCAGGACACGTTGTATAATTAAATTTTTTAACAAAACATTTATTTATTGCGGTATACTTACCCTTTCCAAATCTCTAGGATGACTTTCTTCTAATAACATGAAGTTGAATTTGCCGGCAGTTGCAAGTAAACCACTGAAAGTGGGTCCAATACCTTTCAGTTGCTTGCTCACGTATATAGAATTTTCCCAAAGGTGACTTTCAATGCATTTATTTAACACAATAGAATTTAACACAGCCTGATAATGTTGTGGGCACTCCCTTAAAACGTTCGGTCGTGTTACGTAAGCCACTAAACCTAAAATTATAATGTATTTTTATGCAAGTATAATGGTGACAAATGAGCACATAGTCCACCTGATATTATAGGAATAAAAATGGAAATGTAGATGTGTCGTCAACCCCGAGGACCAAGACGCAACGCTACGACTTCGAACAAATATTGGCCTGTAATCAAATCCTAAACCCATAATATCGAAACCTTCTACCATGAATTTGCTATTTATACTTATTGTATTTATAAATGGACAAAAGATTGTTTCTCTCACTTTGAAGAGATTATTATAACCGTAGCTATATTCTATTTTATCATAAGGCGTTATGAAGCGGGAAAAGTTCTGAGGAGTATCTAAAAACTAAAAAGTACGTATTGTTAACATGTATTTTCATTAACTAAAAATATTGCTATGCTATAGAATAACACACAGAACTACACATATAGGTACACAATTTTTATTGGAACTATATTTTACGCGTATATACTGTGACAAGGTTAATAAATCATTGTTTTACGTGGTAGAGCTACTCTGCAGCTATTATAGCTGCAGCACGAATGGGTCGGCTAGACTAGGGTAGGATCACACTCGCACAGAATACCAGCGTGAAACAACAGAGTAGTCCTCAGGGGTAACAACGCATTTTATTTCTTAATCGATGATAGATGTAGATGTCTCAGGGCCACAGCATCCACTTACCATCAGGTGTACTGTATGGTCGTCTGTGTTCGTAACTCTATAAAAAATAACATATTATACTCCTTTAATTAAATTAAACTCAGCCGTGGTAGCTCAGGGGCTAAAGCGCTCACCGTAAATTTCATATTCAAATTTCATCAGTACACGTCGCACGGGCAACCTGGATTCGACCTACGCTGGCACAATGAAATTGTTAATTGCAATTTTAAGTGATGATTTGCCACGCGCCTGCCGGTAAAATAAAACATCGTGAAGAAACCTGCATGTCTGAAAAATAAATTATATCAAGAATGTTTCATATCCGCCAACACGCACTGGAGCAGCGTGGTTAATCGCTCCATAGTCCTCTCACAATTTTTTACAAGACTAGAATTTTTTTATTTGACCTTATGGATAGTTACTCTTGGATACGTACATTTGCAGATGCGATCAGCGATCCTCATTATCTTCATAGCTTCTTGATGTAACGAAGGCTCAAGGATGGGAAGGCAACCAAGGACAGCCTGAATTAAGCTACATACATGATATTTTTAATACACTGCTACTACACAGTTTCTTACTACTTTAAACAAGTACTTACTACATTATTTTATCTAATATATGAAACATTATATTTGTTTGTTCGTATTTTATGCGCTGCCATACCGTTCATCAGATTGTGGTAAAACTTTGTCAACTTATTGCTTACACTTGCGCGAAGGTTATAGGCATAGAGTACAATTAACTTACACTAGTTGGCGCGCGTATCGTAAAGACAATTTATTTGAAAGTTATAGATCATTCAATTTGATTCAAAAAGATCGTACTATCATTTATAATTAAACAATGTAACTTTTCCAAATTTAAAACGATATTACCACAATTATTTCCTCTGTCGGTATTCACCAGTTACCAGCTAGTATCTAATAATTTTTAATACTGATATATTACAGGCAGACAAGGTACTAGTATATAACATGAATGTAACTTAGTTATAAAATGATAAGAAAGAAATACAAAAAATTGTGACAGTTAAATAATTAATTATTTTATATATTAGATGTTTGATATCCAAGAGTACAGAGAACACTATATTATCGAAAGGGTTGCTAAAATTTTAAGATTTCAGTTTTAGATAAATTGTAAATACTCCTGCAGCACAACAAACTACCATTGTTTATTTACAGGTGTAACATTTTTTCAAATTTATATACGAAACGGTCTATTGAAAACCATAAGGTCTAAGGCAAGGGTCGGCAACCTTTTGAGTCGAAAGAGTTAAAAATTACAATTTACAAAATTTCAAAGTTTTTAAAGAGCCACAATTTTTTTTCTTGCCAACTATAAATGGTACAGTATATACCTAGTCAAGTCATAAATTCTGTCACATGTTTAATATAAAATAATTGAAACAAGTTTATTCATTATGTAACCATTTATATACCAAAATGAGTTCATTTTGGTATATAAATGGTTACATAATGAATAAACTTGTTTCACTTTTTCTTTCACACACTTTTTTTTTGTTTGTGTTAAGTTTAACAAAACATAGATTCTTATGACACTAAAGTTTATTCAAAATGACCTTCGTGATTTTGAATACAGCCCTTCAGTCTGCGCGGCCAGTCGTCTATCGTAGCACGAACGAGGCCCATGTCAATATCGGCGGCTGCCTTAATCAAAGATGTCTTGAATGACTCCAAATTGGGATGAGGCTTTGAGCACGCGTTTTCCTCCAAGTGTTGACATATCTTGTAATCTAACGGATTCAAATCTGGACTGGAGGAGGGCCAGGCTTCGTGCCGGATGAAGTCGATTTCACGCGCCGCCAGCTAGTCTTGTATGCTCTTCGCTCTATGAGCTGGCGCCGAATCTTGTTGGAATACCCAGTGCCTGTTATTGAACATGGTATAAGAAACAGGTTCTATAAGGTTCGTCAGGACTGTATTGTGATACACAACTACATTCGTTTTTACACCTTTCTCACAAAAATGTACCTCTGTTAAGCCCCAATAAGAAACTCCCAACCATACCATGAGCGAGGATGGAAAATGACCTCGTTGGACACGCGGAATACGGTTGCTCGCTTCTTCACTACTGTGTGCGTACACCTTATCATTTTGTTTGTTGTAGCTCTCTTCTACGGTAAAAATTTTTTCATCCGAAAAAAGAATTTCCCGATATTTTGTTCCCGCGTACCGCTTTAACAAAACGCGGCATCTCTTCTGTCTCAGGTCCATTAGACGAGCTTTCAAACGATGTCCTGTTTTTCTTCGATATGCCCGAAGCCCTGAGTCTTCATTTAACACCCTTTTTACCGTGGTTCTGCTTAACCCCATCTGAAGGGCCAACAGTTTATAGCCTTACGTTTGGGATTTCTTTGAATTCGCGCCCTCACAGCTTTTATCACTGCTGGAGACCGAGGGCGACCACTTCTTGACCTGTCATCTACACTAGAGTCTTCATTGTATCGTTTGATGGTACGATAAACGAATCTTTTGGTTATATTCAAATTTTTCAGTATGTCAAAAATTGAAATTGGCGCGTAACCGCAACGATGCAACGCAACAACTGCAACACGGTCTTCTTTAAGCGTCCACTCCTTATTTAAAAATGAGTAAAATTCTAAAAAGTATACAGTTTTATTTTCATGAACAATTCGAAATTCGAATTCAATAAACTTTTTTGTGGCCAGCATTCTAAAAGAAAAGTTTTTACTGTGTGACAATACTTATGACCTGACTGTGTATATATACTGTACCATTATGTATGGTATGCAACAAATTTCAGATTTATTGATTTGTCATAAGACTCAAATTATATGCAACAAATTTCGAAGCGAGTTAGACGCGGGTGCTGACGCGCGTAGCGGGTGCATGTCGTCGGAACGCGGCCTTATGGTCTATGACGACGGATTATTACCCTACAAACAATGAGAGAGCGAATTTTGTAATAGATTAATACATAATACGTATATTTATACTCTCATTTTCATACAATAATAATATACATATTATAGACTCCCAGAAAACAAAAATCAATTTCAATTTTTTACCCTCAATAAGAAATTAATGACAACTACGTAGTAAGCCCACCGAGTCAGCATTCGTTCATACTAAAATTTATCAATAACTACAAATCATCGCAATGTTTTCGACGTCGCATCCGAACCTTCTATTTTGTTTTTTATAACATTAGGTTCGGGAAGATAAGAACGAGTGCCTTTGAATTAGCTTTAATTAATGGCATTATAATTTGTCCTGTGAATTTGATAAGTTTATAGTATGCCAAAACATTTATTAACTATATAATATAAACTCTTTATTCATAGTCATTACAACTGCCCATCACAAGTCCATTGTTAATCATAAGCATCTACATATATGTAGATTGTCACAAAGCACGGTCCTGAGTCACTTGGTTTCATCGACTACCTGCGTGTACCGGTATAGCCTATCCAAAGTCCATTGCTAAATATAGTCCTCCTCAATAGATCCTCATGAGGGCGATATTTTACATAGTTGCCCCGCTTCGTCGACGGGTCGGCAATCGCAGTTTTTTTATTTGTTATTAGGAAGACGCTACTGCCCAGCCCCTGGTTTGTTTCCCTCTGTCGCCTCTTACGACACCCACTGGACGATATGGGGTAGCAGATATTCTTACACCGCCACTACACGACTATCTGCGTATTTCGCCGGACTGTCACTCCGTCTCATTGCCACTGCATTTGCAAATATTCGAGTGTCTGTCTTCTCCATTGGTTGTTTCCTTTTTTTATGGGAGAGGGGGCAAACGAGCATGCGGCTCACCTGATGGTAAGTGACTACCGCCGCCCATGAACAACTACAACACCAGGGAAACCAGGGGAATTGCAGAAGCGTTCCCGGCTTTTTAAAAAGGAGTAGGCTCTTTTCTTGAAGGTCCCTAAGTCGTATTGGTCCGGAAAAATCGCTGCTGGTTGGTAGTCGATTCCACAAGGAAGTTGTGGGAGGAAAAAAACTTCTAAATCGCACAGTGGTGGACCGCCAATCATCCAGATGGTACGGATGGTATCGGGAGTTCTGCTGCGATGTGCGTTCGTGAAATTTGGCGGCTGGGATTAATCCGAATTACTGGTCGGATTAATCCCAGCCATTTTAATAAAACAAAATTACTGTTCATTTAGAAATACTTTTAACATACTATACAATATCTTACCAGTTGAGTTTCATTTGTCTTGTATTTATTTTGCCCTTCATAGGAAACCGTATAGTTGCACCGGTGTTATTTCTATTGAGTGCGTTAAGACATCTGCGTTCGTCTACACGTAGGTGCATATCAGATAGCTCGTGACTCTCGCAGACTATCCATAATAACTGTTCTAACGACTCGTTGCCTTTTATCTACGCGAAAATATATGTCAAGATTGTAGAAACGAACGGGATTTGCGAAGCAGTTTTATGACATTTGATACGAGGATAAAAGGACGGCCCTCGTCTCGGGAGTCAACGAACTTGAGACCGAATAAAACTCGAGCTGGCTTTTAAATGTGTGTTAGCCAATTGAGTCAACATCTTTGAAAATGATTCCAGCACGTCTTGCTTTATGTTTGATGATGTTACTTGCCAGAATTAGAAAACGGTGATAACTTCTTAATATTTAATATCGAAATCTATCAACTGCAAGACGATATGACAGTGCTACCTATTTTACGTTGTTGTGTCCTGCATTTTTTTAAAACGTTACCCCCACTCTAGGATTTTCTCCTATATCGTGGAGGCAGTTCACAAACATAAATTGCACGAGGACAAACATCCAGACACGGAACAATTATTTGTAGGCCATACAAATACTTCTTTCGTGCGGGATTCGAACCCGCAGTCCCCAGCGCAACAACTCATTGCTAAGTCATTGCGCCACGGAGCTACTTTGAAGTGTATAAAGCCAATATAATTACTACCTACTTAGGTCTTATGGATGACAACCTGCAGCATTCTTTATTTTAAGTTGCAATATCTATAATCTGCTGTAGCTATAATCCTTATCATCTGGTTTGTTTCTCAATCTTATGGTATAAAAATATGGCCCCATTTCTTCGCATTCGGGCAGTGAGGACGAGAAAATGCATCTGTGTATGTGCAGACAGTTCCTCATCAATGCCATCATTACAGTGACCATAAAGACCAAAAAGCATGGTCCTGAGCCGCTTGTAGGAGTCCTAAGCTGGTTAGCTGACAACCAAAATATTACGAGATTATATGTCCCCTAACTTTTGTGATGGCGGCATCAGACTCTCACGTGTAATTTTCGCAGGCCACTACGGGAAAATGCAGAAAAGACTAGTGGCACCCAATTACTGTTAAGAATTATATCCAACAAGTGTAAAGCCTTCTTGGATATACAAGCTTGGTGGAGGATATACAGAATCACAGTTATATAATATATGCATAGAATTCGCAAAAAAATGCACACAATTTATCTACAGGTCTGTTTGCTGATAAAAAACAAAAGAAGTTTTATTTTGTATCCAAATATAAAGTTTTACCTAAATAAACTATACAGTTTAGGTTGTTTAAAATATTTTTTTTTATTTAAGTGTCTTAAATAAGTCACCTAAAGGTTTGGGTTACAATGCAAATATTGCTAACATTTTAACGCACTAAAAATAAAAAAGCATGAGACCTTCCAGTATACGAATCCTAAAAGCTTTTTAATTAATGGGATCTTGTTATCAGGTTAAACTTAATACTTTCAAACAAAATAAATAGCATAATTAATGATATCTTCTTAAAAGGCGACTTCTAAAATCTAAAAAACAATTTGTAAACTATGGTTTCATAACTATATTTTTAAAAAACCTGATGACTGTTGTACTATTAACAGTTCACTTATAGGTAATTGAATACTGTGGCCCATAAACATCATCATTTATCCACGGCTAAGAATCAAAATGCAGATTGTCACCTTTGAGGACTAAGATGAATGGCTCGTTTCCAATAAGAAGGGTCTCCAGTTCTCTACACTCACCAAACACAGAAACATTAAGCTAAGACCGCTGAAGCGTCTTCATCACTAAACTCTAAGATACGAATGTAACACCTCACGGACCCTCTCCACGGCCTGCAATTATACTTGCTCTATATTATCCTTGCGCACAGAATACTGCATTGAGTGCATACAAGCTAGCCGTCAAAAACAGGCAAGGGTGGCACCAAGCCGAACGGACCCCGTACGGAAAAGGAGCCTGTGCCACCACTTAGTCATATAGTTAATTCATGTTTACCACCGATCTTATTGCATAAAGTTACCAGCAACTCTTAGGAGTCAAGTCCAAGGCCCACAGCACACAGCAGTCAGCGCATAGATTACTGTATAAGTCAGCGTAAGATGCATGGAAATGTTGATAACATCTTTCACCATCATCATCATTACATCCCTTCACAAGTCCGCTGGTGAACATAGGCTTCCCCCCCCCCCAAGGAATACCACGGTACTAAGCCACCTGCATCCATCGATTTTCTGCATGTCTTACCACGTCGTCACTTTGTCTCGTGGACTTCTCTCGTCGTTCATCTAGTGGAGGGCCGCCATACGCAGTGTAGCCTACCGTTACGAGGCTGCCACTCGAGAGCCTTTCTTCCCTATCGGTTATAGGTTCTTCGAGCTATATGGCCGGTCCATTGCCACTTCAACTTACTAATTCTGTTGGGCTATGCTGGTTATTCTGGTTCTACTGCAGATATCCTCATTTCTAAGTTTATCACGCAGAGAAACTCCGAGCATAGCCTTCTCCATAGCTCGTAGAGTGACCATGAGCTTCCTCATCTAGCCAGCACTGAAGGAACACGACTCAGATCCAAAGTGATCACTGGCAACACGCACTGATTGTACCATCTTGTTTTCAAGTTTTGAGTTATACCTGACGAGAAGATGTGTCGTAGTGTCCCGAACGCTGCCCAGCCGAGTTTAGTTCCTCGATTGACCTCTCGGTCGAAGTTGGACTTCGACCGAGAGTCGTCGGACTATTTGTCCCAGGTAAACACACTCGGCAACAACTTGAAGCTTAGTGCTCTCAACAACTACCGGTATAGGTGTGACATGGACGTTAAACATGATTTTTGTTTTGTCCATGTTCATCTTAAAACCTATCCGTTGGGAGACACTATTGAGGTCATTGAGCATAGTGCTTAAGTCCTCCAGCGATTCTGCCATAAGGACTATATCGTCGGCAAATCGAAGATCCAGTACAGTAGCTTGAAAACGTCTTTCATCAATATATTATTTAACTAGTCATACTTATTACTAATTATTAATATTATAGGCAAATTGTAACACTTACTTTCATTATATGTTTCATAGTTTCTAAATCCAAATAATATATAGACATAAGCCGGCCAGCCTCAGTAGACTCAATGCAACTCGCTTCATCCATTGTTATTAAGCCCGAACTTGCCAAGCCGTTCATTGCTTTTACGCAGAGTTCTGTCAGTGCATAATGCTATAATATTTTAAACCGACTTCAAAGAAAAAAAGAGTAGTCAATTCGTCAGAATATTTTTATGTATGTATGTACCCTTACAGTCTTTAAAAGTCCACTGCCGTAGGCCTCCCCCATAGATTGCTTCATTTGACATACTTGCCATGCTTGTCAGTTGTCAAGCGGGTTGGCAAACGCTATTTTTTTCGTTAGCAGGAAAACGCAGCTGTCCAGCTCCTTGTTTGTTTCCGTCCGTTGCCTCTTACAACATTCGCGGGACGAAATTTCTAACACCGCCACTACACGGTAAGTTTATGTACATATGAACAGCGATCATTATTTACCACGATGTCCGATTTCAATGATTCTTGTTTTGTTAGAATGGGGGTATCTAAAGGGTGGGTCCATATACATTTAGTCAAATTCTGATGATGGAACCATATCGTGCCGTGGATTTCGTAAGAGGCGACAGAGGTACACTGAGACAGGAGATGGATAGTAAGTAGCATTTTCATAATAACAGCTCAAAATACAAATAAAACTGCGTGGCAACTATGGCAAAATACCTATGGGGCAATCTGTGAGGGAGGCTTACGTTCACCAGTGGACGTTTATGGGCTGTAATGAATAATAGATGATGATTTGATCCATAAAAAAATTATCAAACTCTTCAATTTGCAAACAATTAAAAGCATCCTCCCTTAGTGTTTTTAAGATAAATTTAGTATCCCAAAAAAAGACATATTTGAAATTTCAAAATTTTCGATCCATTAAATTATATTATGGAACAATTTGTAAAATCCTTTCAAGGCCTAGACCTCGGAGACACATCTAATACTAACCAATTCGAATTCTATGTAACGTGTATCTACTGTACATAAGTGTAATATTATGATCTGCTCCTCCATTACTGAAAGCTGCTGTTGTCCGCTGTTCCAGCGTGCAATCTTCGAGTACTCGCTTTGACAGTACATATTATACTTAAATTGGAACATAATCTTCAAAATATTTTTCATTTAAGATATAAGAAGTTTTGTACACTACGGGTGCTCTTCTCTGGGTGCGTAATTAGCACTTTAAATTGCAATTAATAATTCGATTGTTAATAATGTGAGTGGCAATTTTGTGTGGAAATTTTAATTAATTATCTTGTTTTTAAGCTATTTAGCACACATCTTTCTTATAAGTATATATATCTAGTAGTTATTTTTCGAGAGTGTGTTCTTGACTCGATCGATCCAATTCGTTCGTGCTACACAGATATAAAATTGTTGCAGCGTGTCTCGTCCATGATAAGAGATATGTTCTTTTAGGATAAGTTATTTTTTAAACATACGCCAATTGACTTATTTTTTAAAGATTTCCTCATACTCACTTCGCTGGGCAGACTAGTTGATGAGCTCGCAGTATAAATATGTATATAAGTAATTATTGGAAGAGGCGACTGTGTAATTCCAGAAAGATCTTATGATCATCGATAGAAGACTTTATAAGTATAACCATACTGTTTACGCCGGATAAAAAAAATACCTAGAACATCATATACTGCAATCGCAATCGCGTGCCAAACGGGACGATTATAGCATTTCTCTCTTTAACGAAAGAAGCCCTTGTACCAATACCAAACCAACAGTACAGCACAACTTTTACGGACTTATGAAAAGAATAAGAACTGGAAAAAGAATAAATTTCGCTTGTAGCTTTATTATTACAACTTCTATGAGATATCATCATCATCAACACCTCTGCTGAATATAGTAAATAAATTCAACAACGCACAGTCGTGACCTAACTGCATGACCTCCATGACTTATACAAATAAATAAAATTGAAGTGTCTGTGTGTAATGTCAAAATACAGCTTTTTAGTAAACGCATATGAACTTATATACGGCATTTATAACTAAAACACAATTTTTAAAATTTTTGTCCGTCTGTCTGTTTGTCTGTTTGTTCCGGCTAATCTCCGAAATGGCTGGACCGATTTTGATGGGACTTTCACTGGCAAATAGCTGATGTTATTAGGAGTAACTTAGTCTACTTTTATTTTTAAAAAATATTAGGGTTTCGCGCAAAACAAAAACCCTAAATTACACGCGGGCGAAGTCGCGGGGAACAGCTAGTGTGGTAATAATTGTGACAATATTTTATTAGTTTGTGGTTATGATACACAGGCTCGTTAAAATGTCGTCAATGACATTTTAGAATTAATAGGTAAACTGTATGCAAAAGGAACTAGTATTATATAAATAACCATAAATGTTAAACGACAAGCGATATTAATTATTATTGTAATAATTAATTACTTTGCAATTTCAAACACATTTTATTTTTAATTTCAAATACATTTTAAAGAGGTGCCTACTAGATATTTTTACCAAATTGGTTTTATTTGTTAAATTTTAGTGACGTTTTTATTTACTAATAATATGGAAATCTAAGTAAACAACCAATAATCATTAATAATAATCTAAAATTAAAGCAATAATATTAATATAAAATTTGACTATGAAAGTTCGAGAAAAATCTCACATATATAGATATAAGGATCTCGTATTATATGTCAGAAGTTGATATCCAGACTGGCGATGGGTAGCGTGGAGTAGTGTCAAATGCGAGACATCTGGTAAAGCAATCATCCTGCCTCCCAGACGCTTCATTCTTTTACTTAAACCTGAGGTTCTGAGATCGCGTCCCTCGATGATTCTTCTCATGGGCACGTTCTTTTAGCACACATTTATCGTGATCCGGAGCTAGTAGCGAATTTATAAACTACACTATACATTGATATTTGATTAATACATATGTATATAATATTATACAATGATTGCTTCATTGGCCTAATAATCGTAAGCGCAACTGCTTATCATGTGATCTCGGGTCGAACCAAAATTAGTTGTTGGGTTTTTCAGTCAATAAATTTTCAATAGCAGCTCGGATGAAGGAAGGTGGTGTTTCACTCACGTGCCTCTGAAAACACGTAAAGTCGTTTGTCCTGCACGTGCTGGGCTAGCCATGAAGAATTTTTACTGCCTTTGTACTGCCAGTAAGACGAGCAATTACTATCATCTGTCAGCTATGAACCCGATAGTGGCCTATGCTCCCTGCTCATGCTCACTCACTGATGTGCCAAAGAGAAGTTTTAATTAATTGACTACTTACTTTTAATAGTAGTGCCAACTTCATTTTTCCAACTATAGCTACGGCAAATTTGGTCTTTATCATTTAGTAAGTAAATTTTTCAAAAGATTTTTTTAACATCGTCGTTAACATCTTTCCCTTTAATACATTAACGTCAAAAAACCGGCCTAGTGCGAGTTGGACTCGCGCATGAAGGTATTCCGTATCATCGTAAAACACGTTTCTAGTAGGGGAGTCCCCTTTAGTTTTTAATATATAAAATTTTTATTATTTGTTGTTAAAGCGGCAATAGAAATATACATTTTGTGAAAATTTCAATTGTCTATCTATTACGGATCATGAGGTACAGCCCGCTGACAGACAGACGGACGGACGGACGGACAGTGGAGGCTTAGTAATAAGGTCCCGTTGGTTATCCTTTGGGTACGGAACCCTAAAAAGATTTTTTTCGCAATTCATACAAATCAAACATTATTTTACTACATGACCAAGATTCAACTTACCTTCAATCTTCTTCGATATAAGATGAGAAGGCGCAGTTTGAGGAAGGCCTAAGTATTTCCTGGGGTCGCGAGCAGCTCGAACAAACAGAAATGTAGAGCGCAGCCATTGCACGCACTGTGCCACGTCGTTCACTGTACCTAGGGCTGCTTCACTGTTCAGATTCTCTGCTAAACGCTTGTGTAAGTAGCTTTGCAATGGTTCGCAGCCACCGACAAGAGCTTGATATCTTGCCTAAACATTATAGATTATATGTAATATATTACAAGTTTGGGCTCCACGCACTTTCATGTAAGAAAAGTGCTGGTAGGTTTTCACGACACAGTTCTTTGAACGATGTCATCCGAAGGGCTCTTGTCTCTATAAATGTTCCCTCGGTTTTAGAGCCTTGTGGAATATTTACAGACGATGGCAGGAGACCCGACGGTATGACATTAGTCCCTTGGGAGAGAAGTAAAGCTCTAGTATGGGATGCTACTTGCGTAGACACTGGCGGCCTCTCATCTCAGGGGTACCTCATTTAGAGCCGGGGCGGCATCAGAGGCAGCTTAACTGAGTAAGTAGCGCAAATATAGAGTCTCTGAGAGATGACTACATATTTGTGCCATTTGCTGTAGAGATTATCGGTTCGTGGGGTCCACGTGCGGTAAAGTTTCTAAAGGAACTCCATCCGCGGCTGGTCGTCGCTGCTGGTGATTAGAGGGCTGGTTCTTTTCTCGCTCGAAGGTTAAGTATAGCCATTCAGCGGGGAAACGCAACCAGCGTTCTTGGCACGATACCGCGGGGAATAGTACTTTAAGATAATTAAGTTTCTAGTTTTATTTTTTTTTATTATTATAGTTTTTAATATTGTATATAATAAAATATTGTGAATTTTATAAATTTAATATTTGTCTTAATAATTTACTAATTACTAAAGTATATTGTAAGTAACAAAAACACGATAATATGTTAGTGGTAGACAAAGAGTATATAATCACTACGTTAGGTGGTAGGTACATAATGGCTGATTGTGTTAAATACATAATATCAAATTTTGACAAATCACTTTTTATTTGTAATTATTTTGACGTTTTAAATTGATTTGTTTGAACGTATATAAATTGTTTTAAAATGGCCTTAAGTAAAGAAGAGAAAAAAGCTAAGAAAGAAGCCAAGAAATTACAGAAATTACGAGCTGAGGCCGAAGCAAGAAGAAAAATAAAACACGATGAACTTAAACGTGAAATGGCTGCACAAGCACGGAGGCGTGGTGAATTGGACAAGAAATGGCGTGATATAATGCTTAAAATAAAAGAACCAATCTTCAGGCAAGATATTGAGGTAATGTTACATACTTTTGAGAGAACATATGATAAGAAAAATCATCTTATAAAGCATATTATGAGTCTAATTGACGTAGCTAATGATCAGTATCAGCGAACAGTATCAAGCTTTTGCGATACGATAGATACAATGATTATAAATTTTTTATCCGGTATTGAACAAATATCCAAGGAGAATGACGAAAGAACAGCTGAGTTACTAAAAATGGGTGAAAATGATGCGGTACGGATTAGAACAGATCACGATGCTGCCGAAACACATTTGCAATTATTAATTTACCATGGCCATACTACAGCTGATTCTCTAGTTTGGACTACACGAGGAGAAAATTTAGTAAGAGAAGACGAGGAAAGAAATAAATACACAAGTGAACGCGTAAACCTTCGTTCGTTTCTTGAAAACTCATATAATTCCATGTGGGAGGATTATAAAGCTGTTCTTAAAGCATACGTTGTTAATACTGCCGCCAATCAAAAAGAGGTGCGTAAATTGCGCCGTAAAGAAAATTTAATGGCAGACATTATTGCTTCTCAAGCAAGGAAAATTGCAGATAACGATGGGCTACTAAAGAGGCTTCATTCTGAACTATTAGCGTATGAATCAGGCTCAAAACAAGCAGTTTTTCGAGATCGTCGTGACAGACATCGAGCAGCTTGTTTTCGGTTAAAAAAGACTTTAATGGACGGATGTGAAAAGGACACAAAGCAGATGGCTGACTTAGTACGAGCATCAGATAGTGCAATTGAATGGCTAGAAAATGCCCACAAAAAAGGAGAAAAAATTCTGCGTATGGCTGCACTATGTCGCAAATATGAGACACAACGCGAAAAAGTATTACCTTTCGGGTTAACCTTACCGCATTCTCCTACACATTCGAAAACAAACCTACGTAAACTACAATCAGACGACTCCTTGGTTTTGAAAGCGATATCAACAACATGCGGTTTAACGAGGCTTTGGCAACGAATTGCACACGCCGACTTAACACGTAAAGCCCTAGCACGAGAAAAAATGTTATTAGAAGAAGAAAACGCAATTCTGATGGATCAAATACAAGAGCGTAGTGAAAATAAGTTTGAACCTAAATTAACGCAATGTATATGTAACAAACCTGAGAGACAATATACTGTTTCAAAACCAGTACAGGTTGATGGTGTGCTGGAAATGTCTAAGTATGGCATCCATTAGAACAAATTTCGTACCCGTTTGTAATTTGCCTTGAACCACTTTAATTAATCTTTCAATTTGGTAGCACTAGTCATTATTCCCTATTTAAATGGTGACATAATGTAAAGTAGATTTACAGGGAGTCTCATGAGATATTCGTATTTATTCTGTCGCATGACGAGAGTCTGCGCGAGCGTTGCATGTCGCAATGACGCGAGACCTACACGAGCCACAAACGATGCCACTATGACCTTACCCACTTCTAAAGCCGTGGGACAGGCAACGATCGATAAGCGTTTTGGAATGTGATTTAAATATTTTTGATGTTTTAAAGGTTTCGTTGTCTTATTTTTGTCTTTGACTTATGAATACAATAACTCCCAAAGTATTGCGAAACATATTTCACACTTTAATACACGCTTGTATAAAAACGTGATGTACGCGATGAGATAGAGTTGAGTTACAAAAACATATAAATGAAGCCATTTTTGAATTAATAAGCAAAGCGGTTTTGTACAAGATAAAATTATAAAACAGATAATTAAAGAAATAAGAAAAGGCTCAAACATTTTATCCAAATTTCATTACAATTTCTGATCTTAATGAGTATCTATATATATTATTGAAAATACATATTACGAACCTATTACATAATCATAAACCGTAGAATCTACATTTTGTACGAGTCTCTCCTGTAACTTGTGTTTTATGAAAATAAATTCGTGGAAATAAAAAAGAATTTACTGTAAATATCTCAAACACGAAATAATTAACTTGTCAACTGCAACAGCGATAGTATATTTAAAGTAAAAATATGTTCTTGACATTATTATAATTTTTTTTTGTAATCATAATGAGCTGTTTGTTGGTTTTCGATGAATACAAAAAAAATTGTTGCAGACCGCTTCTATTCTAGACCACTGGCTCATGTAACTTATTGGTAAATGCAAGTTCACGTGGTATTAAATTTTACATAGAAGATGCACAACATAAGGAGGACTATTGTTGCCACATTAACCTTGCCCTTTTGAATTCTAAGAGTTAAATACACGTTCATGAAAATAGCAAATAAATGGAATTAGTGTGCATTATTTTGGTTAAAAATAAACTGTGGTGCATAATTAAAAAACAAAACAAATATTAATCCAACTAACATGTAATAGAAAACAGTTTGATGTCTCTCTAAGCACTCCTAAAGTGTTGAGAAGATTTATCGTCATCATCAGGGCAGGTAGTTATACCGTCATCATTGGCAGAATCAACATCACTCAACAGAGTAATAATGTTCTGTGGTAATCATACTCACTTTAGAGGTCTCTGATTTGGTATTGCTTGAAGTTTTTTTTATAGAATAAAGGCGACAAACGAGCACACAGTCCACCTGATGGTAAGTGGATGCTGTGGTCCATAGACATCTACTTCTATCCTTGATTATGAATCAAAATGCAGGTGCATTGCCGCCCCTGAGGACTACGATGGAATGTCTCGTTTCCAGTAAAAAGAGTCTCCGGTTCTCTACACTCACCATACGAAACACAGCAGCGTTTAGCTTCTATTTTTCAGTGGTATTCTGTGAGAGTGTGGTCCGTCCCCGGTCGAGTCGACCCATTCATGCTACAACGATAAAATAGCTGCAGTATGGTTCTACCATGTTGAAAGTGTTAATTACATCATTCATCATATTTTTATGTATAGATACATTTTCCTAAGTCGATTTTACCTTGATTATTACTAGATTTTAGCCCTAATATGCAATTACCTCATTTCAATCAATTTAAAATTCCTGGGGTAGTACATAAAAAAATAAGAAAAACCGTTCACGTGCCTATTCAATTTCCGCAATTAACACTATTATAAATGGATGCATTTTGGAATTAGAATGATAGTGTATACAATGAAACTATAATCGATTCTTCTACACGCTGATATTTCTAAAACGCACAACTGTTTCGTAAATACTCGCTGTTATTACAATGATAATTTATTTTGGAAGTCTATGTTTCAGTATATAACAATTATAAATATTTTTTTACTTCATTACAGTTTCATGTATTTAATTTACTATATTATTTCGTCCAATCAAATTGTGCAACCAGTGCGTGTTGCCAGTTACGACCTATTGATCTGAGACATGGTTCTTCTTTGCTGGCCGTATGAGGAAGCTCAAGGTCGATCAGCGAGATATGGAGAGGGCTATAATCGGGGTTTCTCTGCGTGATAGACTTAAAAAGGAGGACACCTGCAGTAGAACGAGAGTAACCGACATAGCTCGATGGATTAGTAAGCTGAAGTGGCAATGGGTCGGTCATATAACTCGAAGAACCGACAACCGGTGGGGAAAAAAGATTCTTGAGTAGAAGCTACGTACCAGCAGGTGAAATGTAAGGCATCCACTAGATGGAGTGACCATCTGATAAGACATGCAGGAAGTCAATGGATGCAAGTTGGGTCGGGGCCGTGCTTTGTGGCATTCCTTGAGGGAGGCCTATGTTCAGCAGTGGACTTGTGAAAGGCTGTAATGATGATAATGATTATTATTATTTCGTCCGGTTCACATCAATACATACCCTTCTCTTTATTACTGGATTTCCAACTACTTTGTAGCCAGTGCATACTTCGGCGATGAAAACTACATACATTCCTACAGTTGATTTTGTCACAAAAACCCACGAGTTGGGTTTGCAAATAGCGTTCTACGAAGCGCTATGGTTTCACAAACTGCTACGAAATGGAACCACCCAACTCGTGCGTTTTAGTTGGTGGGTCTGAAGGTTAGGGCAGTATATGAAATAACTTGGCCTCATCCTGAACAATCGCTAGGTCTTTTGAGGAATACTTCGAGCGCCTATTTCTATTAGTCGAAGGGTTAGCGGGTGAAATGCAAAAACTACTGCCCAATCTAGGAGGACCGAGTAAAGAAATGCTACGCATCCATGTGAGGAAAATTCGATCCGTAGCTCTATATAATGCACCTGAATGGGCGATAACACCGGCCATCTGACGCTGTAGAAAAAAATTAACAGTATTCTGCGAAGAATGGTCATACGGATCGTAGGATCGTACGAGGACACCGAACGATATCCTTCGAGGCGGCCACAAACCAGGCTCGCTTTCCATCGCTTTAAATACTAGTAGATATGGATGCTTGTGCTTATAATTGGATCAACGACCTGCGCCAAAGTGATGGTGGTTATGGTCCAGAAGAGGTGCTCGAGGGGTTTCAGTGGCAGGAACGATTTAATGTACTGACGTGGTGCACTCGGCTCCGTGAGGAGCATCATGCGCATAAACGCGTCATTGGAACAACTCTACCGCACTTTGAGGCCTAGAAGTAGGAACTGAGTGGAAGACTTACTTACCAACTTACACAGATAATTATCAGATGTGGGTATTTCGGTGATTATTTGTGTAAGATCGTTCGCGAAGCGACGGCGGATTGCTTTACTGAGGATGGAGAGATCAAGACTACGCATATCTTCTTAGTAGTATCAGATAGGACCTCTTTCAGCTCACTCAGCTGAGACTCCAGAAAAAGGCTGCTGAACGAAAACGAGAGAAAACAGTATTCGCTAATTTCGTTGAAATCATAGTATATATATATCATAGTTATAGTCACTTTGTAGTACGTACATTGATCCTATCTGAGATCCTATAAGAGCTACCATGCTGCAAATAACATATGTACGTTGCAATGTACTACAAATTGCACTGTATGTCATTATGATTTCAACAAAGTTAGCAAATAGGCCTCCAGATCCCGCTTGGAAGCGGAACCACAGGAGTACTAGTTTTCCGTCACGGCCTGCCCATTACCAGTGATCCACTACCAATAACGGGACCTTTGGGATCATGGGTAATCGAGTAGAGAGCCCGTTACGTGACCCCGACGACGGTAGATGGCTCAGAACCGTGTGTTGTGGGATTTATTAAGGGACGCTTTTGTCCAACTGTGGACTTTTGAAGGACTAATGATATAAACGTGTGTAGTTCTAGTATTTGGTGTTTATTTAAACTATTTATTACAAATATCGTATAAAGAAGGTACGGCATAAATTTTAACCAAAAGATAATATTAACCAAGTCACATTAACACATTTAACCCACTTATCAAACGAACTTGCAAATGTCAGGTGAATGGATATTTGGGTACAGGTAATTCAATAAATACGGACCCTTATCAAAAAAGCACCGCGTGTCCTCGCAAATTCTCGAAATTTAGACGATTTATTAAATCTACTTTATTTTATCAAAATATTAGTTTTTTCCTGCAGTTTCGCTCGTATATTTTAAATGAAAAAAAAATGCTTATGATGAACGGTTCCATTATCCGTTCCGATAGCATTTTGAATGTCAATTATAGCAAGTATAGATTAAAAAAAGACATTTAAAATAGAATAATTATCCTACGTATATTATTTTTGTTTGGTGATGACAAAGGAGAATCGATCAGACCATATAGTCTCGTAAGAAGGAGACTATGAGAAATACTTGAAGAATCTCATGGCATTCGATACATGCCGGTATAATCGCATGCTGCAGGAGCATCGAAAATTGTCGGACTTAAACTATCCAGAACGATGGCTATTTATGCGGATGATTTACCGCAAATACCACGGTCGCAAAACGACTAACTTATAGTCCATACGGATAAAGAATGGGATTAGAAATGGCAGCACTTCGAGTCCGTACCGTAATTTTTTTATTAATGGGAAAATATTTAAAAATAATTGTATACGCAATCAGGTACATTAATCTATACTAATATAATAAATAATATTTTTTTGTTTGTTTAAACGCGCTAATCTCTGGAACTACCAGTCCGATTTGAAAAATTATTTTTGTATATAATAGATTAATGAGGAATAGTATAGGCTATCTAGCACTAGCCTATAACTCTCAGCTAGCTTTAACATATTGATTTCTGTTAAGCAAGTCGCAAGAAAAGGCGCTCTCTAACTGCTTTATCCGCGTGCGCTGGCGTAACGTTTAGTAATACATAAATACAATGTTCTACAAAAATATTGGTCTTTACTCCATCTAAAAAAAGTCCCTGATACCATATGCCTATCTCTTATACATAAGCCATAATAAGGTATATTGTCACAAAAAATTATTGATAATTAAAAAGTGATTTATGAGCGTTATTATTAGGCATGGCATATATCCTTACGAACGAAAATTACTTTATCATCAAGACAATTTTATGAAGATAATATTTTGCTTGATTGCTCTTTATAGCATGTTATTTGGATGCAAAGCTTAAGAGATAATGAAAAATTAAAATAATGAACACTGCTCGGAGCGGGAACGACCGCATAAACCCTAGCCCCCGATGAGATCCGAGAGAAACCAGCAGTGAACGCATGTATATGCGAGGTGTAATTTCGCGCGGCTTAGATGCATAAACGCCTTTTTTCGTCACAGTTGTGGCTTGCACAGAGTTTGACGTTGACTGTTTGTGCACCTATGAATTTTCAACGCACATATTGACGTTGAATTTGCCAGTCAGTCAAAACAATAAAATATATTTGCAAGTACATCCATAAAGGTTCTGATCAAGCTACATTCACTGTGCAAAATAACAACGACGAAGTCGAAAAAAATCTCAATGGTCGCTATATTAGCACTTCTGAAGCAGTTTGGAGAATATTTCCATTTCCGACCCATGAGCGCTACCGTCATCCATTTAGCGGTCCATTTGCAAAATGGACAAAGAATATATTTCAATGATCACCTGCATCGACGCTCTTTAGATTTTTCGAACTCTGCAGATATGACGATTTTACGAAAACTTTGCTGTACCATGAAGGGCCCCAATATAATACCTGGAAAATAAATACATTTTCTAGAAGGAAACGTGGGCGGGATGTTAATGGATACCCTGGTGTAAAAAAGACGCAGCTTTAGGTCGTGTTTACAATATTCATCCAACTCAAATAGAATGTTTCTATTTAAGAATGCTATTAGTGAATGTCCGCGGACTAACTTCTTTTGAAAATATTAGAACTGTAAATAGCATTACGCTAGCCACGTATCAAGGTGCTTGCAAAGAACTAGGATTGCTAGAAGGAGATGAACATTGAGGAAATACACTTTCAGACAGGGTTATTTCTGAGTCGGCAGCCAAATTGAGAGAATTATTTGCCATCATCCTAATATTTTGCTAGCCATCAGAGTGAAGTCATATTAAGTAGAGTTCGAAATGAAAATCAGGACCTGTTTATGCCATACAATGACGAAATATCTTATGAATTTATTATGAAGGTATTAAAATGATTGAAGACAAAATTCATGAAATGTCCGAAAATGTCTTACAGATTTCAGACTTCCGGCTCCAATTCGTAATAATAATTCTCATAATATGGAGCCTCTACAAAAAGTTTTGCGAAGACCATATGATGTAAACAAATTAAATAAGTATATTTCCGAAAATGGACCTAAGTTGGTGCATGATCAAGTAAACGCTTATAGTTCTGTTTTAAAAAGCGTTTTTTCTGACGAAGACAAACATTTTTTGGATGCTCTAGGTGGAACTGGTAAGACTTTCATGACTAATTTAATATTAGCGAAAACCCTAATATTAAATTGGTCATAGAAGGCACGACGTATCACAGGAAAAATTGCTATTGCCGTTGCATCGTCAGGTATTGCTGCTACCCTGTTGACAGGCGAGAGAACCGCTCATTCTACCTTTAAATAGCTCCTTACTGTGTCACTTGAACGAGACAGTATGCGTTCTATCCTTAAAAATGGCCCGTTGGGTAAAATTTTGCAAGATGCCAGTCTAATAATATGGGATAAGTGCACCAACAAGGGATCAACAGTGGTAGAGCCACGCGGCAACTTTTGCTGTCACACGGATGGGCCGGCTCGAACCGGGGTGGTACCACGACCTCACAGAATACCAGCGTGAAGTAGAGGTTTGCCTCTGCGTTTCGTTTGGTGAGTGCAGGTGGCCGGAGGCCCTTTTTACTGAAAATGAGGCATTCCATCTTGGTCCTCACGGGTGACAGCGCATCTGCATTTTGATTCGCAAACGAGGATAGATGTAAATATCTATGGGCCGCGGCAGCCATTTGCCATCAGGTGGACTGTGTGCTCGTTTGTCACCCTTCTCCTATAAAAAAACCATGACTCATAGAGCTCACGTAGAGGCATTAGACAGAACTCTCAGAGACATAAGGAGCACAAATAAAGTTATGGGTAGAATTACTTTTATGCTTTCTGGTGATTTAACTGAATGCTGTTTTTCCCATTGGCAGTTATACGTTGGTTTATCTAGAACAGGATGTGGTGAAAATCAATATATTTTAGTACCAAATGAAAAAGTTATTAAAAATTTTATCTATACTACAAATAGTACTATAAATCAATGAATCAATCAGTAATTCCTTAAATAATACGCGGCGAAAACCACGGGGCACAGCTAGTTTTAAAATAAAATTCATAATTAGCGACCTGCTCTGGTTTGGCCTAGGTGGATCTGTATTAATAATAACAACAATAATAATAATAGGCGTAGGGAAGTGACAATCCCATCGCCCACTGACGTAACAATCAAGTGACAAAACTGCTACGTCGGTGCAGTCTGTCAGCGCCCTGCCAAAAGGTGTGAGCACCGTTCCTAGGCAAAATTGAGTGTGCAAAGGTCCGTTTGTGCATATGGCCGAACCATGGTCTGGGCGTCTACCGTTAATTGACGCTCAAAAAATGGATGATAGCACAATGAGGAACGCGCATAGGACCGCTGCATGGAGATCGCCAGGGCGCGTCTGGAGCTGGCGCTGGACATGACAGCATGCGGACGGCCAGCCGAGCGCGACTACCTCGTAGCCCCTCGTATCCATCATCCCCACCAGATGGTTTGGTATCGGCAGGGTTCTCCTGGACTCAGCAAGCAGCATCCGCCGCTAGTGGAGTACGCCGAATGCGTTGGAAGAAGAAAATGAATTCAAACGTATTGCGGGCCTATTTTAGGGCGAAAGGGGGAGAAATTGGAGGTTTTGCGTACCAGGCTAGGAGGATGCATCGCTTTTTTGTTGAGATGGAGCCGTCTTTTACCGTCATTGAGCAAAACCTGGCAGATCGAGTTTGGTACATCATGCGCTCAAAAATATTTGATGACTCCGAACTTGAACGGCTACGACGTGCGGCTATTCCCTCGTCGTCGTCGTCGAGATGCGGCTCTACGAGTTACAGAGCAATCCGCACACGTAGATGCCGCCGTATATCTCTTTGTGGTTGACTCAGACGACGATGGAATAGTCGCGCAGGAATAAGAGCAAATGAGGAGCATATTGGAAGAGGCGTTTAGGGAAACGCACAGTACGCCTCTCGAGAATCGACCGCGACTTCCCCGCATACTCCTAAGCAAGCGGAACCAGGCTGTTGTGAGGGCTTTAAACCCAATGCTGGTGACCTATTTGAAAACCAGCCGGGATTTTTGCGATACGCACTCAATTCTTTTTGGCGCCGCACTGGCAGTATGCCGTATTATTGGCGCCAAGCTCCCCACGGCTGGAAGTGCTACTACACAAAGTAGCGTCATCCCAGCCTGGAGAAAAAGAATTGAAGACCGTATCGCAAAGGTAAGAGCCTTCATATGGAAGGAGAAGGAGCTCCATGGGAGGTTTTACAAGGCTCTACATGAGCCTTTCGTAGATACGGTCGCCTCCCTTCACTGGCTACACTTTGGTCAGCTCTTTGGCGAAACCGAGGGTTTTGTCTGTACGATACAGGATCGGGTTATTAAGACCAACAACTATCGGAGATACATTTTAAAGGATGGTGCCGGCGAAATGCGTGTATATATATATATATATATATATAACCAGATGAGAATACTTTATAAATACCCAAATTATAATAATGTAGTTTATATATATATATATATATATATATATATATATATATATATATATATATATATATATATATATATATATAATAGTAATGATAGTAAAAATGTAGTTCATAGCATTTTGTTATCATTCATTCCAAATTGGACTGAAGTTATGCGAAAAATGCATATCGCAACATAATTTTTTTGTAGTCTTTACCAGTGGGTGAGAGTATATTATGTAGATAGCGACAGTATGCTAGCGATAGGTAAATAGAGTCGACGCCATTTTCAATCCCATTCTTTAACCGCACGGGTACTAAATATTATATATTGGATACTGTGAAGGTATATAAAATTATAATTGGGAGAGAAGCTCTTTAGTTGAATGTATTCGGTGTTCATTGGCATAGCAAGCATTTCACCAACTTCTTTTGGTATCAGGTAGCACTGTGAAATCTCTAGGTATCTCTATTTGACGGATTAGTTAGAGGCATAGTTGGATGACTAATTACTTAAGTATAATGTAGTCTAGAATCGTGCAAAAGCTTCCCTTAATTTTTTATGAATTTTATTTAAACAAGAGCCAAGAGTGTAGTTCGCAGTGAGTAAAACGTGTACGATTCCCATGACAAATGAAACTGTTATAGGAAATGTTATGTGCTAATTTATGACGTGTTTGGCGGCGAAGTCGTAAAGTGTAACATCGTGGGGGAACCTAGATGTCTAAGAAGATTAAAAAAATCGTGGATAATATGAAAGTGCAAAACACGCATGGAGCATTACGCCAGTCTTTTCTGCCTTCAAAATTATAGATAGGTACTGAGTAGGCTTGTGTAAAGTCGTGATGCGTATATATGTAGGCTGCTACATACTTTACTTTTTTCACCTTTAATGAAACTATAAAACAGTTTGTCAATTATTAAGCTAACTTTCATATTTTCAGACATATAAAGATTTATGTGAAAGACTTGGTTCATCAATCGATCCAAACATTAATTCATACTAAGTAAGCAACCCAACGTCGATCTTCGCCAACACCACTAAAACGTTCTCGTCGGGGAAAATTAATTGTCTAAAAAGTTAAAAACATATTTCCAAAAATATTTTTATATGTGAATATGTGTCACAGAGACCTTGGCTTGGGTCAGTGCGGCGAACTCTTTCTTGCCCCAAAACCATCTGTGGACTGTGCTCTTAATGGAGGCTACCACTTTTTGTATTAATGATGATATGATAATATAATAATGATTTTATCGCGTTTAATTGAATTATTTTAATTTCCGGCGTTTCGGGTGCTTTACAGCTGCATGGGGGGGGGGGGGGCTAGTTTTTGAATATTAATTTTTAGTCCAATCTACGCAGAATGAGCTTTTAGTATCTTGAAGTCTTGCAGTGGTATACTTGGGTTTAGATTTAATTTTATTAATTATAGGATCCCATATGGGTGCTGCCATCTGCTCGGGATCCTATAACTAATAAAATTAAACAATGTTTATTTTATAAAAAGAAAGGGGAATAAAAGCCCATGCCGCGGGTAAAAACTAGTGATATGAACAAATGTTTAAATATAATATGCATTTTGTATTATTGTGTGAAAATAAAATGCCTTCCTAAACTATTTTACTATTTAAATTGGAATAGTAAAATGGTTACATTGGAAATGTAGTGGATAAGAACATAACTGCGGTGTTGCGGAACCGCAGGTTCGAATCCTGACTGGAATGAGTACGTGCAGGACCTTCAAATAATGGTTACTGCTTTGGATATTTGTCCGCGTTACACGAGGAAGTACTAGTGTATGCGTAACAGCTAAAAACATAGTTATAGAAGAATAATATAGATGCAAGTATCCATATGCGATCGCAATACAATAAAAATTATTTGAATATAATATCGTATAAATATGAAGTTTAAAATAAATAAAAAACAAATGAACTGAGAATATATCTGTATCCTCAATAAATGAATTTAATTAATGACTTAATGTATATTAAGCCCCGTAGTGACGGTGTAAGAATATCAACTACCCCATATCCCATATCGTCCAGTAGGATTCGTAAGAGGCAACAGAGGAAATCTAATTAGAAAATGGGCAGCAGCGTCTTGCTAATAATAACTAAAAAATTAAAAACTGTGGAGGCTGGTAGCCTTGTTGCCAAGTATGGAAACTATGTCCCTCATATGAGGCAATTTATGGGAGACGCTTATCTTCAGCAGTGGACTCTTATAGGCTGGAACTCTATCAATATATTAAACTTGTAATAAATATTATCTGTGTTTGTATGTGTGCATATCTGAATAATATGTAATTTATCAAATAATACGTTTTCAATGATAGATGTGTGCTGTTTGTAAACGTTTGAAGAGCACATCAATGATAATAAAGAGACGGTAATGTGAGTCACTTCCTTATCATAAACTAAGGATGACAGTGCGTGTAGCTTTCACCGGCTTATGCCTCAAAGGATAACCTACAAGCAAGTACTTCCTTGTGTCCCACTTCATACAAAGAGCTATGAGTATAATAAGTAATCTCATCCAATGCGCTACGAAAAATAGAGACATGTTTCATAAATAGATCGATGATGAAAATTTCACGTATATGTTTAAGTATGTGTTGCAACAGATGAAATTTAAAAAAAAGCGACCAAGTGCGAGTCGGACTCGCCCATGAAGGGTTCCGTAGCAGCAAGTAACATAATTTACGATTTATGACGTATTAAAAAAAACTACTTACTAGATCTCGTTCAAACTAATTTTCGGTGGAAGCTTACATGGTAATGTACATTATATATTTTTATTTAGTTTCATCATTCACTTATTTTAGAAGTTACATGGGGGGGGGACACACATTTTACCAATTTGGAAGTGTCTCCCGCGCAAACTATTCAGTTTGGAAAAAAATGATTTAAGAAACCTCAATATCATTTTTGAATACCTTTCCATAGATACCCTACACGTATGGGTTTGACGAAAAAAAAAATTATTTCAGTTCTAAGTATGAGGAATCTCCAAAATTTTATGTTTTTTTTTTTCTATTTTTGTGTGAAAATCTTAATGCGATTCACAGAATACATCTACTTACCAAGTTTCAACAGCATAGTTTCGTATAAAAATAGCTGTGACATACGGACGGACAGACAGACAGACATGACGAATCTATAAGGGTTCAGTTTTTTGCCATTTGGCTACGGCACCCCTAAAAAACCATCCTAATTTCAATATAGAAGATGGCTGGCTGTGATATATAATTGATAAAATTAAATCCAAACCAAAGCATACTACTGTAAGCTCGTTATTCGTAGATTAGGTTATCTACGACATCAGGGCGTCAAACATCTCAGTCCCCCCGTGACCATGGGTACTGTATAGTGCTCGAAACGGCAGGAATTAAAAAGTTAAAATTCAACGCTATAAAATCCGTAAAATTAGTTTTATTTCATGTGTAGTATACGCGTAAATATAAAAAAATATTATGTAAGCACTTATGTATATAATGTTTACCATTTAATTTAACATTTTTTGATCATGGCCACCTAACTGCCCATAACTCTCTCTCTTTCTGCGTTATATCCAAGGTTAACTGGCAGAGAATGTCATATAGCGTTACACTCGCCCTTTGTATAGGATTGTATATTAAACTAGCTGTCCCTCACGACTTCGCCCGCGTGGTATTTACTACGATTTCATGGGTTTAATGTTTTGAGCGGAACCCTAATTCTCTTTCGAAAATAAAAGTCTCCTAAGTTACTCCTCATTACATCAGCTATCTGCCAGTGAATATCAAGTCAAAATCGGTCCAGCCGTTTCAGAGATCAGCCGGAACAAACAGACTAATGGTCAGAGTAATGGTCCCACAGCCGTATTCCCCAGATCTGGCCCCCTGTGACTTTTCCTGTTCCTAAAACTGAAGAGGCCTATGAAAGGACGACGCTGCGCCACGATTGAGGAGATAAAGACGGCATCGAAGGAGGAGTTGAAGAAGATCACGAAAAATGATTTTTAACTGCTTCGAGGATTGGAAATAATGTTGGCACAAGTGCATTATATCCGAGGGGAATTACTTTGAAGGAGACAAAATAGATATTCATGAATAAATAAACACTTTTTCAAAAAATACAAAATTCGCGATACTTTTTTAACAGACCTCGTATATAGACATTTACTGAAAAAATAGCTAACTAAACGATTTTATACTTAATTGACAATCTGTATATTTATTTAAGCAGATTTTGATTATTGTCAGAGCAAATTTTTTTAATACGCAATCGTTTAATGGTATTTTTAAATTTTTCATACTCCAGGTTTTCTTTCACGCCCTTCCAAGGCACGCATTTTATACAATTCTATACTCGAAACATTTTCCATGGTTGTTCCGCCATCTATTAGATGACGTAAGAATATTAGTACTTATTGACTTCCCGCAGTCGATAAATAAATAATATGCATCAATTTAAATATTCTTTCAATGTTTTTTTATACTCTTACGAGAAAATACAAAGATTGATATTTAGTAATGGCTTTTTAATTGACGTCCGGCGAGGCTTATCCGACCACGCACCACGCATTTAGCATCAAAATATATGAATAATATAATTGAAGATTCACGGTCATCCCTCACTGAGCTTTAATTGCTTGATAACCGAGAGGCTCCACGTAAACGACATTACAAAATAATTACTAGCCATACGAAATCGTAAGAAAACGTTTTACGTTACGAAAACTCGCGTCTCATAAAATTCTAACATGGCTTGCGTTCATTGATGCGCTATTGTTTCAGCAATAGTATTTATTCAGTTATTAAGCAGCAATGCGCAGCTCGGTGTTATTTGCGCGAAATCGATAATATATGCGTTAAAACGAGTTGATATTTAGACACGGCTATTGGTTTATAGTTATCAACTTGAATCTGCGTGTGAGGAGGGACATCCATCTCTAGAGGGCGACATTGCGGCATCATAAAGCGCTAGGGGATTCGTGGGGTGCGTATATAAGTCGCAGACGGCACCGGGGCGTGACATCAGTCACTTCCAAGCTCTCCTAAAGGCAGTATTGTCAATAGCAGCCATAGTTGCAACTGTGTTTGTGTCGTATCATTTGTGCTCAAACTTATTAACGGTAAGTCTTAAGTTTGTTCTTTACGAACATTACGCTGTTGGTATCATCCATTTAGGTTTAATCAAAGAACTAGGAGTGAAAATTAGGTTTTGTTTACTATTCAAAATTTTAAAACTTTATATAAGAAAAATTATGTTCACAGACACTGATATTTTGCGAAGTTTTATATTACAAATAAAAATATAAATTAAAAATAAAACAATCCGACTTATGCGGATTTCATGCCTTATGCAACTATTTGAAAGAAATTATAAATTGTGTCTAAAACAAAAAAGTTAAATAGTACTAATAGGTATCACTGCTATTAGTTAATCAAAAAATGACATTAAATTTAAGATTAATTACCTCAATAAAAGCTCCCAATTAAATAACTAATTGTTGGTAGTAACTTTTTTGTACTTACATACAGCCACTTAGAGGTTTATTTTAAAATACTAAATTATATTATAAGCTTATGAAGCAGAGGTAATTGCAATTCAAATAGTGTGAAATAAAACCAAGTAATTTAACTGCATGTGATAGAAATGCGAGTTCGAATGTTTTATTTATATACGTGTTTAAATAATAAAACTTTGTTTATAATTCTATAATAACACTTTTAAGCGATTTTGAAACAACTCAACTTTTAAACTTCTGGAGCAGTGTCTTCCTTCAATTGCCAATTCTCAACAGTCATGCAATGTTTACCCGTTAATCGGATCCTCCTTACATAATTGAGTAGTCGATCGCAGTTCGTAATTAGAGTATGCTTCTTCAACAACTGCTTTTCTTTACATAGCTGTGAGTTACAGTAAATATGTAATTCGATTTCTTGAGCTCAATCCACAATGGGATTGCACATTTTCCGCATTATTACCAAGAGAAATTTATATTTAGTCTCAGGTTCAAACTTGCTACCGTAAAAATATGCAAACTATAATGTTAAGTATGGAATTTGATAGGAAATATCAATTTCACGTTATGTGTTAAGTATTTTTACGTTGTAGAGCCATGCTGCAGCTATATTAGTAGTATAGTTGTAGCATGAATGGGTCGGCTCGATCGGGGAAGGACCACGCTCTCACAGAATACCAGCGTAAAATGGCAGCTTAACACTGCTGTGTTTCGTATGATGAGTGTAGAGAACCGGAAACCCTTTTTACTGGGAAAGAGGCATTCCATCTTAGTCCTCACGGGTGACAACGCATCTGCATTTTGATTCGCAAACGAGGATAAATGTAGATGTCTATGGGCCACAGCAACCACTTAACATCAGGTTGACTGTGTGCTCGATTGTCACCCTATCCTATAAAAAATGTATTAAGTATATAAATCATTATTACTCTAACATGTATGACATTACTCTAAGACTTCGTGAAGTATGTATGAATCGTCGCAGCTAAGGGACCTCTTTCGTGAGAAGAACTCATCTTAAACTATAGTATAAGTGTGAGATTATTAATAACACCATGTACATACGTTATAATCTAAGGTAGATTTGTAGCCTCTTCACGGAATACTGGTTCATCCTAGGTTGATGACCAACGCCTTTTGGCAAATCCTAATATGGGTTCCAATTTGTGCCTTTGACTAATTTATTTTTAGGAAACCCTAGATGTACCTTACTTTTAACGTCGTAAGCAAAATAATATGTTTCAAACTTTAACTAGTTCATCCTACGTCTCAAAAGAGACTTAGGCAAATTTTAAAAATTAAGTTTTGAAAGCGAAGTTCACGCAGAAAATTACTAATATGAATAAAGAAAATTCTAAAATAATTAACACGCGGTTTGCTAAGAGGCAGATACAAGAATGTAAAGAGATTTTTTTTTAATTTCGTCGTTCAGCAGTCTCTAAGGAAAGAAAAAGTACAACAGCCAAAGTTTCTTAAAATGCCATTGTATTAAAAAAATAGGAAATATGTTTTTATACCTAAGTTTAGCAAACTATCACATTCCTGTATCTAATTTAGGTCTAACTGGTCAAACCCCGATTTCTTCGTAGATGAGTTTCGGTGTTTGACTGTTCATTTGGTCTCTCCTAGGAATAGACATAAATTCATCTGTCAAAGGCCGAAGCACGCTATTGGTTTGAACTTTGACTAAGACTTGTTCTCAGACCTGAGGTTTGACTAGCTAAACCTAGGAGCGGAGGAGCTTCGATGATTGACTGTAACACACATATATATATATATCTGGATCTAGACAACAACGATACCTTTCAGGTCTAATTGTGAATCTAATCCATTCTCTAATAAACTTAATCAAACACACAACATTTCATCAAAATCGGTCCATCTGTTTAAGTGTTCAATCTATATAAAATATAATGTGCATGTATTATACATATAAACTTCTTCGGATATGGTGCAAACGCGTCCTATGGAAGCCTCGTTAAAAGATCGTCTAAAGCAAGTTAGTACGAAATTAAAACGAAAGGCAATAACGAATGACAAAATTGATCAATTTCACATGAGAGGATCTGGGTATAAAACTAAAAGAAAACGATTGGCCTCGCTCATTCCACCATTAACTGCTAAAGTGAAAGATACGAAAAAACTTGGTCTAAAACCAAAAAATATCAAAGATATATTTTCAAATTAAATATAAAGTCTTTCTCATGAATCATTCTGTCTATTCATGAAAACCGCATCATAATCCGTTGCGTAGTTAAAAATATCCAAGCGTACAGACGGCCAGAAGCGAATTTGTTTCATACTATATATAGAAACTGAAAATTTTCTTCACCATGCGAAAAATCCATTGTGGTACTTCAAGTCTAGAGTCTCAAAAGTCTAGAATTGTAATTAAATAATCAAACACAACGTTTTCTTACATGCGTAGTGCAAGGATCCTACTATCGAGCTCGCTCAATCAATAGTTAACTTTCATTAACAATAGTTTACATCTAATTTAATGGTCTAAAATGGTTTTATGTCCCTTGAAACTCTGTTGAGCTATTTATGAAAAGGCACATGTTTTGCAAATTGGTAAGAAAAATATATCACTATAGTATATGATACATGAAAGAATAATTATATTTACTGACTCTACACATCACCGTTTCGGAATAAATGTGTACAATTTTAGATAAATTATATTATATACATTTACCGTTTAAAAATGACAATATGAATAAAAACCTAATTTCCGTTCACATCTAATCAAAGTTGTATGAGTACAAGTTATCAATCACGACTCATCAACTCGTCAGATATCGTTGAAATCTAAGTACAGTATTACGATGTTTTGGTGGATGTGGTAACAGTTTTAGCTTTACTCTCTTTGTAAGAGTCAACTTGACGTAATTTCGAAAACGTGTGCGATTTTGTGATAAAAACACAAGACAAAACTAGTTTTACTATATTAAATATTTGTAGTTTTACTATATTATATATATCTCTAGAAGATTGTTATTTATATTCGTACGAATAACCAAACAAAAAGTTTTAACCTCATATTAAGTGTAGTTAAAAGAAAAGAGGGAAAACGAAATTAAGAAACGGCCACATTTTTCTTATTAAGGCATGTTATTACGGTATGCTATTAAAGTATGATTACGTAATTAAGCCTTAAATGCTTAGCCGATTTTGCAAAAAAATTCTAATCACTTCGATAGTTATAAAAATTGATTTTAATTGTTTACAACATGAATATTTGAACACGTTCTAAAATTTGCTAATCACTACATTTTTTCCATTTGGATAAGATGTGAGGATCATTGGAGATCACATATACACATACCAAAAACTTATTGCTTAATCTGTAAAGCTATTGTAGGCGAAAAATTGGTAATCGTTACTAAATGGCAAGTTTTTATTTGTGACCTTCAAAAGAAATACAAGAGTTGTTGTAAAACAATTAAACTCGTTTAAAAAAAAACTAATAGTGATTACTCAAACAAAAAATATAATTTCGGGAACACGTGGTAGAGTATCGGAACAAACTTATGTTCGAAGTCGAGTCTTTGTTAAATAAAGTATCGGATTTGGAACTATTGAATCTAATCCAATTTAACCCTCAAATACAGGTTTGCACGTTTACAGATAAAAAGAACTCCCTTGTCGTATCTCCTCAATTTCAGAGCACTCGTCTCGTTGCCTCAGCCAGCATCGGAATCCCCGGCGTCGACATATCGAACGACGTTCAGTTCAGTGGTCACTTAGAAGGGAAGGCTAAATTGGCCTCTTAAAAGATTGGCGTGATTTGTAGAGTGGAACAGTATTCATGCCGGCACACCGCTCGCAACTTTACTAGGCGCAGGTTCAGCCTTACATGGAATACTGTTCTTACCTCTGGGCCCGGACTCCCCAGTGCCAGCTCCTTCCACTTGACCGCATCCAGCAAAGAGCGAAACGAAACGTCAACAACCGAGTTTTTTCTGAACGGCGCCACTCAATGGCGCTGCGAAGAGATGTTGCATCCTTTTGCGTATTCTGTGGCAACTACCACGGGAAGTAATGCTCAGAGTAATTATTCGGACTAATTGCAGCCGCAGCCGCAAATTTCACCATCGCACATCGTGGTAAAACTCGTGATACCCATCAATACCATCTGAACGATTGGCGGTCCGGTCCAGTACTATGCAATTTACTAGGAGTTTTCTTCCTCGCACAACTTCCTTTTAGGATCGACTACGACCAGTAATTTTTCCAAACCGACTTAGTGTTGCAATTGATCATGGGCGGCGGCAGTCACTTACCACCAGGTGATGCTCGTTTGCCGCCACTGCTTTGAAAAATACATATTAGCTTCTGGAAGTCCTACTTCTGACGACATAATGTAAATTAAAGCACCAAAATTAGAACCTACTAAATAATATTAAATTCTATAGAAACATGTAGTATGATTAACATTATACACAAAAAAAAACATACGCGTCGAACTTATTTTTATCTTCTTATTTTTAAAACTCGGCTAATAATCACTTCCGCCATAGTTGCCATGCTTGACGGGCGGCTATATATCGGGGACATATCCTCCCCGAGGAGACATTTGTGAGGGAGTCAAAGTTTTTTGATAGGCTGTAATAATGTACAATCAAACTCGAATAAGGCTTCAAAGTTATCATTTAGTCATTTACATTTCTTATAATATTCTTAATATCATCGGTGCAGACTGAAGATCATCTATACAATATGTAACAAAAACCCTGTGGTTCCCGTTAAATACGTTATCAGGATCATTATTCAAACGTATAGAAATAATTTTTTTTAAAAGCTCGAACAATATTTTTTTATTTTATTTAAAAAAAATTGTATGTGGTTTTATTACTTCTGCATTGTCTGGGGAGTAAGAGGATTTTCAAAGACCCCGCTTTACTTAGCTTTAGCATCGGCTAGTGTCAGTAAGAGGTAATAAAACCACATAAAAAACATAAACCATTTTTAATAAAATGGAAAAAGAATATGGTTGAGTTTTAAAAAAAAGTTATTTCTATAGGTTTGAATACTGATCCTGATAACGTACTTAACGGGAACCACAGGGTTTTTGTTACATGTTGTATAGATGGTTGAAACAATCGATACAGGAGTGAAAAGTAGGTTAGATACATATAAAAGAAACTAGAACTGTTTGCGACATAGTTTCAATGTCAACCCAAGCAGAATACTGTGAAAATATAGAATGAAAACAACTCATATGCGGAAGGAAAACCGAGATATATAAAAATGGAGAAGAAAATATAGTAGTTGAATGTGTTGAAAGCATTTCTCAAACAAGAAGAAAAGTCAATAAGCACCACTATATTTTTCTGCTCATCCATTCCTTTTCTAGTGTAATTGAGTGACCTTAATAGTTGTAATGCTATCATTGACAAGACATGATTAACAGTTGCATTTTTGTGATAATAGAAATTTCGTTATGAATACCTACATGCTATTAAAACTTTGACTAATTGGGATAATTGAAAATGAATAATAATAATAAGTTACTTTAGAATTGTAAACCTCTACCTACCGACCTATATCGACTTCAAGTCATAACTGTACTATCATAATGCTTATACATTTTTTTTATGGAAGAGGGGGCAAACGAGCATGCGGCTCACCTGATGGTAAGTGACTACCGCCGCCCATGAACAACTGCAACACCAGGGGAATTGCAGATGCGTTGCCGGCCTTTTAAAAAGGAGTAGGCTCTTTTCTTGAAGGTCCCTAAGTCGTATCGGTCCGGAAAAATCGCTGGTGGTAAACGATTCCACAAGGAAGTTGTGCGAAGAAAACATCTTCTAAATCTCACAGTGGTGGACCGCCAATCATCCAGATGGTATGAATGGTATCGCAAGTTTTGTCGCGATGTGCGATGGTGAAATTGAGCGGCTGGAATTAATCCGAACCATTCCTCAGAGCACTCCCCATGGTAAATGCGATAACATACGCAAAGAGATGCAACAACTCTACGCAGTGCCAGTGAGTCAAGCCGATCGGAAAGAACTCAAGTGGAAGGAGCTGGCACTGGGGAGTCCTTGCCCAGAGATGGGAACAGTATTCCATGTGAGGCCGAACCTGCGCCTTGTAAAGTTGCAGGCGGTGTGCCGGCATGAAATAATGTCCTGCTCTGCTGAGCACGCCAAGCTTTTTAGAGGCTAATTTGGCCTTCTCTTCCAAGTGACCACGAAACTGCACGTCACTCGATATGTTGACGCCGAGGATTCCGATACTGGTTGAGGCGACAAGGGGAGAGCCTTGAAACTGAGGAGATACGACAAAAGGGTTCCTTTTAGCGGTAAACGCGCAAACTTGTGTCTTCTTGGAGACATTAATATAGAGACCTTCTATATTAATGCTTTTGTTCCGAAGACCTTACTATCAAAGTCCCTAATATAGGACTATACATTGTGCAACAGTACTACATAAGTAAAAAAAACTGTACAGAGGCACACAAAATCTTTTTTGAACAAGTTGTAAGCAGATCTGAAGTCAAAGAATAATTTATAGCACGCGTAACTGCTGGGAAAAGGAATTCAAGTAACATAATATGTTACCTATATAGTAAAAGCGTACATGACTTTCAATAGGTATTTTATTATATTGAATAAAAAAGTATTCTATCCTATTCCATAAGTTTGTTATTACTGTAAATTTGCGTAATTTCGAACAGATAGCAGGTCAAATTGAGATGAATGATTGATGATACTAAGACAGTTATAACAAAAATATCAAACTAGAAACGATTGCCTCGATTTTTGTGCAAGGACAGAGACTGCTCAGTATTTAATGTATGGTACTACATTAAATACTGAGTAGTTGAGAGTATAAATATTAGGTAGTACTAGGTATGCATCGTGCGCCTAATTACCAAGTTAATTTAGTTTTAATTAACAATATAGCTATATTATGCACTTATCTGAATCTTATTACGAGTATTTTAATCACCTATTCAAAAATAATTCGCAATTATGTAAAGCTCTTTTTGAGCATTTTAATAATGATAAATCACTCATTGTTTGCTTTTTTGTAATAAGTACTCGCTGTTCCGAGACATTGAGTTACACATATTTATTCTAAGACGCATACATGTTGAAAGACAATTTTCCTAACATCTCGTGACAATTTTCTTCCACAATTTCATCAGTCAAAATAGTAGAATTTGTTCGCAATCACGAGTTTGCTGCAAGATTGCGCTGAAACTAAGCGATTCCCCGCAGGGATCAATCACGCAAGGTCAGCCTAATCTCAATTACAGGTATATCTGATGTACAATCTTATGGAAATTACTGTCATCATCATTATCATTACAGCCCTTTACAAGTCCACTGCTGAACATAGGCCTCCCCCAAAGAATGCCACAAAGCGCGGTCCTGTATGGCTATTTATGTTGTATGTATGCAAATTACTGTGTCCTTCATCAATTAACAACTGCTTTAGGAATCTTCATAGACCAAAATTATTAATAATATTTTTACGATTGGATAAGAGTGTCGAAATGAAACACTGCACGCCATGAAAGTAACCAGTTACTGTAGTTCCTGTTCTGAATAAAGAACCAAGTAAATACCTACAAGTGCAAGTGCTATATGAGATAAAACGGCTCGCTACTATGCAGTTACTATGCAAATTTTCTAAATGTGTATTGCTTGCTCCATCTTGAGAGATGGGATACTTTATATCGCGATAAGTGAAGCTCTATATTTTTTATTTAAATATTTTTCAAAGGACGAAGGGTTGTCGGAAAGGGCAGAAAAAATACTACCTGGCCAACTAGTATATTATGTGGTTAGTCATTATTTTCGAGCGTTTTATCGCATGGCAAAGTAAAGACGACTGAATTTCAGTCTGTGCTCTTTCTTTGGCCTTATGTATCCACTGCCTACAATAATTTTTGATTGTTAGTATGTACAAGATGTCGTTATAATCATAATTAGTAAGAAGTAAATAAAGTGCGAGGTAGGAAAATTATTGTACCTCTACAAGTTTATTCATATAGCAACCGAATACTCACCGAATCGAATACCTCTATTTATTATTCTTACGTGTTATTTATTACAAGGAATAAAACTAAGTAATCAGATATAATATGAAAAAAAATTACAAAATTAAATAATTATAAAAAGTTAACGACAAAACTTATGTTTAATTGAATTTAAAATTAATTTAAATTTCTACAATCCTAAATTTACTTTAAAATTGATATGATCGAACGAGAACAAATTACGAATACAAACATATTATACCGTGTTTCAGAAACATAAAATATGTATTTAATGTATATTTTGTTCAAAATGCAAAAAGTGTAAAAAAAAAACAAATATTTTACAGATAATTAAAAGTTGAAAGATGATTCACAACTTTTTTAAGCGAAGCGTTTTATTCCTACATTATTTGAATCGATGACACGGATGACGATTCGCGTGTGAAAAGATCTTGACTTAAATCTATTGGTCATTATCTTATGGTTTATTAACAGTCAACGTGTTAATTATTAGAGAATTATTTTTATTCCTGTAAAGGTATCCTAATTAACATTAAATAGTACCGAGTGTTTTTTTATTAGTCAGCCTCGATTTCCAAGTATGCAAGGTCCACGAGATGATACGATGACATTCCACATCATAGTCTATCAATTATTACATAGGTACCGATGCTTGTATATACGTGTTATTTGAATATAAAACTCAAGGATCTTTGAAAATAGTATTTTAAAATTGTTAGTTGCATTAAAAACAAATAACTGTCTATATATTATCTACTACAATGTCATGTTTATAATATCTAACTATGTAAGATTTTATCAAAAATATACGTAAGTATAAATAAAATAGATATTGATCTCTGTATTTAAAATTTATATTTCCTGTAGGTATATTTATAGAATATTGGTACCTACGAGCAAAAAATATATATTAAGTTTCCTTGTTTGTCTACCGAATTTTATTTTAATACTGTATCAAATATTTTATTTTTCAAAGTTCATGTGAAGCTAATTTTAATACATATATATTTATGTCTTTATTGATCACTACGAATGTTTATTTTGAGTTTGCGGCTCTAACGCTTGCTGCAAAGAACCAACTCTAGGCGTCTCTCCTAGTACGTAGTACATATTACTTCAATGGTTGAACATACGCCTGGCCCACGGAATGCCAAAATCCTGATCTAACTGCATCCATCGACGTTTTGCAGCCGGCTCGATAGGGGAGGGAGCACGCTCGCACCCTCACAGAATACCAGCATGAAATAGATTAATGCTGCTGTATTTCATGTGTTGTGTAGAGAATCGAGACCATATTTTACTTTTTTACCGGTAACGATAAATTTTATCTTAGTCCTCAAAGGTGACAACATAAAAATAACTTGATTACCTACTACTGTTTAACAGTAGGTACAAGACAATTAGTTACAAAAGGTAACTATTTGCCTAAAAGGTTGATGTCTTTGGTCAACCATAGGTATGTCTGTAACACATTTGCATTCTAATTTTTAAGAGATGATAGTAGGTGTACCATAGCATCCACTTACCATGAAGTGGACTGCGTGCTCGTTTATCAACCTTACCTCCATAAAAAATAGAGATTAATCATAAAAGTTGAAATATACTGAAGTCCTCTCTTGATGTTAACCTAATACTACCCAAAGAATTCTGAAGAGACCGAAACAGGTGAAAATCTGAGGGTGCAAAGTCAGGTCTATATGGTGGATGCATTAACACTACCCAACCAAACTCTCTCAATTATTGCTGAGTGGCCAAAGATGTGTGTTTTCTGGCGTTACCATGATGAAAGACCACTCCTTTTCTGTTGATCAATTCTGGCCTTTTTTTTCTATATTTCTGGCAGAGTCTTATTAGTTGTTGGCAGTAGAGAGATTCGAATCGATGACTTTACCCGGCGATAATAGCTTATACATATAATAAACGATGCCCTTCCAATCCCACCATACACAAAGCATCACCTTATTGTGTGTTAATCCGGATTTCGCTACAGTCTGTGGAGCTTGATTACCCTTTGACTATAATCTTTCTCGCACGTTCTTGTCGTAGATGATCCACTTTTTATCATCAATGATAATTTTTTTTTCAAAAATGGTTCAGTTTCATTACGTTTCAATAGAGAATCGCAAATGAGTACACGTTTCACATTGAGTTATATGTACTACATACTAGAGAAGGCGTTCTAAACAAAAATTGTGCGCTACTCTATGTATATGTTGCGCCAGCGCGGTCAGTTTTTATTTAAATCTTGTATTATTAGCGCCGCTCCATTGAAAGCACAGACTAACTAGTAGATTGAAACCACCCTAAATGATACACTGTACGGATTGCAGTACAGTTCAGTTGAACATAGTGTATGTTCGGAATGCGAAATCTAGTACGTAGTACATATATATCGATGACGTTTCATTTGGTTTCTTTCAGTGAACTCTTGTGGTAACCAAATATCGAACTTTTTTGTATAGCCAGACTTTTTCAATTAGGTCAAAACTGTTTTGTGGTCAAACCTCAATTCCGCGGATATGTCGTAATTACTAATATACCGATCTTGGTCCACTTTTCCAAAAATGGCATCCACTATATCCATAACAATAAACGTCACAATTTTTTTCGCGGCTTCGTAATGTATCGAATTTCTTCGATGGATTCACTCATTTAGGTGTCAGAAAAACGATTGGAAATTGGCGGGAAAGTTTTTTTTTTTACTTTTTTTTCTTGTGTATCAAAACCAGCTAGGTACAACCAGTATAATCAAAACAATTATTCTTAAATTTTATACAAACAAAATACGAAGAAACTTTTTTACAGACCCCGACCGTGTGTGCTAAATCTCAGGGAGCTAATCTTTTGAGTTTTTAAAGTGATAATTGGTAATAAATATAGCTTTTTTGTAATAGATGTCATCAACAAAATGGCTGGTGTGCACCGTGGTAGCGATCTGTGTGATCGTAAGGCAAGGAATGTCCGCGCCTGCGCCACAAGAAGACGCGGGTCCACCGACACCGGTAAGTTATGAGTTGTTTGTTGTCACTACTGTAAGTTAATTTAAAATTCGATCACATTAGCCTGTAATTATTCTTCAAACACAGCAGTAGTCGTTGCACCACTACTTGGTGGCAAAAACCAGGTGGTACCATATATACTCTTGGCATAGCTGCTTTTTTAAGCAGAAAAGATCACCACCACTAAGTATTTCTAGAAAATAGGATTAATAGGAAATTGTAAAAAGTAACTAAAGATACATAGACTCAAATGTTCTCTTTAATGTACAGTTATTACATTTGTATCGTCTTCTTCATATTTTTTTTTATAGAATAACGGTGACAAACGACCTCACAGTCTATCTGATGTTAAGTGGATACTGTGGCCCATAGACATCTACATTTATCACCGATTAAGAATCAAAATGCAGATGCGTTGTCACCCCTGAGGACCAAGATGGAGAGCCTCGTTTCCAGTAAAAAGGGTCTCCGGTTCTCTACACTCACAATACGAAACAGCAGCATTAAACTGGTATTCTGTGAGAGTGGGGTCCCACCCCGGTCGAGCCAACCCATTCGTGCTACAACCATAATATAGCTGCAGCATGGCTCTACCACGTAAAAAGATTGTTTTAACAAATATATATTGTTATAACAATTTTTTAGTTTTAATTGATATACACAGTGTTAAATATAAAAAATATTTGTACACATACTTTATGTAGAATATTTTAACGACTTTAAACAACAATAATAGATAATGCTTTGTTAATTAAAAATCACAATTATTATGAATAACGTTGTAAGGTCAGCATATAGTTAATTACATATGACGTTAACAGTGCTTAGACTATAAGTTAACACGTCTTCAATCCGCCGCTATCTGGTGCATCTCGGTAACTGGGTATTATGTTTACCATGTGAACATTTGAACACCGAGTCACTAATTGGACGCAATTGCATTAAACAGTCTTTGTGCGCACACCGTGTTTCTTATCGCAGTTTATCACGATTATAGTGGTTGCACTGAACAATAAAAACCTAATGGAATCACATTGTGTGCTTTGAGACAAGAGATTTATTTAGCACATTATAATATATTTATACAAGTTCAAATACCGTTTATAATGTATATTGTTGCTAAAAGTGTCTTAAGAAATCTATTGTTTGTATTATTTCTTTCAGAAATGAAGAAAGCCTTTGCCCAGGACTTACAACAGCCTAAAACTTTACACTTTTTTTACTTCTCGAACTAATACGTGCTGTGTATCAAATCTTTACTTATGAAATTGCTGTTTTGTGTGGAAAAAAATTAATGGTTCTTTTTTTTACAAAAAAAAACTTTAATTAATGAAAACATTTGATTGAATTATAAACGCATTCTTGCTACTTTATGGGCAGAATGTTGATGCCCTTGCTGTAGAAGTACACGAGAATAGTTATCTTATTATTCTTTAAAGGCATTCTTTATCGTTCCTTATAATGTTATTAAGCTACAAAAAGTAGAAGAAGGAAAAGTCCTTAACTTTACCTCTGCTAATTTTGACAATCTCTTGTGCAGTATGTGACCGAGCGTTGTTATGAAAAAGTACGTGTCACGAAGAGTAGTTTACCAATCTTGGTTCAGTTCCAGCTTCTTAATTATAATTTGCAATTCTTTACAATAATTGTAACTGTGGCACCAAATGGCAAGAACCTTTATTGAATAACACCTGCACGGCTAGCATGGGCTGGGGACAAAAATTTTGTCCCCCGATTATATCTACTGACAAGAGATAAAATTGTCTTGTCCTTATGCCAAAGCACGGCAACGGGAGAAGGAGAAGTATATCCCCGTTTGACATAACGAGTAGACATATACCCGTCCGTAACATGGAGTCAAATAAAAGATAAAAAATTATACTTTTTTGATATTTGAAAGGGCCAATTCTATCCTAGTTCATTCCTAGTTCATTGGAGATGGGTTTAAGTTTATATTCCTACAAAAAATCTATCTAAGTCTAAGTCTATCTCCCATTTTATGTACTGTGGATATTATATCCACCGGGGTGCGCATTTTCGATGGGTGGATAAAAATAAACGAGGGGTCAAACATTTTCTCCTTTCCCCGGGGATAAAATTGTTTTCTGCCCATGCTAGCCCTGCAGCAGTAGTTACAAAACCTTCCGTTTCGGGCACTATTTGACTTGGGCGCCTGCATGTAAACACAACGATGAACACTTGCAATTGTCGTATAGAATCGACTTCTTATCGCAAGTAACGATTCGCCACAAAATTTCCTCCTATCAATGCCGATTGAGCAATATGGTGCAAGCTTTTTCACGTGTTAGAGCCATGCTGGATCTATATTAATAGTATTTGAGTCGTATTTTATGCGCTACCATACCGTTCATTAGATTGCGGTAAATCTTTGTCAACTTATCGTTTGTACTTGCGCAGATTATAGGCGTAGTAGAATTAACTTACAGTAGCTCACGCGCTTATTGTGTACCGAAAAAAATATTTGAAAGTTAGATATCATTAGATATCAACACTTCCAAATTTAAAACGATATTTTCACTATTATTTCTTCAGTGACAGCAACGCGCCGGGTACCAGCTAGTATTATATATGTTTAGATTAGAAGAAATTAATATTTGATAGCATAGTATTAATACGCTTAGCCAAGGCCAAAAGCGATTAAAAAATTATGATGTATTTCGTACTTAGAGAAAAACAAGGAGCTTTTTGTATAAAAATATTTCAATATAAATTACCTTTTAACCATGTTTCGAATATGGCATTGAATATATATTTTTTGAAATTCCTAGTATCATTTACTAACGGTCATTAATAAAAACCAAAAAGACGCTTATTATAATATAAATAATGGTTATTACAAATGAGCAATTTTTCTCACGAGTCTTCTTCTAAGATTTATAACATTCTTTCAAAAATGCCTTTTTTTGAACTAAGTAACTCAAGGTTTTTTACATATTATATCATTATATTCATATATGAGAATAACATGTTAATTGAAATATTTTATAAATACTGACGCTATAAAAACGAATGAATGAGAAATCTTAGAAACGTAGTCAATGACAAAACTAAGTTTATCTTGTTTCCATTATCGTGGAGATATACGTAGACCAGAAGTGTATAAAAAACGTGTACTTGCTTCTACATTGATTTATGAAAGTAACATTAAATTTGATTCGAAAAAAACTTCCTAAGTTATTTATATATTATATTTTATTCAATCCGCAAAAAGCCTACTTTGGCACATAAATTGTTTTTTTTCCTTCATTTTTTATAGGATAAGGTAGACAAACGAGCACACAGTCCACCTGACGGTAAGTGGTTGCTGCGGTATATAGATATCTACATCTATCCTCGTTTGCGAATCAAAATGTAGATGCGTTGTCACCCGTGAGAACTAAGATGGAATGCCTCATTCCCAGTAAAAAGGGCCTCCGGCCACCTGCACTCACCAAGCGAAACACAGAGGTGAACCTCTACTTTACGCTGGTTTTCTGTGAGGTCGTGGTACCACCCCGGTTCGAGCCGGCCCATCCGTGCGACAGCAAAAGCTGCCGCGTGGCTCTACCACTGTTTATAGGGAGGATTCACTATAATAGCCATACGTTGCAGGTAATTTCGCGATCGACTACGATTATTATGTCATGACACTACTCCGTCACCGATTTGAATACTTTTGACTTGCATTTGCTGCCAGATGTCACAATATATTCTTGATATTCCTTTAGTCCACTCTTACGACAGCCACAGATGGAGTTTGGCTGATTGACTTTCGTAAATTATATTTAAACGAATATTAATAAAGTTTTTCTTCACACAGTACGAATATAAATACGACGTAGAAGATCCAGAGAAGACTTTGTACTTCGGAGCCAATGAATCGGGAGACGCACAGGGGAAAGTCGTCGGAGGGTACCGAGTACTACTCCCTGACGGTAGACTTATGAACGTAGAGTACACCGTGGAAGGTGAGAGCGGATTTGTGCCTAAGATCAGCTTCGAAAACAACGCGAATCCATTCGGCAAAAGTAAATAAATCAAGACTGTACGTAAGACCAGTGTAAATACAATAAACATGCAAGCTATCTCAAAAAGTAATGTAAGTGAAAACCATGAAAATTATTTATAATTTCGTTAAAAACGGACCACTTAATAACCTAGAAAGAAGCACTATTTATGTATATTGGTATGTTTAAAAATTAAAGGAGTTTTATAGTAATTTATTAAAATAACCTATAAGGTTAGAACATTGTCAAATGTTTTTTTACAAAAGTAAATTTAAATTTAAGCAATTAAAAATTGCATTTCCGAAAAAGTTACCATCTCTGTGATTCAAATGTTTAAATAACTAACTTTTGCCATCTATACTCTAAGATATGTATGTATTTTAGTGCCGCGTATTATGCCAAGTAACAATACATCACGATATTGTGATATTTGACTTTATAGGGTAATTTTATTTATGTGTTTTTTTGTAAGCAATTGAATAAATTTATGATAAAAATTCACAATTTGTTTTAATTTGAATGAAATCAGTGACTGTGAGTAGAGATGATCCTGACTTATTTGACACTTAAGGTCTTCAAAGTATGTGGTTGCTACACCGCAAGTTGGAATTCCAACCGGAACAAATATTTGTAGAAACGTTTATAGTTCGTACATGAAATCCAACACGTTGCTCTAGTGTGTTATTCCCCTTATACAGGTTTCTTCACGATGTTTTCCTTCACTGCCGAGCACGAGGCGGCCTGCGAATGCGTGAGTCGTGATGGCCTTAGTGAGAATACTAGGTCTATATAAAATAATCGTAACGTCATCGGTTCTTAATCAAAACTACAGGATATCCAGACAGATACATCATACTCGCACCTAAAGTAAAGCGTGTAAAAAACAGAAAATAGGTACGTACTTTCTCAGTGAGTCGCGTCATTATAACGGCGGTGGCTTCAGTGTCGAACTGCGGCCGACCAGCGCGACCCACCATTTGCAGCACCGTGCTGATGCTGTACTCCTTCAACAAACCATCATAATATGCTTAAGGATTTTGGACATTTGAATACATTATATTTTTTTACTTTCATCAAAGTGACAAAAGAGATTACAATCCACCTGATTTTAAACGTGACTATATGAATGACAAACCCGTGGAAACTGTCCATGCGGTCGGAGCTAAGTTCTGCAAGACCCGCCGCAGAAGAACACAAAGACTCTCCGATCACACTCTTAACCTCATGGCTGTTAGACGGGAAATGAGGTTGCAGTCAACTGTGAGGACTAAGATGGAATGCCTCGTTTCCAGTAAAAAAGGCTCTCCGGTTCTCTTACACTCACCATACGATACATAGCAGTGTTAAGCTGCTATTTGACGCCGGTATTCTGTGAGAGTGTGGTCCTTCCCCGGTCGAACCGACCCATTCGTGTTACAACTATAGCAGTAATATAGCTGCAGAATGGCTCTACCACGTAAAAATTGCGTATGTGAACTATGAGAAAGCCTTTGATTCTGTCGAAATTTAGGCGGTACTATAGTCCCTTCAGCGGTGCCCAGTTGGCTATCGGTATACCGAAGTACTGAAGTATTTCTACAGTAGGGCTACGATGGCTATCCGAGTACAGAATCAGAGTACGAAACCTATCCAACTGCAGAGAAGTGTAAGACAGGGTGACGTTATATCCCCGAAACTTCACCGCTGCATTGGAAGACGTTCTCAAGCTACTGAACTGGAAAGGATATGGTATTAACATCAATGGCGAGTACATCGATCACTTTCGATTTTCCGACGATATAGTCCTTATGACAGAATCGCTGGAGGATCTAAGCACTATGCTCAATGACCTCAATAGTGTCTCCCAACGGATAGGTCTTAAGATGAACATGGACACGACAAAGACAATGTTTAATGTCTATGTCACACCTATGCTGGTAGTTGTTGGGAATGGCCATAGGTTCTGATTTGACATGACCCATTTCAGGGTTATCCATTAATTACCGGACACCGGATATGTGTTTGAAGAGCTTACCTGATAAGCGCCGTTCACATATTGCTGAGTGTTTTTAATTATAACAAGATGCGCTGGTAAATTTACACCCATAGCTGAAAACAAAAATAATTTCCATTTATGACAAATGACAATGTTAATGGCAAAATGTGAAAAAGGCATTTAAACATATAAATCTATTTCTAGGACACGTGAAAATATGAATTCTATCAACTCTCATCAGCAGGTGAAAAGGCATTTAGTAGTATATTTTCAAGTGCCTACTTAGTTTTATCCATTTGTTTAAAGATACAAAATAATATATTATGGCGCATTGTACTAGGCCATAAGATGCCGCAGAATGTTGTAAGACTCGACGAACATACCCAAACACTTATGTTGCAAGAAAACTTTAGTAGCTGGCGATGGTGGCTTTTTGGCATTAATTCAATTGACAGTGGAACTACAATTTAACAATATGATATAAAAGGTATGTTATTTTAGAATATAAAGAAGCTAAAGTAACGACGCTGATGATCAGTTTTTCCTAGTCTGTCGTTTCAAGAGAAGCTTTTAAAAATAATTTGCAAATTGCTATTTAGATTCTCAGTGATAATAACGTTTGCGAGATATTTTGATACATAACATTTCATTAGACAAAATATATTTTATGCTAAGAATAAACTTGCAAAACGGGAAGAGATTAATGTACTTACGTGTTGTAACTTTGTGGCATTCCTTGGGGGAGGCCTATGTTCAGCAGTGGACTTGTGAGGGCTGTAATGATGAATGATGTGTGGTACAAAAATAAAATAAAAAATACAAAATTTCGTCGTGTCTGCGAGATGTGACGAGATAATTAAGATTAAAATATATATAAGTACATATAAATAATGCCATAAATCGTATTTGACAATGCAAGATGAAATATCCAAAAATATTATACAGGTGTGAATTATGGCGAACACGGTAAATATTTTTCTTACTATGGAAAAGTACCGTTGTAGTCAGCAATGGCTTTTTATAGGTCGATAATGGTGAATTATCGTTACCGTTACCGGACAGCCTATTTAAGTCCACTACTGAACGTATGCATCCCCTATAGATTGCCTCATGGAGGGGATATTCGTCACAGATGTCACGCTTGGCAAGCGGGTTGAACACCGCAGTTTTATTTTTATTTTTAGTCGTTATTAGGAAGACGTTCCCTCTGTCGCCTCTTTCGTCTCTACACCCACGGGATGATATAGGGTAGTAGAAACAGAAACTTTTTTATTCAATATAGATTATAAATAATACTTACTGAAAGTCACTCTTTTGTTTAATTTACTTTTATTTAATTTAGGTTTGGAAAAAAACTCTGTCCTGGAAACAACCAGCAAGAAACCCAGCGGGACTTCTTTTTAAAAATAATAGCTTTCAATCATGTATATTACACAATTATATTATTGGTAGCAATCACCTCCTTCGCAGGGGTTATTATCATCCGTAAATTCCTTAAATAGATATTCCTACTCCACCACAATTCGGTAAATGATGAATTATATTTAAAGTATTTACCGAGCTTGCCTTGTAGTGATCGCATAAGAAATCCTTCACCAAGTTTTGCCCCGCAGGTGTCATAAGAGGTGGCTATTGGAAATACCAATAAATCTGCGTAGAGGTTTTTTTTTTTATAGAATAGGGGGCAAACGAGCATGCGGCTCACCTGATGGTAAGTGACTACCGCCACCCATGAACAACCGCAACACCAGGGGAATTGCAGATGCGTTGCCGACCTTTTAGAAAGGTGTAAGCTCTTTTCTAGAAGGTTCCTAAATCGTATCGGTCCGGAAAATTCGCTGGTGGTAATTGATTCCACAAGGAAGTCGTGCGAGGAAAAAAACTTCTTCTAAATCGCACAGTGGTGGACCGCCAATTATCCAGATGGTATGGATGGTAACGCGAGTTTTGTCGCGATGTGCGATGGTGAAATTGAGCGGCTGGAATTAGTCCGAACAATTCCTCAGAGCACTCCCCGTGATAGATGCGATAAAATACGCAAAGAGATGCAACATCTCTACGCAGTGCCAGTGTATCGAGCCGATCAGAAAGAACTCGGTCGTCGACGATTCGAAGCGCTCTGCGCTGGATGCGGTCAAGTGCAAGGAGCTGGCACTGGGGTGCCCCGGCCCAGAGATAAGAACAGTATTCCATGTGGGGCCGAACTTGCGCTTTGTAAAGTTGCAAAGAAAAAAAAAGAGGTGTAAAATGTCTGAGACTGCGATCGCCAATAAGCGCCTGCCAAACACCTGCACGCAAAAACTGTGCCGATGAATTATGTTATCTCTTATTAAACTAAGTAATATTATATATAAAATCAAATTACCAAGAGTGGTTGTAGTTATTAATATGGGAAGGTCACTACATCGGAACGCTTGCTCTATATTCGTTCTCTCCTCGAACAGCAAGCCAGCGTGGTGACAGCCAACGCCACATAAAATGAGAGACTAGGAAGAAAAATAAAGGTACACTAAGATGTTGGAACGATTGCAAGTCAGTTATAATTTCACCATAATAGCTTCTGAATTCGGTGCTAACATATAATGTATCGAAGAATTAAAACGACTGACTTCAGAACCTGTTATGTGAAAATCATTATTTCTTCTTAGTTCTTTAAAGTTGGTTTTTACTTTTTAATAAACGTTTCATTTTTGACTTTTAAGTGGACTAAGGAATGTCACAAGCTTAAGATAGTTACATTAAACACTTCTTCCCTTATTTTTTCACCCTTAATGGAACTTTTTTCAAATATAAATGAGCCTACACTTAATGGGTCGTATACAAATTTTAAAAATACAAAAATTATCGTATAAATCAGATCGCAATTGGCGATGATTTTGCGTACCATACATACAAAAAAGGTCATATCTAGAAATATAATAAATCTGTAGAAAAGTCGTGACTGTAATTCTAATATATTCTTGAAAAAACAAGTCCAGAGGACTAAATAAAGGGTTCTGAATCCAAATTAATGGTTTTTAGAATTTTTGTCTGTCTGTCTGTCTTTCAGTCTGTCTGTCTGTCTGTCTGTGTATTCCGAACTTCAAAAAAGAAGGGTTTATATCTTAGTTATAGGCGGGATGACGGGTGTTTTTCAAATAAAAACCATATTTGTAAATAAAGTTTAAAATATGTTTATAATCTTGGTAAAATAATTTGAAACTACACCGATTTGGTATTCAAAACAGCGCCATCTATCATCAAATGGAAAAAGTAGTATATTTTGCCTTCAGTTACTAATAAATAAAACAAAGACATTTAAGTAGTAGTAGTTATAGACCGGACATCAGCAGCAAAATTGTCGTCTGTAACTTATGTCCTATAGGATATATCTCCGTTAGTCTTAGTGACATCGTCATAAAGTCAAGACGCATTCTTTTCATATCTTAAAAAAATATTTTTATAGAAAATATGCTCGGTAGTGCATTAAGATATTGTAAGTCACGATATGGAGCAAAAAATGAAGGTGATTTAGAAAATTTATTTTTATTGTACTTCCCTATATATAATGTACTCTGTGTATTGTACTAAGCGCCCTCTGTTATCCTGTAGCGTCACTATTTATTTAAAGTTAGTGATTGACGACGTTTATCGATTGGGGTTATCGATAAAAATAATATACATGATGCCGATTTAATCATTTACAATATTTAAGGAGGTAAAACAGTCAAAGATACTATACCCATACCAACAAAAATGAGTAGCAAATACCAACTATGCTAAGTAGCCTACTTTATGTGGAAGGGTGGAAAATTTTTTTTAGGTAAAATAGAGATTATCTATTACCTACACTGTAACAGGTGATTTTTCACTGTTATTACATTGTAACAGGTTATTTTTCACTATAATTACTTAAAGATATAAAAGCACGATCCGTATAAAATAGAGGCATAAAAAGTTAAAGTGATTTTTTTCGTGTGATGGAAGTCATGATAAATAGATTTATACAATGAAACAATCATTTTACTCCCTATTATTATATTTTAAAGCATTTCAAGCTTAGTAACCTTCAACAACATTATCGATACTTTAGTATCGAAATAGTAACATTCCTAAAACGATCTTATATTTTAAGCGTCACCTACTGGGGAATAGCTAAAATGTTGTCTTAATAAATGATAGCGTAGTTTTGCTATTTTTAGCTAGAGGGCGTCACACACGCACGAGCTTAAAGTTTTAGTATGTAAATTTTGCCAATGCCCGCTCTATAGTATATATATATTTTAAATCTCTTTGAAATAAAATAATATAAATAACTTACATTTATATGATTAAATGATTAGATTTTTAAAATTACTAAAAAAACCTAACGTTTAGTTTTTTAGTATTTTTGTTATATTTATTTTAAAAGTGTAATAATTTAAATAGATAATAGTGACGTCTATCAAAATATGAAAATTGATTATTTCAATTACTAATATATATGTAAAGTGATTAAAACTGGTCTGTCTGCAATTGTTGCAAAATTTTCATTATCATTATAGTTTTATTAAAGATATTTTTTTTTATGTATGTCGTGGCCAGATCGTAGAATTGATCATATATCATAATGTAATCTATCATTTCGTGAAATGGTGTGGTCATTTCATGATATTTAACATTATTTGTTGACCATGTCATAGTATAGCTTGACCAAATCAATGAATAGAAATCTTTTGAAGATATTAATACCTAAACACAACGTTGCCATTTCATAATATGGTCATATGACGATAACATTTAATCGTTTTTCACCGCTAGCGGCGCTGATAGCGTATTTTTTTATCAGAAACAGAATTTTTAAGGTGGAAGCTCCAGGGTGGCCCGCGAAATTCAAATTTTCTTGCGTTTTTTGGAATTTGCAGGTCAGGGTTAGGTTGTATATTTAACAATATATGATTCGCGACCGTAGCGATTATGTGTTTACAGAATTATTATCATTAAAATCACAAATACAACCCTGTAAGTTCATATTAGCCCTTTGAATGAGTTTTTCTGGAAATAACCATACAAAGGGCTAATATGAACTTACAGGGTTGTATTGGTAATATTTTTACGAGCTTGGGGTTCGAGACAATTACAAACTGCCGATTGAATTACCAAAATTGACTATTTAATTACACAACACTAATTTCAACTTAAAATCACACTAACAATAAAACACAGTTCGCCGATATTTCGCTTCGAAGTATTCTCTTGTATCGCCAATTCAATACTGACTCGGTCGTGGTCTATACTGGGCTTATATAAGGCCTCAGATAGTTTCCGGAACCTTCTATTGTAGCGACATCTAGAATGTTCGGGTACATATCGGTCCCAAAATTTCTAGAAGGATCATGAGTCTCTTAGTTCTGCTACTCGACACTAGAGGGCGCTAGTGTAACTAGTGTTGCCATGTACAAGACATTAATAGTGGCGCGCAACGCTGCCCTCTCCTAAGACATGCTCGTCCTGAGCATTATTGGCCCCATAATAACGCGCCAGTCGATCCACATGGACAATCTTAGGAGTACCTCTTCTAAAATCCGTCAGCACCCGCCAGTTTCCCTGCTGCTGCTGGGCGGTGCTGTTAGCCACACTACCCTCTCGAGATCGATCACCTTTTTCTACAGTTCGTTTAGGGCAGCTGAATCGACGATGGCCCCTTTTCCCACAGCCGTAGCATCTAGGGCTGTATCCTTTATTGCGGTCGTGAAATGTAGCTGCTGCAACCTCCCTGACGCGATGGGAACGATGATCCTGCCGCACGGCTTCCACCTCCAGTGCATGAGTCAAGGCGTCCTTAAGCGTCTCGTGGTGCCCGAGCCTCACAGCAGCTCTGACTTCAAGGTCGCGGATGCCGTCGATGAATGTCTGCACCAGGTTCCCTACAATGAGCGCAGGTACAGACTGGTATGCTTTTCGAACCAGCTTCTCTACCTCAAGGGCCCATTGCTGCAGGTTTTCGTTACTGCGTTGCACGCGATCTTTGAGCTGCGCACGAAAGACGTGTTCCAGGTGAGCATCGCCGTATCTCGCCTCCAATGCCTCAAGGAGCTGCTCGTAAGTCACATCCTTACCGAGAGCTTCCAGAACAGTTAAGGCCTGGTCACGCAGGCCTAGGGTGAGAGCAGTCATGGCCTGACTTTTATTCCAGCCGTTCGCCTTCATGACAGCCTCGAACTGGATTTTGTAGGCCGACCAAGAGGAAGTCCCGTCGAACGGTGGCACTTTGAATCCACGTAGCGAAGGTGTTGTAGCTACCACGGGAGCTGTAACTATATTAATGATAATAATTCTGTAATCACATAATCGCTACGGTCGCGAATCATATTTTGTTAAATATACAACCTAACCCTGACCTGAAAATTCCCAAAAACACAGGAAAATTTGAATTTCGCGGGCCACCCTGGAGCTTCCACCTTAAGAGAATTGACATCACTTTATTCCTTATCGATATAAAAAATAAATGTTCGCTTTTTGCTGATATTACTAGATGGTATAGTTTTGGCTGTCATTATTTCATCTAATATTAGCGCCACCTACTTACTTCTAAATAAACTTAAATGGCAAGTGATTGATAAAATGAAATAATACAATGCTACTGCATATACGATGTAAATAATTGAATCATTTACATTACATTCATCCCGCGTTGGAATCAGCGCAGGGAACACTGTTTTGCCCAAAAACTCTGCGGTCTGTGCCCAGTAGTAACATGTATGTGTAAGCTGCTACTTTATTTACTTTTCATGGGGAATATATGCAATTTTTATTTCATTCGTGTTTTCGGGTATGTTGCTTTTTGTTTTCACTCTGCCGTAAATATTAAGGCTTGCAAAGATGAGTAGAACTCATTATCGTCAGCCTATCAAAAGACCACTGAAATGAACATAGGCCTCCCGCATAAATTGTCAAGTAGCTGGATATTTGCTGCAGTTGCCACGCTTGGTAGGCAGGTTGGCAACCGCAGCTGTTATTATTTTGATCTGTTGTCAAGAACATGATGCAGCCCATCCCATCTCCCGTTAGTTTTCCTATGTCGCCTCTTACGACGGGACGATATGAGGTGGTGGATTTTCTTTCACCGCCACAACAGGGCGAACATTTTTCTATTCCCGTTCATGAGTTTAGTGCTCCTCACGTTCACTTTGAATAAAATTTATAAGGAATAAAACTAATTTTAAGGATTTTATCGCGTTTAATTTAAATGATGTTTTGGGCACTTTATAGCACCCATGGTTACCGGAGGGGCTGTAGAACTGGGGTGTTTGACGACCTGAAGTCATCGTTAAAATAGAATAGAATAAATGCAGTAGTAGTTTGAATTTAATTTTATTAATTATGGGGTTCTCAGCAGATGGTAGCACTCAGCCATCTTCCCTATTAAAATGAGAATATTTTTAATTTCAGCCTCGCGAATCATCATTGGTAGGATTCGGTGTTCTATTGCAAAGATTTGTTGTTTATCAGATCCGATATAATGATTGGGACGATACTAAAATATTTACATACTTTAGACTTCCCGGAGCTTCGGTGCTTCACATCAACGATACGTTCTATTACTCGGCACTTTCATCTAAGATGCGTAAAAACACCCGTAACATTAGTTTTAATCCATGTGTAGTATTCATTATTATAGAACTGTATTTATGAAATTTTCAAGTCTACTCCAAGTAAAAAAATATCTATATCTATTTTATGATGCCAATCAACATTAAATAGGACCAATGGTATGAATAAAATGTCTGAAATAAGCATTATATTACTTTGTTAAAACTAAATTAACTTTAGCTATGAATAAATGTAAAGAGTAAAATGTAAATAATAATAATATATTTTGATTTCTTCCGATTCCGATGTATCCATAAGAAAGGTAGATAGTCTTGCTATCTAATCTTTCTTATGGATAAATCGGAATCGGAAGACACGGCCGATATAAAAAATAGTAGGTGTTTCTAGACATATGTCACATATGTTCACGTGTTTCTGTAGCATGTTACCAATCATCTACGTCATCTACGTCTAATAGTATTTTATAATGAAAAAAATTATTTGACAGACATAGAGAATAGACTCCGAGGTGACTAAAAGTGATCGAATTTTTCTAAATTTGGCACGGAACAGCATTTAATGATGTTCCTAAATTCAAGCGCACGCGAGCGAAACCGCGGGTAAAAAGCTAGTATATAATAAATCTATGGTCGATTTAAGTATTACGAGTGTACTATAAATTTTTGAAAGTGAAATATATAGAAAATAATATATATTTAATCATTTACAGATTAATAAATTATTTAAATTATTTTCAGTTTAATGCGAGGGCTCATTTTCAACAAATGCACAGAAATCCTTTTCGAAGAAAGGATGTGCAAGATTAAGAAAGATTTTCAAGAAATTAACCAGTTTAATTTCTCTCACTTAACATTGTAACAATGAATAGAAATGGAAATCAGTATATCATAATAATCAGTTCGAAGTTTTAGCGCTCCCTCATACGTTTTACTGGAAACGAGGCATTCCATCTTAGTCCTCAAGGGTAACAACGCATCTGTATCTTGATTTTTAATATAGGATAAATATAGATATCTATGGTCCACAGCAAACATCTACTTACCACCAGGTGAACTGTGTGCTCGTTTGTCACCCTTATTCTATGAAAAAAATACGTCTCCGTCTGTATACTTTTCGTGAATGTGACTGAGCATGATGTGTTTCATGTAACAGAAAATTTGGGTACGACCGTTGTCTCGCTGCTTAGTGCTAGGAAAAAAACAATGGCGCTTTTTAATGAAATCCGAAGTTGAAGTAGTACCCGGAACTTCGTTTTTCATACTGTAAAGAGGTATATGGAAGCCATCTCTATCGAAGACCGTGGAAGATGAGGCCAACCGCGATGCGGAAGGAGTCCTGCTTATTATACGAGTATCACAATAGCGAATTCGTTGAAACCCACTTCAGACTTAACAGAAATTGGCTCGTTTGACTAACATATTGCGAATAGCGATAAATAGAATACTTAAATAACATGACCATAAACTGAAGGGCTAGAATCGTTGAAAAGTGCACGAATTGAATGAGCGCTTTCGTGGATTGCGACTATAAACAATTTTGGAACCTTTTGAAGAGACACAATCTAAAAAATGAAAAGGTATTCACGGTGGAAGAAAAGTTTTACCGGCAGAACGATAAAGTTAAGGCCGGAAGTTCTAAGAACGTACACCCTTCGTACGCAATGTTCAGCTCTCTTTTAGGCTAAGTCTAACTAGTAAATGTTGGTTGGAAATCAATTTGCCAGGCTTCATTGGAGGGGTGCGAAGTCAGAAGTCCTCCACGTGTGCCTGGCAGTTGCGGGTCCCTCTCGATACGTCTGGAGGGAAGAGCAGCTACTGGGCCGGTGCACCCTGGGCGCGGCAGTAATCTTCCTCGAGAAATGAGAAGAAATTCTTACTCCTTGGGGAATGTTACTGCCGCGGCTAATTATTCTGACATGGGTGGGGTCCATCCCGGACCAACGGTGCGTTCCACTGCGTGACCCTCTGATCAGCAGAGGGCATAGCAGAGGAGTGAGGGCGGGCTCGGTGTGCACTTACCCTGCCTCCGGGCAGACAGTGAAGGATTCATCCTTTGCTGTCACCGCCGGTCTCGTAATCCCATCGAAGTGTCGTGGATCATGTCTCGCGGCTTTGATAGGGACCGAGGGTCTTGGCTTAACCGCCCGGACCGCGAGGGAGAAAACCTCTATAAAAAGTTACCCCGAATCTCAAGCGGCGACGCACCGCGAGGGGATGGATGGCTGACGGGGTTCTATGAACAAATCAGTCGCTAGTGCGCTCCTCGCCAGGGTACCTGCAGACCCCCTGGCGAGTAATAAATCCTCTAAATCTGCTTACCTTGGTAAGGGGTCACTGCCAAGGTGGACCTTTAATTACTCCCATACTCGTGGGTACAAAAAATGGAACAAAATCAAAAACAAAAAAACAAAACCGCCGGCAACGGCAACGTAGAGGAGAGGAGGAACGATGCGGGGACAGAGTCCGACGCCGCATCGAGCAGCGTGGGAGGCTCAGAGAGCTCCCGACACGTGGGACCTGGGACCGCGGAGACCAGCAAGTTCTTCCGCAAGCGGTTCAGGCGGGATGGCGACCAGGGGTCGGCATCCGGTGAAGAGGAGGTTTCGGCCCGGAAAATCCCCACCAATAGGCGGGGCGGGCTGAGAGGCAAGGGGAGGGAGCTCTCTGCCAATCAGAGAGCCGAACGAGCGGCAAAGCTTGCCGAGGAGGGGCGCCACCCGGACGATACGGCTCGGGTCTCAGGCGAAGAGACGGATGCAACTGGCGGCTCCGAGGTGGAGCGTAAGGCCAGATTTGTAAAGGAGGTGGAGGCCGCGATCAAGGTCGTGGCCCACAAGCAAAAGGCCTCCTCGAAGTTAAAGGCCATTCCCGCGGCCTCCGCCTCCATCATGGCGGCTGCGGAGGCCAACTTTTTTGGGTCCGGGCCTAATGCGGACGAGGTGGCGAAGCTGCGGACGGACGTGGCCCGCCTGACATCCGCCATGGAGATTCTCCAGAAGGAGAATGAGAAGCTCCGCGCAGACCTGTCCAGTCTACATGAGCCTGCCTCTCGCGCGGCGCCCCAGACGCACTGTCCAAGCCAGCCCGTGCCGGTGGAAAACCAGGTTCTGAACCTGGTCCGGCAGGAGCTGGCTGCCTTCCAGCACCGGTTCTCCGTGCTGGAGGGCATCGTCCTGCGCCCTCCCCTAGGGGCAAACAAGACGGCAGCGAGGCCGGCAACGGTCTCGTACGCGGCGGCCACGGCTGCAGCATCCAGGCCGGGGCCGTCCAGCCAGCCCTCGGACGGGGCTGCAGTTGCCCCTCCCCCTCCTGAAAAGCCGGTTCCGGCAAAACCGATACCGGCTGAACCGGCTCCGGCTAAGCCGGCGACGGGAAAGAGAGGCAAGGCGAAGGCAAAAAAGGGCAAGGCGGCAGCACAGGTGGTGGCTGCGCCAGCCCCAGTGCCTACGGCGAATGGGCCAGTGCCAGCGGCAAGCCAGCTGCCGCCGCCGCCACCGCCCCCCCAGCTCCCTACACCTCCCGCGGCTGAAGCCGGTTGGCAGGTTGTCGGGGACAAAAAAAAGGGGAAGAAGGCAGCCAAAAAGGGCAAGGAGCAGGAGCGGCAGCGCCAGTTCAGGGCGCGCAAGATCGCGGCTAGGCTCCGCGCCCCGAAGACCGCAGCTGTAGTGATTACACTACAGCCGGACGCGGAAAAGAAGGGCGTTACCTACCGCGATCTGCTCGCGAAGGCGAAAGAGGCGGTGGATCTCGGGGAGCTCGGTATCACCGGGGGCCTCCGGCTCAAAGTCACCCAGACGGGGGCCCGTATGCTGGAGATTCCCGGGGAATCCAGTGGCGCGACCGCGGACGCTCTGGCTGCGAAGCTCAGAGCGTCCCTGAACGCGGACGAAGCCCGAGTGTCCAGGCCCGTCAGATGCGCAGACCTGCGCATCATGGGTCTGGACGACTCGGTATCGGAGGAGGAGTTGGTGGCCGCCGTCGCCAGGTCCGGGGGGTGCACTACTGACCAGGTCAGGTCAGGCGCTATACGCCCGGACCAACAGGGTATGCATGCCGCCACGGTGTGCTGCCCTGTTACGGCGGCCAAAGCCATAGTGGAGGGCCGAAGGCTTCTGGTGGGCTGGGTCTCAGCGCAGGTTAAGCTGCTGGAGCCCAGACCTCTGAGGTGCTACCGCTGTCTCGTGGGACATCACGTGTCAGTGAAATGCGCCTCGGAGGTTGACCGCAGTGGCCTTTGCTTCCGCTGCTGTCAGCCCGGACACAAATCGGCGACCTGCTGCGCCACGCCGCACTGTGATGCATGTGCGGCGACCGGCAAGCCAGCCAATCACTGGGCCGGAAGCAGGGCCTGCGTGCCACCCGCCAAGGCCAAGGCCGCGGGTAGGGGAGGGCCCTCCGCCGCCACCGCCTCTATGGCCACCGCCGCAGCCGCAACTGCCGCCGCCGCCGCTGTCAGTGTTGCCGCCGCCATCGCCGCGACACCGACGCCCGCAGAGGGGCGCCCCGTGGAGGAAGCTGAAATGGAATGCCTATAACGGCCCCATTAAGCTTCCTCCATGCGAATATCAACCACTGCGCCTGCGCTCAGGATCTGTTGCTCCAGAGCATGGCGCAGTGGTCGATTAACATCGCTGTGGTCGCTGAGCCGTATTTTGTCTGGCCTAGGGATGACTGGGTGGCGGACCTTAACGGCTCAGTGGCCATCATTTCTTTGGCCGCCGCCGGTACCCCGACCCTTGAAGGTGTCAGGAGGGGTCAGGGGTGCGTAGCAGCACGGTTCGGGGAGTTCGTCGTTGTGGGGGTGTACTTCTCCCCGAACCGATCTCTCGCCGAGCTCCATAACTCTCTTGCAGAGCTGAGAGCAGTCGTCGTCGGAAGCTATCCCCTCCCCGTACTTGTCCTCGGGGACTTCAATGCCAAGAACTTGGCTTGGGGTTCTCGTCGTACAGATGTGCGGGGTAGGATGGTGGAAGACTGGGCTCTGGAGACAGGCCTGGTCGTCCTAAATCGGGGTTCTGTCCCCACGTGTGTGCGGATGCGGGGCGAGTCGGTGGTGGACATTTCATTCGCTAGCCCCGCTCTGTTGCCGCGTGCCATTGACTGGCGAGTCATGGAGGGGGTGGAGACCTACTCCGACCACCGGTACATCCGATTTGACGTCTCCACCCAGCCCTCGAGCGCGCCAGTCCAACAGGCCCCGAGTGGTCCGCGTTGGGCGCTGAAGCAGCTGGACCGGGAGCTCCTCCTGGAAGCCTCGATCGTGCAGGCCTGGGTGTCATCACCGGATAGGCCTGCCGACGTCAATGATGAGGCAGGGTGGTTCCAGGAGGCCATGTCCGAGATATGTGACGTGGCAATGCCCCGCGTCCGGCCAGGAAGCGCCCGGCGTCAGGTGTATTGGTGGTCGCGTGAGCTGACGTGTCTGCGCGAGGCTTGTGTCGCCGCGCGGCACCTGTACGCCAGGCATCGCAGGCTCCGCATTCGTCCACCGAATGCGGCAGCCATTGAGGCGGAGCTGTACGAGGGATACAGAGCGGCGAAGACCGCCCTCCGGGAGGCTGTCATGCGGGCCCGGGATCGGGCCCGTGAGCAGATGCTGGAGACTCTCGACAGAGATCCGTGGGGGCGCCCTTACAAGATGGTGCGGGATAAACTCCGCACCTGGGCCCCCCCGCTGACGCAGAGTCTCCGGCCTCAGCTCGTGGAGGACGTGGTGAGCGCTCTGTTCCCTGCGCGAGGGGAACATCCGCCCCCGCCTATGGCTCCGCCACCTGCGGTGCCGGAAGCGGACCACCAGGACGACGACGACGACATCCCGGAAGGGACCGGGGTAGACCTGAGAGTGGCGGTACGTAGGCTCAAGGCCAGGAATACCGCCTCAGGACCCGATGGCTTGCCTGGCAAAGCCTGGGTCCTGGCCTCGGAGGCTCTCGAACCCCGACTGGAGGGGCTCCTAAGCGCATGCTTGGAGAGAGGCGAATTCCCGCTTCGTTGGAACACGGGGAAGCTGGTCCTCATTTGGAAGCCGGGGCGCCCTGCGGACTCTCCGTCCGCATACCGGCCCGTGGTGCTGCTCGACGAGGTGGGCAAGCTCTTTGAAAGAGTCGTTGCAAACCGCCTCGCCGAGCACCTTGCGGGGACAGGGCCGGATCTTGCGGAACACCAGTTTGGTTTCCGCAAGAGGCGCTCTACGGTGGACACCATCATGCGCGTGACAGCCCTCACGACGGGGGATGCAGTGGCCAGGGGGGGGGGTTGTTTTGGCGGTGTCTCTCGACATCGCCAACGCCTTCAACTCCATGCCCTGGAGCTGCATTAGGGAGGCACTCCGGTATCACCGGGTGCCGACCTATCTCCGTCGTATAGTCGGGGACTATCTGACGGACAGGGCCGTCATCTACCCCGGTCGCAACGGTGAGTGGAACCGGCGAGAGATGTCGTGCGGTGTCCCACAGGGTTCGGTTCTGGGGCCGCCCCTGTGGAACATCGGTTACGACTGGGTGCTGCGCGCCGACCTCCCTACCGGCGTCAGCGTAGTTTGCTACGCTGACGACACGCTGGTACTGGCACAGGGGGGGTCGTACGAGGCGGCGGCGGAAAATATGACACGCGGGGTTGCGATAGTCGTTGAGAGGATCCGGCAGCTGGGTCTTGAGGTGGCTCTGCACAAGTCCGAGGCCATGCTTTTCCATGGTCCTCGGAACAGGCCACCACCGGGATCCTCAGTGATGGTAGGAGGGGTATCCGTCGGCGTCGAGTTGACGTTGAAGTACCTAGGACTCGTCCTCGACGGCCGATGGAACTTCGTTGAGCACTTCCGACGTTTGGCTCCCAAACTGGAACGGACCGGGGCTGCCTTCAGGCGGCTCCTGCCGAACCTGGGGGTCCAAACGCCTCCTGCCGGAGGCTCTACGCGGGGATTGTGCGGTCCATGGCCCTTTACGGGGCCCCGGTGTGGGCGCGTGGTTTGGCGCGGCTTGCCGTCCACCACCTGAACGCGCCCCAAAGGGTGGTCGCCGTGAGAATGGTTCGCGGCTACCGCACGATCTCCCGCGAGGCGGCGTGCCTCCTTGCCGGATTGCCGCCATGGGATCTGGAGGCGATAGTCCTCGCGCGCCTGCACGAATGGCGCACGGAGGCACTATGCCGGGGGGAAACCCCGCTGCCGCGGCAAGTTGTCGTGCAGCGGACAGACTTCCGGCGTGATCTCATGGCGACATGGAGAGAGCGACTGTCGCAACCCCGTGCTGGGCACGCCACTATAGCGGCGATAAGACCCCTCTTTGAGGAGTGGCTTGAGAGACGCCACGGCGTCCTCACCTTCCGCCTGACGCAGGTCCTCACCGGACACGGTGTGTTCGGGAGGTTCCTGCACCTCCCACTGCGAGGATCGACCGGAGGACACGGTGGAGCACACCGTGGAGGTGTGCCCTGCTTGGGCGGAGCACCGCCGTGTCCTCGTAGCGGCGATAGGCGGCGGCGACCTCTCGCGTCCGGCCCTGGTCGAAGCCATGGTCCGGAGCGAGACGGAATGGGATGCCGTCACCACCTTCTGCGAAGCAGTGATGCTAGCGAAGGAGGTGGCGGAGCGGGAGAAGGAGAGAGCAGCAGCTTTCCTTCCCGGCCGCCGCGGGAGACGCCCCGGGCGTCGGGGGCTACGTCGTGGCCCCCGGCCACCGTAGGCGCGGGCCTGTGGATGGCGAGCAATGGGTAGCTCGCCGTCCGTCCGTCTAACGACGACAGACCGTGTCGACGGCGCGTTTTGTTCCACGCGCGCCTCAAAGAGCTGTCAGCATCGTGAAGGGGCCCGCAAGGGCCGACGCCTGCCGGGGCTGCGGGCTGTTCGAAAGAGATACCGCGGCTCCGGAACGTAAGGGCACTGAAGGAACACGGATGGTTTTTAGTCAGTAAAAGTCTGACACTCCCTTCCGCTCCACCCAGAGCGAAAGGCGTCATTTTATGATTTTCCATCCGCAAAAAAAAAAAAGGCTTCATTGGAACCGGAGATTGACCATTTTCGAGTCACGAGTCATGAGTCATGACTTGAATTCTGTGAATTATACTTCATGAACTGAATTGGAACTAAGAGCCCTTATCAAGGTATGTTTCAATTTTAATAGAAAAGATTCGTGCCGCGATAGACGAATAACCGGCACATTTGAAACCTTATATATTATCCAAGAAAAGAATATTTATTTATAATTATAGGTATACTATTATATACATAAACTATAAATAAATATTTTAAATATCTCTAAAAATATTTCAATTTTACTTTGTCTCAAAATGTATAAACACGCGGAGTACAAATGGAATTTGAAAACCCAATATAAATTAATATATATACTCACCTGTACTTTCTTATTTTTAATGACTGAAGCCAAAGCGACAAGTTTCGCCTTCTGTTCTGGGCTGAAGTTTATTGTGATCTCCTTGGACAGCGTCTCCGCTGTTAGTAATACACTTTTCCGCGTGTTGCAAAATATCTTGAAGCACCAACAAATCGTTTCACTACTATTTTTACTATACGTTACTGTTGTGAGTCGAGAGAATTACGAGCAGTGTTTTTTTCATTTCTTGTTCAATAAATATAATTCTACATATAGCCACATTATACATATACTAAAACATACTACTTAAGGCTGTTACCACACATATGGATCGACCGTTGATCGTTGACTTCGATCGATGGTGCAATCGATTAATAGATATCGATCGATAATTTCTACCACACCGATTGATGATAGAATGGATTAGTCGACGTCAATCGACCTGCTTGATTATTCGAGAAGTAACACCCTAAAGCTTTAAGGGTTTAACTGTGGCATGTGGCCACTTAAGTAGTTAATATTCTGATACGAAATTTTATAAGCATGTGGAACTCATAAATGGTGCGACCTATGTTTGAATAAATTCCACCTTTTTTATAGGATAGGGTGACAAACGAGCACATAATCCACCTGATGGTAAGTGGTTACTGTGGCCCATAGACACCTACATTTATCCTCGTTTGCGAATCAAAATGCAGATGCGTTGTCACTCGTGAGGACTAAGATGGAATGCCTCTTTTCCAGTAAAAAGGGTCTCCGGTTCTCTACACTTACCATACGAAACACAGCAGTGTTAAGCTGTTATTTTACGCTGGTATTCTGTGAGAGCGTGGTCCTTCCCCGGTCGAGCCGACCCATTCGTGCTACAACTAAACTACTAATATAGCTGCAGTATGACTCTACCACACGACATACAACTTTGACTATGACCTTTATGATTTCTCATCAGCCTGTTAACACTCCGCTGGGCATGAGCATCTCCCATAGTTGCTGCCGCTTTCGGGATTTGGCTCACCTGCAATTCTTGGTAAGCAATATGGCGATCTTATCTTTTATGCTATTTCTTTTTTTTACATTTGGTGTAAATACGAGGTGATGATATCGCCGTCTATTAGAGGTCACGAGATCTTCTGGATTTTAATCTAAGTCACTTCTTATGATATTCATAGGACGAAATGGGCGATGGTTTTTCTTTTGCCACAAGAACACGTGCTTGAGTTTGCATAAATCGAACTGAGTTCGTTTGTTTGAACCCAGCCAACATATGTGCAAAAAATGCAAGTAGTTTTCTGGTCCGGCTTATACGGCGGTGTGTTCTACTCTAATTTTATCGCGTAACCGCTAAGTCGATTCCGGGTAAGTTTTAACGAATGAGAGGCACTCATTCGTGTTTGCATGCACCACTTGTGGCACTATAAGTAAAAAAGAGCTAATGCAGGACCACTTTTCATTTTCGATTTTTTTTTATAGGATAAGGGTGACAAACGAGCACACAGTCCACCTGATGGTAAGTGGTTGCTGCGGCCCATAGACATCTACATCTATCTTCGTTTGCGAATCAAAATGCAGATGCGTTGTCACCCGTGAGGACTAAGATGGAATGCCTCATTTCCAGTAAAAAGGGCCTCCGGCCACCTGCACTCACCAAGCGAAATGCAGAGGTAAACCTCTACTTCACGCTGGTATTCTGTGAGGTGGTGGTACCACCCCGGTTCGAGCCGGCCCATCCGTGCGACAGCAAGAGCTGCCGCCTGGCTCTACCACTGTTAGGAATTGGTATCTTATTTTTTGTTAGATAACAATTATAAAGAAAGTTAAAAGATTTATTTTGTGCCTAATTAATATAAAAATAATATTTACCAGTGTGGGTTTCCCATTGTGATATTTTTGTATAATGGGCCACAGTTTGTAGTTCAGAATAATATCGAATTTGAATATGCTGGTGCCTTCGCGGCAGGGGTAGCCTTCCACAATGCGCTTTAGTGTCACTGGACGGCATTCATCACCAAATCTTAGTAAAAAGTAAAAAAAAATATAAAATGTATAAAGGAACAAAGTCTTGACGTCATGAGTATTTGCTTCAAAGATCTCCTATTATTTTCAAAACTTTCTGACATACATTTACTTTAAACATTTTTAATGAAAGGTTAGTCTAAACATGGATTTAAATGAAGCAATTAAGTTGCGGACAAGTTGCAGCAAAAAATTTTTACCTAGGATAATAATAAATATAAATAAAAACTTTTTGCCATTAAATAATTTTAGAATTACTTACATAAATTAATTTAGGTATATATTTATTAATAAAATTGAATAACTATTAAAAAGTAACAAACTGTCGAAACATGTTCCATAAGTTTAACATCGCTGGCCTGAAGGGTAAACCAGTAATTAACAGAAATAATTACTTGCATTTCCATATTATTTGAGAACATGTGATGTTTGTTGTCGTTTGCCCCCTATTCTATAAAAAAAAAACTTACTTGTGATATATAGCAGGCTTGTTACTAGTCCCAAGCCATTCCGCAACGTCTTCAGGGTTACTGATAGTAGCGGATACCGCTACGAACCTAATTTTAGGCATTGCTGTCTCTTGCTCAGACATGTTTGTATCGCCTTGGTTTTGCCTTTGAAGTAGTTCGATGCGATGCGTTGACTGAACTGACGACTAACGAAAAATATATTTTTTCTTCGTAATGAAAATTCGACTGGTTGCTATTTGACATTTAAAATATTCAATTAGCTATCGACTGTGGGTATCTACATTATTATCAACAATAGCCTGTAAATAAAACATGGTGGGTGGATTTTCTTTAATTATGACGGTTTGCAGACGGGATGCCGTTTGCAGTACCAAATGTTTCACATCTTCTGTTTCTAAAGCGATTAAGGATGTGAAAATTAATCAGTTAAGATTCACGTAAAAAATAAAATTGTGTGTAATATATGTAATTAAGATAAATTACCTAGTTTCAAGAGTATCTCCCTAAATCATCACTAAACTTCGAACTCTACAATAAGCAGTACCCACCAACGTTGTTAAAACACGTGTGTCACCTCTAAAAGAGGCATTATCGCAAGCTATACGAGTAATAGACTCTGCCATGGTCATCCGCTAAGTAAGCGACAAGCCACCTGAGCTGCCCTTCTAAACGAACTCGCCGACCCAATCCTACTTGAGTAGCAATTATAAGTACTTGAGTATTTGAGTAGTATCATGCGACATTAATCTTCGACTCCACCATCCACCTCATATACTCATACGTGGCCTTGTATTAGAAACTTGATGGTATGTGGCTATAGGACATCCTCAAGCAAAACAGGCAAATTGTCATTTGTCACCTCTGAGAATTAATCTGAGAACTGCTCTGTGGTTATGCATCATATGGCTCTTCATATACTCTTCTATCCGAAAAACGAAAATGTATGTACTGATGATGGCTTGACCGCAGAAACAGATTATGATAAACATAATATACATATATAGATTAGTTACATACTTGAATAGTCTTCATCCGGCTGACCACAGCCTCGAGTACAGGACCTCGAACACTATCGTTCAGAATGTGCACTTCGTCAATTAGAAATAATTTAATGACCTCCACCATTCCTCTGTTGTCTCTCCATCTACGAGTCAGCATGTCCCATTTCTCTGGCGTTGTTATTATAATTCTAAAATTTAATGTCTATAGCCATTACCTCATAAAATAAACAAGTAGTTTTTTAAGTGTCTTAAACCACTATAATAATCCAACTAAAAATAATTAATATTTGGCTTTTTGGTAACGATATAAGATATTTCAAGTATACCAATGAAAGTCTCTAATATATTAATAGTGATCTATGAATGAAAGTGTGTAATTCGACAAATGCCGTTTAACTTAAAAATAGTTACACTGGCCTGATTATAGTCACATAATTCCGTTTCTTTACTCAAGTGATATATTCAGACGAATGCAATTGGACAGAAATAAATGATAGATTTGCTTACGGCGTTGCCACACTATGAGATTACGGTTTCCTATGAAATAAATACGTAAATATTACCTGTAAGGTTTCAATTGTGAAAAGTCCACATCAGTATCACCCGTCACTTCGATGCATAGCAAATTAAGTTTTGTAAATTTCGGATACCATTCAGTCAGTCTCTCAGTGCACAGTGCTTTTATTGGTGCCACTGGAAATATACGTTTCAATGAAAACCGTTCCTTGAATTGTTCCCCTAATATGATTTTAAATAAGGGATAAAAATGGTTCACAATATTTTTATGACAATTTAATTTGAAATATTAAAATATTATGGGAATAACTTTTTGTGTTATACTTTTAAGACATTATTTGATAAATATTTTGAGATTAAATTATCGTAGTTTAAGAAAAACGACGCAATACACAAAATTCATCATCATCATCATCATCATTACAGCCCTTCACAAGTCCACTGCTGAACATAGGCCTCCCCCAAGGAATGCCACAAAGCACGGTCCCGAGCCACCTACATCCATTGACTTCCTGCAAGTCTTACCAGGTCGTCATTCTATCTAGTGGAGTGACGCCCTATACTTCGCCTGCCGGTACGAGGCTGCCACTCTAGAACATTTCTTAAAGTTTACATATTACTTACACGAGAAAAATTAATTTATAAAATATATGTAATGTAACAGCAACAAATTAAAAAGTAAGCATTGTATGGGCTAATTCTTTAGAGAATTACCGGGCAAGGAAACGTACGCCACAATGCCCCAATGGATGTCGGCTGATTTCACATGTCTTCGAAATCTTTTCTAATATTTCAGACATGCAAATTTTTACCTATATTCTCCTTCGCCAACATCCAACCAGCACGTGGTAAATTAGTTCTTAAAATTGCAACTAACAACTTCAGAATGCATCTATCTATCTATCTAGGTGACGGAATGTTTTAATATAATTTTCACACAACTTGTAGCCGGTCGATTGACTTGAAAATTTGCACCTGTATCAAGGACCGATGACAATACAATAACTTAATAACTTTTAGTATCCTGATCAGGATCACCAGGATAAAATAAAATAATACTATCTTTTTTCTTCTTTTTTTTATGAAGCGTTACCTCCACCTACTACCACTAGGATTTTCTCCTGTATCGTGGAGGCAGTTTACAAACACAAATTGCACAAGGACAAACACCCAGACTCGGAGCAATTATTTGTAGGCCATACTTGTTCCGTGCGGGATTCGAACCCGCGCCCCCCAGCGCAGCAACTCATTGCTAAGCCACTGCGCCACGGAGCCGTCTTTAGGGTGTTATAATAGGGTGTTATACTTTAGTTTTATAAACTATAATTTTTATTTCCGGGAGGTTTGTGGAGTAGTTAGTTTGACGCGCTGTTGCAGTACGGGCGGGCTTAACGTCATCGAAAATTTTTTATTCCTCATCAAGTTTCCTCACGTTACTGAACTCCAACGCCGAATTATATGGTAAATCAGCTTAATATTTCAAATAACAATTTCATTGATTCTATCGGGAATCGAAAACGAGTGCTCGCTATTAAATCCACGGCAAACACTCAAGCCCATGAGCTAACCACGGTGCATCACGGCTAATACAGTAAAACAGTTATCAATAAAAAACCATCAAATACTTACTATAAATAATTTTGAAATCTTCATGACAATGTTTGCTGTCCATTTCCATCAGCAATTGAACGATAGCCATTTCGAAAACGACCGTCTTACCGGAACCGGTAGGCGCGCACACAACCATTGATTTGTCTGGGAAAATATGAAGCAAATATTCATTCGTTCACTACAGCTCATAAAATTATATACACTATTGCCCAAATACTCAAACACTGCTCAATTTTAAGATGACGTTAAGTCTCGTGCTGTCTCTATCACTTTTAGTCAAAGTGACTGTGACGCACGTATTAGTGCAGATTTAAAAATGATATTTTTTCTTTTTTAACCGACTTCAAAAAGAAGAAGGTACTCAATTCGACTGTATGTTTTTTATGTGTGTTACCTCATTACTTTTTTCTCGGTGCACCGATCTTGATGATTCTTTTTTTATTTGAAAGCTGGTGCTTCTCATGTGGTCCCATATAAATTTGATCAAGGTCTGATCAGTATTTCTTGTTAGTTATCCTTAATACTTTATATTGAAGTCGGTTGTACAATTTTTTAATTTTACCTACCACTTGTTATTTTTTAAGCCGGCTTTTATTTCGGACCAAAGATAATTTAATTTCTTTGAATTCACTTTGAAAATTAATAATTTTCAAAAGTAGGAAATTATAGATTTCGGTCCGATTTTGAGAATGCGAGTTTTCATCAGATCTCCACGTTTTGAGGTCCTAGGAAGCCGTTCCGACTATTCCCGGCTGGACGTCCGGCCGTGTGCGTGTGTCCGTGCGTGCGTGCGTGTGTGAGTGTGTGTGTTCACTTTGGTATCGAGTGTGATTCTCTACCACGGCAGATGGAAGGTTCCGAAGCAATCTCTTCCATACTTACGTTGACATCGAGATGTTTTCTTTGTCACGGCAGATGGACTACTCATTCGGAGTTGTTATAATAATTAAACCATTATGGTTTAATTGCATAAACGTAGTTATAACTTCTAATATATGGCCGCCAGAGGGGCACCGATGAGATGTTGCACATCACGAACAAGACAAAGTAATTTTATGGCTTCTGAAAAGGTGGATCTCTTGACCCACCACACACAGTCCAGACCTTGCTCCATACGATTACCTTATATGAGAGGTTTGACATTTACGAAATCAGAAAAGATGATTTATAGCTTTCACCAGCAAGTGAAAAACATGCTCTCAGACCAATGGTTCTTATGTTTCATGTGTAAGAGAATGAAAAAGTCTTTAAAATGTAATGGAAAATACTAGTAGCTTACACATTATATAGTTTTATTTGTGAATTACGCAAAACTTTCAGTGTACCGCAAGTATATTTAAACAAAATAGTTTAAAAAAATTACAATAAATAATGAAGCATCGACCTAATTATTTTAACCGCAGGCACGGCGTTAATCAATTTCAAAACCATCTAAGTCAGTTTAATTACACATGTCGCGTTGCAAATAATTTCGTAGATGACTATACGTTGTTGATATTGAATTACATCGACGATCGCACGGTATCTCTACATAGTTTAAAACAAAATCGCTTCCCGCCGTGTGTACCTACGCTTAGATCTTTTAAACTACGCAACGGATTTTGCAGATGCGATATTCATCAATAGACAGAATGATTCAAGAGGAAGGTTTATATGTGTAATACATACATATTATATATTATATAATTCTTCTGTCCGTGTGTATGTGACTGAACTTCTCCTAAACGTTTGGACCGATTTTGATACAATTTTATGTGTGATTAAGTTGATTACAGAATGGTTTAGATTCACAATTTGACCCTGTAAGTGGCGTTTCCGTACGAAGCCGGGGCGGGTTTTATAGGTTTTAATCCCTACCGTAATTAAAATATTACCAAACCACAAATATCATTTGAAATCTGTATGCATATGATTAATTTCTATCTGTTTCTCCATTCAAGCCTACGTTGTACACTAGGCCTTAAAGTATAAACGTGACATCGGACGTACCAAACAATAACCTAATGCTAGTTCAAATTTTTTTGAATAATTGCAAACATTTCTACCATAATATATGTTATTTGCAATGCACTATTATAAGGTATTATCTGTTCTGTAATGACGGCCTAAGAAAAGAGACCACATTTTTAACCTCAGATGAAAACAAGTTTTTTTTATAAGGTATGGATGAAAAACGAGCACCCAGTCCACCTGATGGTAAGTGGTTACTGTGACCCATAGACTACTCTACATGTATCCTCATGTATAGATCTACATGATCCTCGTTTGCGAATTAATATGCAGATGCGTTGTCAGCCGTGAGGGCTAAGATGGAATGCCTCTATTCCAGTAAAAAGTGTGTCCGGTACTCTACACTCACCATACGAAACACAGCAGCATTAATCTGCTATTTTACGCTGGTATTCTGTGAAAGCGTGGTCCTTCCCCGGTCGAGCTGTGTTATATGTTTGTAGTGTGTATCTGTGTTTCTGTCTGTGGCATCATAGCTCCTGAACGGATGAACCGATTTTGATTAAGTTTTTTTGTTTGAAAGGTGGCTTAGGGTACGTTCAGATGACAAGCGCTCAACGCGCGTTGAACGCGCGTAAAAGTTTTGTAAAATATTCACATGGTGCGCGCTTGTCTGGCGTTGCACGCGCGTTGCCGCGGCCGCCCTGGTACATGTGCCAGATCGCAGGAAGTTATCTATTTCATCTATATACAATTCGGTATTAAAAGCTTCCGTTTCCATTTCGGACGATTTCTGGATGAACTGAGCGAACCCTAAAATACGTCTATCCGCATCAAAAGCGCGCGCTCAACTGAACGCCGTTCAGTTGTATGTTACTGTTCAGTGAACGGTAACATAGAAAACCAATGATCTCAAAGCGCGCGTTGACGCGCGCTGACAACAGTCGAGCGCTAGCGCAGCGTTCAACGCGCGCTTTATTAAAGCGCGCGTTAGCATGTGTACGGCCTGAATAAAACTGATGTAATTGTAAGCGCGCGTTGTCAAAACGCGCGTTGAGCGCTTGTCATCTGAACGTACCATAGATATAATAAGAACGTACCCTTAATCGGGAGTGTTCTTAGCTATGTATTCAAGAAAATCTTTTCACCCGTTTGAAGATCATCAGCTCTTTGTTTCGGGAGTTTTGATATTTTTTAACTTTTGTTATTATAATATATTAATATAGGTAATATTAGTAGTAATATTTGTAGTAAGAGGCACCTATTTAATATGCCAGAAAAAGCTTACGGTATCCGATAGCCGGCGGTCTAACCATCTCGTTTGCGCCAGGTTTAAAATACCCGGACCGGCGACTGGCAACAGCGTTTAACGTGCCAGACGTCTGGAACTGCGATCATCAATCCTTTTGCCGAGAGTGAATTTAGGCGAGATATTCTCAACGCTAAGGGCTTACTTTTAGCGCTCCCTTTTGCGTTACTTAAGCACTATGTCTAAAATACGATGTTTTGTCCAAGCTCTACAACAGAAGAGGCCCTTATAATAGATTTTTTACGGACCGATAAAAATGAAAAAGTAATGCAATTTAAACGCGATAAAATTATATTATAAAATTAATAAACTAATTTTTTTTTGAAGAATTGTGGTTTGCAATTCAAATTCAAAAGCCTGCAAAAAATTTATTATGAGCGTTTAAACGTGGTAATTACTTGGTTTAGACTTCCACCTGTAAAGACTATGAATCCGGAGGGAGTCTGAAAAGTTTGGTTTGGGAGACCTTTCCCTTTTTCGGCTTAAAGACTCCAGAAGATAAGACTTAACATTAAATTACCTAACGGGCATATTTTAAAATATTAAAAATAGTATGTAACAGAAAGCATAAAAACATTACAATTGTACCTGAATACAAAGCATCTTCAATTACTTTTGACTGCACGAGATTGAAGTATTGGTATGAAAATACATTCCTATATTTCGGATCTGTAATAAAAATGTATTTAAGTACAAAGTTGATAAATATTGTTTAAACACAATAGTGAATTTGAACTAAACTTATATTGCATGAATGATGACACTATATGGGCATCACCCGATGTCCTGGTGGTTAGTATACCTGGCTACTACGCCGCGGATCTTGGCATCGAATCCCGGCCGTTAAATCGAAGCCGACGTTTATGTAAAAACACAAATTATTGGTTTTTGGGTCTGGTCATTTCTGGGCCATGGGTGTTTTGTATTGTATTTTTTTTAATTTCTTTTTATATGATAAGGTTGACAAATGAGCGCACGGTCCATCTGATGGTAAGTGGATGCTGTGGCCCATAGACATCTACATTAAAATAACATCCAATCAAGGTAATAAGATACTATGCAAATAACGTATGTACAAAAAAATCTGTTGAAAAATACCTTTAGTTAATAGAAGAAAACATGGTAGGTAAATGTTGTAAAGAGTATTCTACTTATTTTTTAAGAAAGTATAAAATAAATTTTATTTTTATCAAATAGGCAAAATAGCCAAGAGCCGTAGTAGCTCAGATGGTTAGCGCTCGCTGTAAGTTTCACAGTACGCGAGCAACCCGGGTTCGATACCCGCCGGCACCAATGAAATTGTTAATTGCAATTTTAAGTGCTGATTTACCACGTGCTCGGCGGTGAAGGAAAAGATCGTGAGGAAAAATAAGAAAAAAAATATTTCGAAGACATGTGAAGTTCGCCCACACGGATTGGGGCAGCGCGGCGGACATTTCATTGCCCTAAAACCCACTCACAAATGAGAGGAGGCCTGCGCCCAGCAGTGGGACGTAAATAGGCTGCAACTTTACTTTTTTTTTACTTTAGGCAAAATATAATTTTAATGAGGAGTTCGATGACAATGATAAGTTTTATTTTAAAAGCAATATAAGAGTCGTGAAATATTTCGATGCCGGGTATGGTTTTAGATAAATCATTATGATTGTCAACATTTCATTCTTAACTGAATATCATCATCATCATCATTACAGCCCTTCACAAGTCCACTGCTGAACATAGGCCTCCCCCAAAGAATGCCACAAAGCACGGTCCTGAGCCACCTGCATCCATCGACTTCCTGCATGTCTTACCAGGTCGTCACTCCATCTCGTGGGAGGACGCCCTACACTTCGCCTACCGGTACGAGGCTGCCACTCGAGAAACTTTCTTCCCCATCGGTTGTCGGTTCTTCGAGCTATATGGCCGGCCCACTGCCACTTCAGCTTACTAATCCGTTGGGCTATGTCGGTTACTCTGGTTCTACTGCGGATAACCTCATTCCTAAGTTTATCACGCAGAGAAACTCCGAGCATAGCCCTCTCCATAGCTCGCTGAGCGACCTTTCTTCTTAACTGAATATGGGGGAGTCATAATCATTTATTTCAATCCATCAGATCATAATTACAGTAGTGCATTTGAAATTAAAATTAAATTTTAAATTACATATGAATTAAAATAAAATAATTGCCGCGCTTGGCAGGCAACTTGGCAACCGCGGTGTTTTATTATTTTGACTTGGTATCAAGAATATGAAGAATATGAATATCTCTTATTTCATTTCCCTCTTTACTAGTCTTATTAAAATTTTCTTCTTTTTTAAATAGCAAAGAAAGATGAAGCGATATCCATCTTCTTTCCTTCCTCAATAGAGCCTGTACAATTTTCCACTATTGGGTATTATAGGCGGTATCAAGTCATGTCATGTCATTCAATGTCTAAAAACTTTGCAGTACACACTAAAGCTAGGCTCAGCTGTACTGGTGGCTGGGGTTGATGAGTATAGAGCAGATGCCCCCGCGCTGGTGACGCAGCTTCCGATCACCAATCACCGTTGTTTGGGTATGTAGGTACGTATTTGGATAAATTTGCGGCCACGAGTCTGTTGCCAGAGACTTGATCGTTGATTAGAAAGATTCTTCACCGCGAGCAGGTGGCAGGTAAAAGTCCTTTTTCCTTTTCGATTAAGTGCTGTGATTAAATCGTCTTAATAATAATAATGTCCTCCAGACCGAATATCGATCATGGCGGCCAACCTCAACGGAGACTAGCCTTCTGCGCAGGGCAGGATTATAGTGCCCAAGTGTACGCAAGCACAAGAACTCGCTCTGTTCCCTCGCTCTCATATTCCGATAGGTAAAGTAATCCGACACGACCGAAGAGAGAACGGGCGCAGCACCAACGGCTTTACGTGCTTTCCGAGGCACTTGGGTATAATACCGCCAACTTCCTGACTCCGACTCGGCTGCTACTGAGAAATTCTAGGCAGAATAACCCAATAATTGATTTTGACCTAACCTGGGATTCCAACCCGGGACTTCAAAATCATCAGTCGCGTTTACGACTACTAGACCAAAGAGACGTCTTAATAATTATGTTATTAAAAATATTAAAATGAGTGTAGCTGTATCAGGGAAGTTAATCATATCTTCAATAGTAACTATAAATTAATAGTAAATTCACAAAAGATCACTAACCAATTTCTTCAATACTTCTTAAGCCGCCGCTTTCACCAGTTCTCTTTGGTGGTCTGTCTAATTTTATATCATGTGGTTCTGGATCAGTGGTACTAGAAGACGGCAAGGAAATCGGTTGGGAGTTATATATTTCGTCGTCTAACAAGTCTGTAAAGTTAGCGCTACATACTTTATTAATATATCGAAGTATTTAATTTAACATTCAATATTTATCTTAAAAATACTTAATTCTTACAGATTGTTAGTCATTATCTCTGCATACAATACAAAGGTATTCTTATAGATATTATGTTCAATTGAATATTAAAACAGTTAAATAAATTTTACAAACTAAAATGTTACATTTAAAAAATTATTTGTCCCGCGGTCCCGCCAAAACCATGCAAAACTATATTTTTTATTATAAGGCAAAAAGGTATGGGAATATACAGCCTAGTTTGACATTTCTTTACATTCTGCTGATGCGTCACATTGGGATGTTAATTATCAGAATCAGAATTTGCCAAGCTGCAACTATAATTAGTATAGTTGTAGCACGAATGGGTAGGCTCGACCGGGGAAGGCCTCACGCTCTCAGAGAATACCAACGTAAAATAGCAGCTTAACGCAGCTGTGTTTCGTATGGTAAGTGTAGAGAACCGGAGACCCTTTTTACTGGAAACGAGGCATTCCATCTTAGTCCTCACGGGTGACAACGCATCTGCATTTTGATTCGTAATCGAAGATAGATGTAGATGTCTATGGCCCACAGTAACCACTTACCATCAGGTGGACTGTGTGCTCGTGTGTCACCCTTATCCTATAAAAAATGTGTTACTTTGCGGAAATCCATTATATTTATTAAAATTATGTAGCCAAAAAAATTATAAATTAATACGTCTTACTTATATGGTCAAAAGAGCACCTCAGCACCTCCAACTAAATTTGACGTACCTTGCAAATGGGCGTTGTTTTGCTGAAAACGTCTAAGAGTTCTTTAAATTTTTAAACGAGAAAAAGAGTGTGTTTTATAGTTCGGTTATGTTTCATGTTACATATAATGAAAAGTATTTTCAGTTACAATGATAATGTAAAACTCGTTACCAGAAGGGAAGTGATGAATTCCGCAGGTAAGGGGAATCAAAACTATTTGATAGTATAGGCTCTTAAAAATTTGTCTCTTATCTTATTCAATGTAATTACTACCTAACATGTTTGACTTTAAATTGCCTATTTTTGATAAACAATAAAATTCAATAGGGTTGACGAATTCATTACAGATAATACTTATCGATGTTATTTTCTACCTATATCTGTTTACAACAATGAAAATCACTGACGACAGATAATTATAAAATATTTATTAATTTACAGGTTTTCAACTGACTTTATACTAAAACTTTGACTAATAAGCAAAAAAACTTGTGAACGTCGTGACGTCCGAAGCAAATTGATTATGACGTCAATGATTTGTGGTATGGTATCCATTAATGTAATTTAAAGCATATTTTGGCAGCTTATTGATTTTATTTATAGTATGTTTCTAGGGCAGGCGAAAAACATACCTTTGACTATATCATCGGGCATAGCCAACCTTTTTTTTAGGTTATATTTTTTTATCCTTGTATCATTACATACATCATCAGAGTGAAACATAAGAGTGCCGAGTGCGAAGTTCTTCGTAGGCCCTGTGTATGATTATATTATAAAGAAAGATTATGCTGTATTTATATGAATTAAAAATCAATTTAATATTAATTTAAATTTATTATTTATAAATCATAAGAGTTGTACAATTTTCATAATTACGTTAACGTATATAAATAGTGTAATAAGTAGGTAGGTAGGTAGTCGTACAAAACATAACCACTTCTTGGCAGTCGGATATAATGGCGAACTTTTAATGCTAAACATTGAACCTTGAAGCACGCATAAAGCTTCTCATAATAGATTGTCAGAGACACTTGACAGACTATGCTTCTGTATCTATTTCAGAATATTTTTTTCTGATGATGAAGACGTGGAAAAGTTCGCCACATTGATTATATAACCTATATATCTATAGTTTTATCAATGGCATTACCTAATTAATTTAATTTGTTTTCTTCTTTTATATCGTAGTTAATGCAGTTTTTCCACTTTATATGATCAATATTGTTTAGCCCTTCTTCAAATAGTTTTTTGACACCTGCCATTTTAAAAGTGCTATAGTTTCACGCTACGTAGCCTTTGACGTCTGGCCAGACCAGCTTAATAGGATTGAGTTCGCCGTGGTAGAGCGTAAAGCGCAGAACTTAAATACCGGCCTGTTTTGCTATTTCGTCGGTGATGGTGATATACGATTAGTACTTTTCCCTAACATTTTTTACTTTTGCAAGTAATTCAGCTTTCGTTTCCTTATTTTCAAATATTATATCCTTTGAGGATAGTCATTATTGAATAGCTTGTTTCCTCCAACTTGTGACCGGCAATCGTTCTTGGCGTCTAGAGTGGTATGTCGCATTGTCCATCACAATGACTGCGTTTGGTTCAACTTTTGTTAAAGCACTGCTGAACCACTTTTCAATCCCATCAGCATTCATTGTCTCGTGGTAATCTCCTGTGGCTTTATTTTCAAATATCTACTAATTTTCTGTCAGAAAACACTTCTCGCCTCCCATGTAATATAATTAATCTATTACCTTTCGAGGTCGGATTTTTAGATCCTGCTGACAAGCCATCTAAAAAGGCTTGTTTCACAGATTTCGCTGTTGTATCTTCCCAAGCTTTACTAGCAGTATGACCTGAAAAATGAAAAGTTTTATTATGATACTAGTATTGATCAAAACTGCAAACCATCAGTGTGGTTTTTATTTCATTTTTTCTCGTTTACTAAGACAGTTTGAGAATTTGAAAATACTAGCTTTCGCCCGCAGCTTTAACCACGTGGTATGTTACAATATCCTTAAAAATTATAGCCTATGTGTTGTTCTGATGAATAAGTTATATAATTCCTAAGTTTTATCAAAATATTTATAGTAGTTTTCGCATCTGCACATCTAAACAAACTTTCACATTAATTATAATAGTAAGTAAGATGATTCTTCAGAGGCACCTGCATTAACCCAAAATTCGTCTAAACAATATATTGGTCGCCCTTCTTCTCTGTAATTTTTTTTAAGGTACGTGGGGCACACTGAAATGATCAGGAATAAGAAAAACCACATGCACGGTTTAGCTAAATTGTATTTTATTGTTTTTCGAAGTATTCTCCGTTCAACTTAATGCACTTTTCCATTCGTGCAAAATAATCATTAAAACAGTAATTTCAGTCTGAAGTTGATGTTGACAAAATGGCTGATTTGTACGCTTCCACAGCTGCTTCGGGGTCTTCAAACCGTTGACCGCGTAATAAATCTTTCATTCTAGGGAATGTAAAGAAATCGTTTGGGCGCAGGTCAGGACTGTACGGAGGATGGCTCATCAGCTAAACGTTTTCCTCCTTCAAAAAATCATTTGTCTTCCGAGCCGTATGGGAGGTCGCATTATCGTGATGTAAGATGATGCGACGTTTCGGGTTATTTTTCGGAGTTCGGCTATCATATCGACGGCTCCGTGGCGCAGTAGCTTAGCAATGAGTTGTTGCGCTGGGGGCCGCGGGTTCGAATCCCGCACGGAACAAGTATTTGTATGACCTACAAATACTTGTTCCTGGTCTGGATGTTTGTCCTCGTGTAATTTATGTTTGTAAACTGCCTCCACGATACATGAGAAAATCCAAGTGTGGGGGTAACGTTTATTAAAAAAAAACCGTGATATACCACTCAGTGGTGACCGTTCTGCGTTCCTGTAAAGGAATTGTAGCAACATGCCCCTTTTTCGAGACAACCGTAGCGACCATTTTTTCTTTGACATGCTGCCGCAGCATGCCAAAGAAAATGCAAAGTGGTTCACTTTCGTTGGTTTGACCTCGTCTTAGAAGACCCAAACTGCTGACTGATGTTTTCTTTCAGGTGCGTATGAATAAATCCATGATTCGTCATCTGAGGCGATATTATAAACGGCATTTGACTTCCCTCCGTTGAAGCGTTGCAAAGTATTCCGGCACCACTCTCTACACGCGCCGCCTTTTGATCTTCGGACAAATTGTGGGGAACCCAGCGGGAAACTAGCTTTCTAACACACAGCTCATTATGTAATATCCACTGAATTGCAGTCATTCCGATACTGATAACAGCCCGAATCTGCTCGTATGTCACATGACGGTCATCTTTTCTTTTTTTTATAGGAGAGGTGGCAAACAAACATGCGGCACACCTGATGGTAAGTGACTACTGCCGCCCTTTAACAACCGCAACACCAAGGGAATTGCAGATGCATTGCTGGCCTTTTAAAAAGGAGTAGGCTCTTTTCTTGAAGGTCCCTAAGACGTATCGGTCCGGAAAAATCGCTGGTGGTAATCGATTCCACAAGGAAGATGTGCGAGGAAGAAAACATTTTCTAAATCGCACAGTGATGGACCGCCAATCATCCAGGTGGTATGGATGGTATCGCAAGTTTTGTCGCGATGTGAGATGGTGAAATTGAGCGCTGGAATTAGTCCGAACAATTTCTCAGAGCACTCCCCGTGGTAAATGCGATAAAATATGCAAAGAGATGCGACATCTCTACGCAGTGCCAGTGTATCGAGCCGATCAGAAAGAACTCGGTCGTCGACGATTCGAACCTCTCTGCGCTGGATGCGGTCAAGTGGAAGGAGCTGGCACTGGAGTGCCGCGGCCCAGAGATGAGAACAGTATTCCATGTGAGGCCGGATTTGCGAAACTGGTGATGCATTTGCCCAAATTCTCGGGAAGCCCATAGGAAGGAAGCTTCGAAAGAAGCGCTTTGTGCCAGACCCGATCGAAGGCCTTCGCTATGCCCAAACTAACGGGCAATGCCTCCCCCTTGGACTCTACTGCCTCCGCCCATTTATGAGTCAGGTAGACCAGAAGATCACCAGCTGATCGACACCGATGAAAACCGTATTGGCGGTCACTAATCAGCTGGTAATCCTCAAGGTACCTCATGAGCTGGCAGTTTATAATGGATTCCATTATTTTGGAGAACAAGGAGGTTATGGCGATAGGCCTGTAATTGGACGGGTCTGAGCGGTCACCTTTTTTAGGGATCGGGTGGACTAAAGCTGTCTTCCATCAATTCGGGACTACGCCTATCAAATATAATAGTTCGTACAGCTGCGATGTTTTCAGGCGTGTCCGCTGTTCTTGGTCGACCTGCAGAAGAAACAGTGCTGCGTGACACACGATCGCGTCGGAACTCGGGATACCAGCGGTATATTGTCGTTTGACTCGGTGCTTCAACATCATAAATCGAATTACGTTCGCTGAGACATTTATCTTGAGATAACCCGCAACGAAAATTGTAATAAATTATGCCATGGAAATGTTCACGCGTGAGCTCCATTTTTGTTAACGACGTGTCAACTTTAAACCAACATAGTTTTTGTTTTAAAACATTTTTTTTTATTGTTTGAATGTCATTAAAATTCTATGAGGCCAGTATTCAAATTCTAAAAAAAGTTTTATTGTAACTCAAAACGAAATATTATATACTCGATCATTTCAGTGTGCCCCTCCGTACTTGATACGCCACAAAATAAAGTCGTGCCTTTCGATTAAAGCGATGTTCCTTTTTTATATTTAAATTAATTTTTTTGTAACAGACACCAATGTGATACACGGCTAAAATTTGGTAACATGTCATCTGAATTGACTGCCTGCAATATTTTATTCAATGTTGGTATCTTGCTCTTTAAATAAAACTGATACACTTTTCTTCTAATGCATGACTTGTGAATATCCTCGACACTCTCAACCAAATTAGAGCGCCTTTTTTGCGGAACAGGTGGCCTCACTGTATTCGTTTCTTTGTATTCATTTAAAATACGGTAAACTGGAGTTTTTCCAATGCCTAAAATATCGGCAGTCTTCTTTTTCATACCATTTTGGATGGATATACGTCACTAGACGACGTTTCTTTTACATATTTATAGACGTTTACAATCATTATTTTTGCGGTTCCCGAAATATGCGACACTTTCCGCTTCTTTCGTGGTGACGTAAAATGTTTATAAGATTTTGATTTCGATGGACCCGATTCCATGCCAGTGATAATATACAAAACGTTACAAAACTAAAAAAAAAACTATAATATAAAAAGTAACAATACAACAAACAAAACAAACTTAATAAAAATAAAAACAATAACTATAACCGAAAATTTTAAATCTCAAACTATCTACACGCAAGCGCATTCCAAAGCCGAATGAGGAATGAGTCCTGCTCTGCCCGCTCTCGCAAATACGGACGACGCGAATGTTAAAACAGGTTTGCTATCTTTGAATGACCGCTGTCCTTTTGTTTCGATGCTAACATAGTACTTTAGGTCAATGTACGTTTTTTCGCCTGCCCTATAAATATACTATAGTACGGTTAACAATAAATTCTATTATTATATTTCGTAATTATCTACTCTAGCTTTTCCTGCTCATTGGATCTTTTTAATAGGGCAAAAATATCGATATTTTCTATATCGATATATATATATAAAAATATTCATCATATTTTCAATCGGGATATATTAATATTTGATATTCGTATCGAATTCGTATCAAATTCGATATATTTTAAAATGTTTTATTAATCGACAAAACATTAAGAAAGAAAAGCATGCATATGCAGTTGTCGTTTTGTTTCTTTTGTCGTTAAAACCGTCAGTGATAAAAAATTGACCCTTACCCTAAGTACATCACGCAAAACATTACGATACATCGATACGATATATACCGATTGTTTTCACTTGCCCATCCCTACCTTTTAAATCTCTCGAATGAACTACACTGAACTATACTTACCCGATGGTGAAATCCGGAACAAACCCCGTTCTATAGTTATAAAGAAAAACGTAGATAGACTAACGCAGCGTCGATTTTTGTTTTATGTAAGGTATAAAGCTTGTGTCTAAGACATAAAATTATTAATTGATACATTTATTTACTATGGCATTATATTAAAATTATAAATAAATACAATGGTAGGCTTCGGTATAGATTTTTTTACCGATATATTTTGGTCACTGGTAGCAGAAGTTTTTTTTTGTATATAGAATTCTATATTCTATCCGCAGTATTAAAAACACATGGGCAAGTAACTCAGCCTAATTACGACCACTTAATCACTAAACGTATATTTAAAATATCAATTCCAGCTGTCAAATCTGTTTTTGCGAAACGCCTCGCGCAGTTTTCACATCCCCATATCTATAACAAAATACTTAAAGTCTGCTACATCAAAAATTGCATTACATCAAAAGCTAAACAAATAGTAAAAAGATATCTCACCACACTGAAATATAATGACACTGAAAACTTCTCGAGAACAAATTGAGGAAGGATTGGATTTGATTGGAAGGATTGGATTTTCGAATTGGGGGCGAATAAATCTATTGCAGTTTAATCCTCAGAAAACACAAGTTTGCACATTTACCGCTAAAAAGAACCCCTTTGTCGTATCTCCTCAGTTACAAGACCTTGTTGCCTCAGCCAGTATCGTAATCCTCGGCGTCGACATATCAAGTGACGTAAAGTTTCGTGGTCACTTGGAAGAGAAGGCCAAATTGGCCTCTAAAAATCTTGGCGTGCTCAGCAGAGCGGGACAATATATCATGCCGGCACACCGCCTGCAACTTTACATGGCGCAGGTTTGGCCTCACATGGAATACTGTTCCCATCTCTGGGCAGGGGCTCCCCAGTGCCAGCTCCTTCCACTTGACCGTATCCAGCACAGAGCGGCTCGAATCGTCGACGACCGAGTCCTTTCCGATCGGCTCGATTCACTGGCGCTGTGAAGAGATGATGCATCGCTTTGCATTTTCTTTCGCATTTACTGAATATATTGTTTATATTGTTCGGATTAATCCCAGCCGCCAAATTTCACGAACACACATTGTAGCAAAACTCCCGATACCATCCACACAATCTGGATGCTTGGCGGTCTACCACGTTGTACCTTTCACTAGGAGTTTTCTTCCGCGTACTACCTCTCTGTGGAAAAGCTTACCACCGGTGATTTTTCCGGACCGATACGATTTAGGGACCTTCCAGAAAAGTGCTTTTTTATACAGGATAAGGGTGACAAACGAGCACACAGTCCACCTGATGGTAAGTGGTTGCTGCGGCTCATAGACATCTACATCTATCCTCTATTACAAATCAAAATGTAGATGCGTTGTCACCCGTGAAGACTAAGATGGAATGCCTCATTTCCAGTGAAAAGGGCCTCCGGCCACCTGCACTCACCAAGCGAAACGCAGAGGTAAACCTCTACTTCACGCTGGTATTCTGTGAGGTCGTGGTACCACCCCGGTTCGAGCCGGCCCATCCGTGCGACAGCAAAAGCTGCCGCGTGGCTCTACCACTTAAAAAAAAGAGCTCAAGAAAAGAGCTTGCTATTTTTTTAAAGGCCGGCAACGCACCTGCAATTCCCTTGGTGTTGCACTTGTTCATTGGCGGCGGTAGTCACTTACCAGATGAGCCGTATGCTCGTTTGCCCCCTCTCCTATAATAAAAACAACCAACCAAGTCATGTGCATCAAGCACACTTCAATCATTCATCATCATTACAGCCTTTCATAAGTCCACTGCTGAACATAGGCCTCCGCCAAGGAATGCCACAAAGCACGGTCCTGAGCCACATTTCAAACGACACGCATGAATTTTATGCAACGTCTATAAATTTCTCTTTTTGCCATGTTTAGACATTAAAGTAGAAAAAGCGGGAAAAAACATAAATTAAATCGCACAGTGGTGGACCGCCAATCATCCAGATGGTATGGATGGTAACGCGAGTTTTGTCACGATGTGCGATGGTGAAGTTGAGCGGCTGGAATTAGTCCGAACCATTCCTCAGAGCACTCCCCGTGATAGATGCGATAAAATACGCAAAGAGATGCAACATCTCTACGCAGTGCCAGTGTATCGAGCCGATAAGAAAGAACTCGGTCGTCGATGATTCGAAATGCTCTGCGCTGGATGCGGTCAAGTGGAAGGAGCTGGCACTGGGGTGCCCCGGCCCAGAGATGAGAACAGTATTCCATGTGGGGCCGAACTTGCGCTTTGTAAAGTTACAAGCGATGTGCCGGCATGAAATAATGTCTCGCTCAGCAGAGCACACCAAGCTTTTTAGAGGCCAATTTGGCCTTCCCTTCCAAGTGACCACGAAACTGCACACTATTCGATATGTCGACGCCAAGGATTCCGATACTGGCTGAGGCAGCAAGGGGAGTGCCTTGAAACTGAGGAGATACGACAAAGGGGTTCTTTTTAGCGGTAAACGCGCAAACTTGTGTCTCCCGGGGATTGAACTGGACTAGATTTAGTCGGCCCCAATCCGAGACTTTGTTAAGCAAAGACTCGACTTCAGACACAAGTTTGTCCCGGTACTCGGCGACGTTTTCCCGAGAAATATTGGCACGGCCGGTATATAACGCATCATCAGTGCTGTCGTCTGCATAGCAATGAATGCTATCAGTTAGCAACATATCATTGATATGCAGGAGAAACAGCGTTGATGATAGCACGCAGCCTTGTGGAACACCAGCGTTGATAGGCTTGAAATCAGAGCATGCACCGTCTACTACGACCTTGATGCTCCGATCAGCAAGGAAGCTGGTGATCCATTTGCACAATTTCTCGGGAAGCCCATAGGAAGGAAGCTTCGAAAGAAGCGCTTTGTGCCAGACCCGATCGAAGGCCTTCGCTTTGTCTAAACTAACGGGCAATGCCTCCCCCTTGGACTCTACTGCCTCCGCCCATTTATGAGTCAGGTAGACCAGAAGATCACCAGCTGATCGACCCCGATGAAAACCGTATTGGCGGTCACTAATCAGCTGGTAATCCTCAAGGTACCTCATGAGCTGGCAGTTTATAATGGCTTCCATTATTTTGGAGAACAAGGAGGTGATGGCGATAGGCCTGTAGTTGGACGGGTCTGAGCGTTCGCCTTTTTTAGGGATCGGGTGGACCAAAGCTGTCTTCCATGAATTCGGGACTACGCCTTGGGAGTAGAAGTACCGGAAAAGACGTGTTAAAACCGGTACCAACTCCGGAGCACACGTCTTAAGCACAATGGGAGGGACTCCATCGGGCCCACTCGACTTGCTGACGTCCAGGGAGAAGAGTGCTTTGCGAACCGAGCGCTGTGTAAATCGCACATCCGGCATGGAGCACTCACATCGCGGGATGGACGGCGGTGTGTTCCCCCCGTCATCTAGAGTCGAGTTGGACGCAAAAAGAGAGCTCAACAGATCGGCTTTCTCCTTTGCGGCATGGGCCAGTGAGTCGTCCTCTCTGTGCAGAGATGGAAGAGATGGCTGCCAGAAGTTCCCTTGGACAGCCTTGGCGAGAGACCAGAATGCACGGGTTCCCGAAGGAAGGCGAACTAGCTTCTCGCCAATTCTGACGATGTGCTCAGACCTTGCCCTGGCAATGACGCTTTTGAAGGACCTGGAGGCGGAATTATACTTCTTTTTAAGTGCGCTGGTGTTTACATCCCGAGACGTTGATGCGTCAGCCAAGGCCCGGCCACGCTATAAGCACTCCTGCTTATAGCGTGATGCTATTTTACAGGAGCGACCAAACCATGGCTGGGATCTGCCTCCGATGGACACCACAGAGGATGGAATAAAAAGTTCCATACCCTGAAGTACCACATCAGCAACAGAATCGGCAACAATGCTGGGATCTTCCGGCGAGAACCAAACCCGCCCCCAAGGGTAGGATGCAAAAAAAGACCGCATCCCGTCCCAATCAGCTGACCTATAGTGCCAAACGCGGCGGCAAGCTGCAGATCGCAACTGCGATTGGAGCGTGAGTGGCACCGTACTCCGGATCAGACAATGGTCCGAAGAGCCCAGAGGGGCATCGACGGAGACCTTATATCCGTCCGGATGAGAGGTCAGCAGAAGGTCCAACAGGGAAGGTACATGGTCTTCCACATCTGGGATCCGCGTAGGCGAAGTAACCAGTTGTGTTAGACCATATGCCAAAGCAAAGTCATAGACAGATCTACCCGCATGATCGGTTAAACAAGAACCAAGCCATTCAGCATGGTGGGCGTTGAAATCACCGAGTATCACGATCTCTGCGGATGGAACCTGTTGTAGCAAGGAGTCTGCAGCCATTTGGACGTGGTCGATGAGTCGGTCTGTGTCGGCATTACCGCTATGGGACCTATAGAGGCACCCGTAGACGTGGGGATGGTCTTCGCTGTCTACGCGCAGACATAGGATGGACAGATCCGTACCTTCAAGACTGCCGAGGCGTCGAAAACAGAAGTCCTCTCTGACGCATACGCAAACTCCAGCCCGGGGTACAAAGGAGTGTTCCAATTTGTACCCCGGGTAGGAGAGATATGAAGTATCAGCCGGAGAGGACACCTGAGTCTCGGTTAAAAAGAGCAAAGTCGGCTTCGCCGTCTTTAGATGGTAATGGACAGCGTTAAGGTGTGAATGAAGTCCCCTGATGTTGCAAAAATTCACGGATAGCGTGACAGGGGTTGCCTTGGTTGTATTGCTCCGCTTGCTCCGAGCAGCATTAGTCGCGAGCGGAATTTTGCCCCCCCCTCCCCAGAATACGCGGGGCAGCCTGAGCACCCACGCTCAGGAGTGAAGTAGTTTGGTCGTGGATGCTCAGCGAGGGATTCTCCAGGGGTGCTGGTACCCTCCTGGGGTAGTCTTTTATTTAATTCCACTACCTTGTTGATGGGGGAGGGGGACCCGTTAGGACCAAGATGGAATGCCTCATTTTCAGTAAAAAGGGCCTCCGGCCACCTGCAATCACCAAGCGCAACGCAGAGATAAACCTCTACTTCACGCTGGTATTCTGTGAGGTCGTGGTACCACCCCGGTTCGAGCTGGCCCATCCGTGCGACATCAAAAGCTACCGCTTGGCTCTACCAAGTCTTTAAGTAGAATTGTAGATTTCGTCTATCATTTTTATTATCAGCCTGCGGCAAACCACTACTGGACATAGACCTCTCCTAAGGCGCAATTTCATCTATATATATTATATACATATATATTATATTCTTCTTATTAGTTTGTGATTATAATCAGCGTTGCCTTTTTGAGGGGAATTTCGCGTCTATGCGGGGCAAAAAATATGGGGGGTATCAGACTAAAAGGGGATTTTAGAGGAATTTATTAAACTGGTCTCGAACCATTCACACGCACATACGTCTATGTAATGAATAACGCAATCCCAGCACACGAACTTCACATGAACAAAGTTGCAAGGGTGGCAGTATTCTTTGTCTATAGTTTTGAATGAGTTTGTTCCTTTTGCACTTCGTTAATCGTCGCTCACAAATTAAGTTCATTCAAATTAATGCTATACTTTTACTGAAAAGTAGTATGTTATTTCTCATTCAACGATGGCTGTACGTAAAAAATTGCGTGGATCGTGTGTTGGAGCAGTATTCTCTCCTTAAGGAATATTTAAGACTAGCTGTTTTCGAGGATCCCTCTAAAATAACCGAAGAAATGATGGCTACATTGAATAATGCATTCACGATTATTATTTGAGAATTTACTGACTTAATTTAATTTATTGTTGCAGTTGGAAATTTTTATTATCATTAAAATTGTGTAATAATTACATAAAATTTTCTTATGAGGAGCCTTTTTCTGATATAATGAAAACTCAGTAGAATATTTAGGTGTTTTAGCTACTAAAAGCTTAGTAAACTTAAAAAAGGATTCGCAGGTTCCCTAAACTGATATCAAACTTTTATGGGGAGTTGGCTAAGAATTCATACAGAGGGTTGAATTTAAGGACAGCATGCTTATTTTATTGACTTGATAAATCCGTCTGTTCTGTTGTCCAAAGCTTCTCCTTTAAACTTTAAATCTTTAAACCCGGTCCTTGTAAGATTTCCAGTGGTGTATGATTATTACAATCTGCAAACTGTTGACGATGAAATGCGACTGGCATCCTTCAAATGACGCTAATGAGTATTGGCGTAAGGTTTTTTATTTAGAAACTCCATCGGCCAAAATTGGTTTCTAGTTTTAAAAAAGCATTATAAATGCCTTGTTAGTGTTACCTTTCTCAAGTGCATCTGTGTGAGCACTTGCTTAGTTCACTTAAAATATTTGAGACTGAACACAGAAATAAACTTAAAACCGACACGATAGTTGCCATTATACATACAAAAGATGTAATAACAGATTGTGTAAAATTTAATCCAACAAAAAATATGCTTAAGTTCAACCTGTACAAAAAAATAATAATTTAATAAAATTTCATGGACTTACTAAAAACTTTCAATGGTTAACCATTTTTTTCCCTACAAATATAAACACCGGGGGAATTTTACTAGAAAAAGGGGATTTTTTTCAAACGGGGAATTAACAAAACTACCTGTGGCAGCATTGATTATAATGTATACCATAGATTTAGTAACTAACTAACGTTAGAATAGATTGGCAATGCAAAAGAGAAAAAGCATAATTTACGCCTATGCAGAGCGAGAAAGATATCCTAGACCGTTCACGTACACGCTATATCGCCCTGTATCGGCCTGGCGTCATTCGTGAACAAAACATATCCCGCTTTTATTTGCAAAATATCAGGTTTTAAAGTAAATATAGTGTTTAATAGACGTAATTAATTATGACTAGGTGCGTAGTACTTAAATATAACTCAAAGAAATCCCACATTCTGTGTCTGTTGTGTTATTTAAATCGTATTTCTGTATTTTGCACTTTTAAACTAAAAAATTAAAGTATTTTATGTGGTGTGATTATGTTTAATTTTAGTTACATAATAAGAATTATTTTTAGTAATAGTGAGTGTGCTTAATATATAAAACTCGTTACTAAAAGGAAAGTGGGATAACATTCCACAAGTAAGTTAATTTACAGCTAATATTAAACAAATTAAAACTATTTGATAATGTAGGTACTTAAAAATTTGGGGTTGGGGGGGGGGGGGGGGGGTTAGTAGCCGTGGCTTAGTAACCCATGGTAAACGTAGGGCGACTAACATGGCTGGCCTGAAGTGAAGGGCTGGCCCACGGTGGCCACTCTGAGTGGACTTGTCGAGCCCTTGGATATGTAATAGTGGGCTGCGGCTAGAGGAGAGTACTCTCCCTATATCGCTGCAGCGATGCGCCACTCGACTACCCTCCGCTTTGGCGGGACTACACCACTTGGTACTGGGGGAGTCTATTATGCAGGTGGAGTTTGTGGCCGCGAAGGGCAGTGTGCCTTGTATTCCTGGTGTGCCTTATCTGAGAAAGAAAGGTGAAGGAGAAGTCCTCAACTTAGGAGGGGCCGCGGATGTGTTTGAAAGCGTTTCCGTGGCCCTGCCAATGTGCGACAAAGGTGGAATGCTATGGGGTATTAGTAGGTTAAAATCCGATCTGTAGTAACGAATATAAACGTAGATAAACCAACGCAGCGTTAATCTTGGTTTTATATGAGGTATAAAGCTTGCGTCTAAGGCCTAGGTATTAATTGATACATTTATTTATTGTTTGACATTATATTAATATGATTCATAAACAGAATGGACTTTACGAGTAGGCATGGGTATAGAATTTTTATGGATATGTTTTGTCATACTGTCTTTTTTCTAATAATAGAGATTATTATTAGTTCCTTGGACGTTCACTTCTGCTGTCAGCGCCAAAATGGCGAAAACCAAATCGCCTCATTATGTCACGGTGTATGGCCAGCCCATATCATATAGAGGTCAGTGTAGTATAGGTTGGTATAGGTACTCACTTCTTATTAGTTTGTAACTATACTACATCTATGATGTATACTATATACATAGACTATAGTGTAAATCTACAACAGGTTTAAATTTACAATCTCCTTGGCAAACACAGAACACAATTACTCTCTACCAAGAGAAGAACGCCAACTTCATACTAAAAAAAGGAAACGTGTTTATATAAAACTTACGCGCTCATATAAAACTTTTTAGCGGGAATTTCAAATCTTGTATTCTGTAAATTTTAAACTTTTTGAGGCAAATTTGAGTCATTTTGGCTCGAGCCTCACAAACCTATCGGGTGAATTTCCATACATTTGAGAGGTTGCACCAAAATTACTCGAACTTACTTTAGAGGAGTATGAGGGATAAAATAAAATTAAAAATAGGTATATTTATGTAATTTTATTTTTTGGAAGATTGTTTTATACACTGGATAATATATAATATATTTCCACGCGTAGTATTGAGTTATAACTATGTTCTCGTGAGTTGTTTTTGACAGAACATTAACGTAAATTTAAATCAGCAAAATTCTTATGGTGAAGACTTTAACTCAGCGCAAATACATGATAAAATTCGAGATAAAATTCGAGTTAATAATATAGTAATAATCCCTACAAATAACGATCAATAAATTCAAAACGCTAAAAGATTTACCACAATATTGTCAAAAGTTTTTCTTCTTCTATTGTAGAAAACCTGCAGAAAGTGATCAGATGATTTTGTGCTTTTTGTTTGCACAACGCTTAATTTCAATTCTGATTTGAATTTATAGTCAATACCTCATACAGAGTAAACATCTTACAAAAAATCTTTACACAATCGCGAAGAAATGCCTACAAACGTAATTGAAGTAATAATCTATATTGATTAAAAATATACAATATTTTATTATATACAATATTAAAAACTATAATAATTAAAAAAAAACTAAAACTAGAAACTTAATTATCATATAGTACTACTCCCCGCAGTATTATGCCAAGAACGCTGGCTGCGTTTCCCCGCTGAATGGCTATACTTAGCCTTTGAACACGAAAAGAACCAGCCCCCTTATCACCAGCAGCAACGACCAGCCACGGATGGAGTTCCTTTAGGAACATCACCGCACATGGACCCCACGGACCGATACAGCAAATGGCACAAATATGTAATCATCTCTCAGAGACTTATATTTGCACCACTTATTCAGTTCAGCTGCCTCCGCCCCGGCTCCAACGAGGTGCCCCTGAGATGAGAGGACGCCAGAGTGTCTACAAAAGTAGCATCCCACACTAGGGCTTTACCTCTCTCCCTTGGGACCAATGTCATACCGTCAGGTCTCCTGCCATCGTCTCTAAATATTCCACAAGGCTCTAAAACTGAGGGAATATTTATAGAGACAAGAGCCCTTCGGATGACATCGTTCAAAGAACTGTGTCGTGAAAACCTACCAGCACTTTTCTTACATGAAAGTCCGTAGAGCCCAAACTTGTCGACGCTGCTACCACAGGAGCACTGATGGGGTTGACAAATCGCCGCTCCTAGTCGGATTCCTACGGCAATGCGCAAGCTTTCACCATCAAGTAATGTGCCGAGATTAGTTGATGGTAAAGCGTGTAACCAGTGACTAGATTCCTTAGTCGAAACAGCTATAAGGCGTGCCTTATCTTGGTCACTATGGAAATTATGAAACAAATCTTTCTGCACGTCCTGTACCACAGGAATATCCCACTGTTTTTGTTGGTTAACTTCCAGTGGAACATTTTCACCGGGAAAAGAGAGTGTGCCATGTCCGACCAGCCTTCGTGGCAAAGCACATGTCTACTTTATTATTTAAAATTATGTTACATAAGTCATTGACACTATGCACGGAAGCAAGGAAAGCAGGCAATACAACGCCAAAAAATTTTTCTCACACCAATACCACAAAATTTTATAGGTAAAGTAACTTTAGGCCAGGCTGTTGTATTTAAAGTTAAATTTCGAATTTTTCTATAGCTATTTTAAGATTATTATTAATATCTTTTAAAATATCCGAACATTTCCAGACTGAACTCGAGCGAAGTAAGTATGTAAATCTAGGTACAAGAAGACACTATTTTAAAATAGTAAGAGCTATGTGGGGGTTTAATTTACACAATTTATCAAGTGGTTTAAAAACTGATCAAATTTTGTTTTTAAAACAAGTTTAATACTATCGAAAAGTGATGAAGTGATTCCGTACTAACAGTTTTTATTCCTGGAGAAACATGATTGAAATTTTGAATTAAAGTGTCTCTATGAGCAGTAGATAAATTAATGAAAAAAAAATATTTCACATTTATTGCTATTTGATTCAAGACCAATATTTTAAAAATTTCGAAAAATATGAGTAAGATCACTGAGGACGCCATCTGCTCTACCTCCCAGGGTACCGTCGTCCTGGTACCAGACATTCAGCTTGGATTTCAAATTTGAAATATGGGTTAAATTCTCAAACTGAAAAGTGCTAGACCTAGTGGGTGACCCTGCTGAACACCGACAGCAGAATCGATAACATGGTTTTCGTAAAAGTTAATATTTTGACTATAACATTGCCAAACGTTATGATAAATTTCGGGGGCATTACTAGCCACTTCTTTCAGCAAGGTTACCCTATCGATAGAGTTGAAAGCATTCTTTAGGTCAACCTTCACAAGAACATCTGCGTCAGAATTTGTTAAAAATGTACGCACTGAATGTACCGCCGCCTCACAGCCACCTCTAGTGCCAAAGCCTTGTTGAGTAGGCTGAAATTTGGTCTTAAGGTGTTGGCGGATTATGTGCCTGCAAGCTAATTTTGAAGTTAAGCGTCGAAATGTGGAACCAACGGCAATAGGACGGATAACGTTATCTTTTTTTTTTGAAGGCACATAATCTTGTTCCGTATAAGAATGCAATGAAATTTGGATTAACATTACCAGAAAGCATAAAGTTACATAATTTTGTAATGTCTTTAAGAAGTATTCCGCCGGCGTCACCGGCAGAAGTGCTTACAATATCTTTTAGATGTTGAGGCGTAATTCTGTCATTGCCACCAGCAGAGCCATTTGAAAATGACATAATTGCTTCTAAAGTGTCTTTTTCAGAAATTTGTAAAGGTTGCATAGAAATCTTCGGAGGCAGAGGTAAACACTGAGAAGGTTTCACCGAAGGATGCTTCTGACGAAGGCTTTCAAGAGTTTCGACATTACGAGGAGCCAGGATGTCGTCTGAGAATAAAATACGAGATGCATTTTTTAAGTCAACATCCATTACTTTCGCCTCAACTCCTTTTTTTAAATCAAATTAAGGACGTGGTCGAGATAAATGAGTATTTATTGGGTAATTTAAATTTTGAAAAGATACCTCTTTTAGTAGAGACGTAATTGATTTATTTATTGTTTTATCAAAATGAAAATGTGAATACGCGAAAGTAAATAATTTCTGCCAACTCTTTTCACTATTAGTGAAACAATTTTGAATAGTGCATGACAATGCTTTAGCAAGCTGCATCCTGGCACCCTGGCACCAATAGGAATTCTTTTAACCACTGGCATATTACGATGATAATTGTAAATTTGCTCCGAAAAAAGGGAAAACTTTGTGTCATTAGAGGAATTGCTAATAGAGTTATGAATTTCTACGGTGCGCTGTGAAGCCGAAATATTCTGAACCGATAATAACTGAATTTAAGCAAAACGCAAAAACAAATATTAAAATCTAAACCTATCAAATAAATTTGAATCAATTTCAGAAAATAATTTCAATATGAAATACGTTTACAAACAAATGCCATTTTTTTCTTCTTTTATTATATTAATGGCTTCTTTTGATAGAACTCTGCTTATATTCAATTTCAGTCAATTAATTGGTGGATCAATTGTGCAAATATCAGATAATTATGTTATTATACTCTAATGACCAACAAAAAAAAGTATAACACAGAATTAATATTTTCAGTTTCTTCCGATATAATATGTATATTTATGTCTAATTTTTAACATGGCAATCTGAAACAACGCGAAAGAAAGAAATAGCGATATCTTTTTCTCGCTTTAATTTTATACGTCCAATCTACGCATAGATAAAATTATGATTGTGTGCAAGTTTCTCGGATTTCATAAAGAGTTGAATCACCCTGGGCTTAAGTAATCTAAGTTGTCGCACAAGTATTATTTTCGTATATACATATTTCAGGTAATTATTAGAAAGTTAGAAAGTATGAATCACAAACTAACAAGTACTAGGTATGAACTCTGTTACTAGTCCATTTGCAAGTACTGTGGGGTTTTGGCGGGAACTTGACCGGCGGCGGATTGCTGCTCCTGTATTATTGTTTAAATAATGGTTTGAAGTTGAATTTGATACATAAAAGTGGTGCGATTTTGTATATTATGTGTCTGCGCGTGTGAACTCTTAGTGGAAACGGCGAAACAAGTGCTCTGATGGTGATGTGATTCTCAAGATAATGTGTCTGTCTGCTTAGGCGCCTTGAGATATCATCGCCAACTGTCAGCTGTCTGCTGGCTCAAGTTGCTGTCAAAATCTCCCAAGGGCTGCACAATGTGACGCATCAGCATATTGTGAAGCAGTGTACTATGAAAGATAATTATACATTGTAACTTCAGGCTCAAAAGAAAGCCAATAATACAAAAAAAAAACACAAATACTATGGTCAATCAGCTGTCTAACATTGACATATGACAAAAACTGACATTGACGTTGAATGTAAAATCAACATTTCCTACATATTTATTTATCTATGAACATTTTCTTCTAAAATAATATCCAATGATTTATTAATATACAATTAAACTATCTTTTAACTGTGATATTATCTTGTGTTATTTATAATTAGCTATTCTTAACTTATATTTTTGGAATGTCAGTATGTGTTGTGTACTATAACGTTTCGTTTCAGTGAAAACTCATTTTTATTTTTTTTAATATTATTTTAATTCCAGGGATTATTTAAAAGATTATGAAAATGCAGACACAATCAGTATTGACACATTGGCTCTTGAAGAAGCTGTGCAAGAAGAAAGAACAAGAGAACTATCAGAACTTAATGCACTTAGTCCAAAAGTTAGTAATCTCCACACAAGTGTTCTATACTACAGAAATGCAAAAACGAAGTTAGGAGTTACTTGTCACGAAGCATGGAGAACATTAGTTAAAAAAATTGGAGGTACACCAAACACATGGAGGGATCTTGGTTATTTATTAGGTATATCTCAGGACGATTTGGATGTGAGTAAATGTTATATGAATAATGGTAAATTTTTCCTATAAACTGATTTAATTACTATTTAAACTATGACCTAAGTTTTCTGTAAGCTATTAGAAATCTCACTTTTTATCTCATCCAATAATTAAAATAACTGAAAGAAAGGTTAGGATGCAGTTGTGAACTCCCACAAATTGTAAAATGCAAAACCCTATCATTAATTATTACAACAGCACAGTATATGAGCAAAATAGGATAGTTTATCTCTTAATCCCTAAGGTACCGTGGACATGAATTCATGTCTGCATTACGTGCTGCTATTTTCGTCTTAATTGATATAAAAATACAGTATATTTTCAATTGAACACTATTTCATTGGATTCTGAACGAACTAAAGAATATTCTCAAGTATTAAACTCACTCGGTTACATAGACGAAATAAAAAATAATAGGCATTCACTTTTGCGTTGATGGTGCTGTTAGTTGCGGAATTGTTTTCTTTTTGTGTTTGTGATTTTTGTTGGATTTTCTTTTAAAAACTGGTAAGAAATGTTAATGATCTTTACAAGATAATGTTTTGGAATGACTTAAGTTACAACAGCAGTAAATTTTTGTGTTTCAATTGATAAAAAAGGAAAAACAAAGCACCTTTACGCGAACAATTTATAACGGGTGAGATTTCAAATAAGATCTACCTTCTGAGATATTTAGCCTTTTTATAGATAGTTTATTGCACGTATGTAAATTCATAAAGACATTATTTCTAAATATTATATCTATATGATTGTATAAGAAAAATTTAGGAAGACGCTATAATATTTTCACTAAAAGGTTTTGAAAATGAGGTTACAAAGCGCGCGCAAACTGTCTATTGTCGAATTTTTAGCAAATGTTTGCGAGTGAAGAAGTAGAATTATTATAATGGTTACATGCATAATTTCGGTTTATTTTAGGAAGACTGTTTTGTATTGATTGTGAAGACATAAAAATAAAATAAAAACTTACGCTTTTTCATTGATAAAACCAAGTTTATTGGCAGTAAATACACTTTTTCAAGATCCCTTAGAAACAAAGAGCTGTACAAAACTAATTAAACATCCAAATGTTATCGTTATTGTTTCTACTTATCAACAATCTTATCAGCTTTAAAGAACTGTAACTCAAGCATCTTATAACATAAACGAACGTCGTGAAAAACATAAATGTTGAAACAAGTGCTGCGCGCCGCAATGACCCGTTTTTTGTTATAGTGGGTGCGGTACTGGAAGGGTTAAGAGAAGTATGACAGTGGGAAGGTCAGAAAAAATCACAATGTCATGATAGGGGGGGGGGGGGGGGGGGTTTGGGAATAATGTAACAATAGAAACCTTTTATGACCATACCTATCTAATTTTATATTTTTTTATTAAAAAATCTTAGTCTTAAACCTTATGTTGTATCATCAAGGGGAAGAGGTGTAAAAGTGGCCTAAAACCCTATGTGATTAATGGATTATTCCTAATACATGTAACAGTAAAGTGAAATTTATTTTTGAATTAACAAATCTGTTTTAGTACATCATGAATTCTGTTAGAGAAGATCCGGCTGACACAGTCCTAAAGGTTTTTATGCAAAATGAAAAAGCAACACTTGATAAAGTTTTAGATGCTTTAGTTAAAATGAAACGGTATGACATATTAAAAGCTATTGAGGATCCATTCTGTGACTTGGCTCAATGTTTCAATAAAGACGATAGTGGCTATCATAGCACAGGCAAAACTAGTGGTACAAAAGAAGTTGTAAGTTTCACAAAAAATCTTACAAATGACTTACCTCCAGCTTTAAATAAAAATATAATTGTAAAAGGCAAAGAACCTAATAAACCTAATCGATCTACATTAAGGCCACCAATCAAACCTGATGTTAAGAAAATAGAAAACGAACAACCTATTTTATTTTTAACATTCACTGAGGATGGTTTACAAACTGCCGCTAATATAAAGCAATATGTTGACAACTGGACAGATATTTCTGGTGTCACTATAGTCATTCTTAATGAGAGACGAGATGAAGTTTATCAAAACCCCGAAAAGTTCATAAGAGAATACTTTGAGAAGGTAAAGTAGTATTTTATTTAAATTAATCTAATTAAAAATGTGTGTTTATCAGCAATACAATGTCACCCACACTGATATATCGGTACTGGATGCATCCTTACTTAATTTGCTTTTGCTGGTTGCCTATTTGAAAATAGTTATTACTGCCACTAAAATTTTGTACTTATTACTAGACTCATCTTTACTTGAATCAAGTTTACTCAATTAGCACTTTCTTTCCACATAAATGTTGTGATATATTTTAAGAGTTATAAGTAGTAATTGATAACTAATTTTTTTATAATTTGATTTCAGGCTGATTTCATAGTACCAATAATCACAACTGGATATTTAAATGAAATAAAGTCCCACACACCAAGGGTTCCTAGTACTAATGATAATCTGGATTTTAAATATGTAAATTTTATATACAAATTAATAGTGAACCATTATATACATGTTTCTGGTTGTCTCAATCAGAAAGTAAGAAGTGTATTGCCCCAAAATGCTGAAGTGAATGTACTTAGAGATATAACTATGTATCCTGATTTAATGCCTTGGACATATGAAACAAATTTTGACGAGAATTTTAAAGCTTTTTTGAACAAAGAATACTCAAACAATATATGAATATATACTTGCCAGTAGTATTAAGTATACACAGTGCACACATAATGATGTAAAATGTATTAAATAATTACATGATTTTTGGGTTTTTACTTTTATTTATTGAAAACTTTAAACTTACATATTACATTACAATAAGAATAATTAGACCTCAAGAGGAAAAACTACATACTAGAAAATGAAAAAATTATTAAGAAAATAATTTAGTAGAGACAATTTTTATACTTTCAGACTAACAAATCTTAACCAAAGTACCTAGATGATTAAAATTACAGAAAGCTAAATTAAACTAATACATTATTTCTCAAATAATTTGCTTGATCTAAGGTTTATAGTCAATTACAAAGCATTTTGTTGCTATAAAATTTTATATAACTGTGTTATCAAAGAATATGTTATTTATCTTTGTCGTCAGCAGATTCTGTTACATTTGTTGTGTCTTCTTCTTGTGTAGTGTCAGATTGGCTGACATCATTAACATCTATACCTGTGTCGTTATTACTGCTATTAGCCAATTCCTCCTAAAATACAAAGAAATATGTAACACTCTTTAATAATATCAAGTTTTACCAGCTAAATAAGAAAGAATGTTTTATTAGAGAAAGTGTACAAATTAATAATGAACTAGCTTTTTTAAAACTTAATTAAGTTTAAAAATCCACTGGACAAAAAGTTTTAATCTGCAATAAGAAAAACTAGTGCCAGATAGCAGGATGATTGGCTGACATGCATCTATAATTTTAAGAAAACTAGTTTATTAATTTTGTTAACAATTCAGATTTTTCTATTATGAATGACATTAATAAAAAATTTATTCCATTCAGAGATTAATAAAAATAAGCAAAATAATTATACAAACAAATGTGCATGATACATTAAAATTAAGCATACCTTTATAACTTCAACAAAACTGTTAGCTTCATCCAACATCTGCTTGTAAAGAATATTTTCCTGCTTAAGTTCTTCAATTAAATTGCGCAGCTTTTCATTTTCATCAAGTGCCTCTTGCAAAGCGACTCTGTAACAGCCCAAGATTTAGAGGCAAAGACAAAAGACTAACAAAATTTTGCTTTTAAATTATTACTTGATTGAATGAAGATGAGTCTTTGTCAATGATAAAGATATAATTAAAATAATTCCACTGTTGGATACATTTAAGATAAAATAGAAGGGAAATAATATTGTTTTAGAATATATAATACTCCTGTATTTAGTAAATAATATGAACAGATTAATATTACCTATTTACCTATGATGAGCTAATGCTTGTTAACAACCCCATGCAACTATAAACCCTAAATGGTAAAGGACACTTTAAGCTTGACTAATGCCTATTTACCTGTGCCTTAAAGACATGTATTGTGGTTGACACAAGGAGAGACATATAGAAAATAAAACCACTTCCTTAGAGTACACCTTATAAACAACAAAGCAAATAGTTTTGCTTGAGTGCATTGTATATCAACAACAAAAGCAGACTTGTAGAACATCTGGTTGTGCAATATTGGAAGAGAGGGGCTCTGCAATATAGGTTTTATAAAAATAAAGCAACCCTTAGAAAGTAAATCTTAGGGCCTAATATTTTTTCATATAGCAGAAAGTTTTATACTAGTATACAAGTTTTAAGCTAATATCAGGCAATAGAAAAGTTGGAAGACCACATAAAGGACTGAATGAGTAAAATAATAATTCAAAATTTTGTACAACCGACTTCAATATAAATTATTAAGAATAACTTAAAAACTATTGAATCAAATTCATATGGGACCACACGAGAAGTATCAGCTTTCAAATAAAAAAAGAACCATCGAAATTGGTTCACCCAGTAAAGTTATGAGGTAACACACATAAAAAAACATACAGTCGAATTGAGTACCGTCTCCTTTTTTGCGGTAGCTTCTCTTGTAGAGGATAATCATGATATAGTATTATTTGCTGATGTACTTCCTTGATTTTTAAACTTAAACGTCAATTATTTAAATGTGACAAAGTGAATAATGCTATATCAAAATTAGTGCATTGGTTTAACATTAATAATCTACATTTAAACGGAAATAAAAATAAATGTATTAAATTTACAACAACGATTGTTAAAAATCTGAGTACCAATGTGTTTTTAAATGGGGAAGAACTGAGCCCTGTTGAATCCACTGTTTTTCTTGGCATCACTCTCGACGCAAAGCTTCAGTGGGGCCCCCATATATCCAAACTAGCAAGCAGACTAAGTTCTGCAGCCTATGCTGTAAAAAAGATTAGAGGTCTCACTAGTGTCGAGACAGCTAGATTAGTTTATTTCAGTTATTTCCATAGCATAATATCTTATGGGATTTTGCTATGGGGAAATGCGGCTGATTCAGAAACTATTTTTGTTTTACAGAAGAGGGCCATTAGAGCTATTTACAACCTAAAACCGAGAGAGTCTCTTAGAGATAAATTTAAAGAATTAAATATATTAACTTTGGCCTCTCAGTATATTTACGAAAATTTAATATATGTTCACAAAAACAAAGGTAGTTTTAGTAAAAAAAGTGATGTGCATTCTGTAAACACTAGGAACAAACACAAGCTAGTGATACCAGTTTCTCGACTCCACAGAGTCAGTAATTCATTCTTGGGGCAATGTATACACTATTACAACAAGGTCCCGGAAAGTGTACAGGCTCTCTCCATTAGCAAGTTTAAATGTTTTGTTAAGTTGAAACTGTATAAAAAGGGTTATTATAGTATAAATGAATACATGGTTGATAATAACCCCTGGGAATGAGGTGATCGCTTCCAAGCTGTTTCTAAAATAAATGTTGTACTTATATAGTTTGTATAACCATTATTGTAAAATTTGCTTTAAAAAAAAGTCCCGCTGGGTTTCTTGCTGGTTCTTCCCAGGACGGAGGTTTTTTTTCGAACCAGTGGTAAAGTAAAAAATGACTTTCAATAAGAATTACACATGTGATCTATATTGAATAAAAAATTATTCTATTCTATTCTATTCTATTCTATAGAATTGTGGAAGCAGCTGGAGTAGGGGTGCTAGAATGTTCATAATTGGACGTAGTTATGCAAAAAGGATCCAACCCGCAGTAAGTTAATTTGAGTTTATGATATTTGAAGTATCCATACTTCAAATATCATAAACTCAAATTATCGGAATGGTTTCTGACTGTTTGTAATTTTTCTTTTTACTTGTGTTACGTTTGCTAAAATTGTTACATCATATAATAGTATAGATCACAAACATTATTTTTCAAGTCAACATTTTTTGACACAAAATCGGGTTGGATCCTTTTTGCATAACTACGTCCAATTAAGCATTCTATTAATCACAAGTATAAATCAAGCTTGTAAACAAAATTGTAAATTCATAATCTAGAGAGATTAGTCCATATTATTAAAACATAATTGACAATATGCCTGTTTACTGTGCACAAGTGAAATTTTAAAAACCATGTATTAAAAAATTTAATAGACCACATTTTTTTCATATTTTGACAGTGTTTCGATTCTGAGCTATTTTCAAAATTACGAATCTGAACGTCAGAAAGTTAGTTTAAAATCAATTACTAAATTCCTGGCTTGATAACGACCTGAACAGACATACACGAAAGCAAGTTAATAAAAACATAATAAAATGTTTCTAACATTCAAGAAATATTCCCAGTATTTTTTAAACTACATAATAAAAGTAAGTGGTTGAGTATTATCCCACATGATGGTAAGAGGTGATGTAAGCAAAGATGGTAAAGTGCACTGATTTAGCTTAACAAAGGCCTATTCATCCTTTTTAGGGTTCTGTAGTTACACAATAAAGAACCCTTATAGTTTTGCCATATCCGTTTGTCCGTCCATGGTTTAGCTCAGAGACCCTTGGTGCTACAAATCTGGAATTTGGCATAGTTATAGATATTAATCACGCCTAGAAAACTGTGAATTAAAATCTTACAAAACATTTTTATTTCAGGTACTTCCCATACAAGTAAATGGAGGATAATTTTTTATCCATCTACATCATGTGGGGTATTGTTGGATAGGCCTTTCAAAAACATTGGGGGTGTGGAACAACATCTTTTCGATTCAGGGGTCCGTTTGCGAAATATTTAGCTTTAAAGTGGTAATTTTCATTAGAGTCATGCGTACCCCGCCCTCTACCAACTAAACCTCTGTTTTTTGAAATTTGAAGAGTATATACACAATAGCAGTATATAAAATGAAGTTAAAAGGAAAACTATCAGAGCTAAGTATAATTAAGAAGTTAATGAGTAATAGTCAACCAACTTATAAAAATAATAAAAATTTCGTTACAACTCCATAGAAAATGATCTAAACCTACCTGCATTAATAACTTTGGTAATGTTATTTTAAACTGTTAAAAATAAACATTTTATGAAGAAAACTACTTATATTATGTATTACTAATATTAGCTTTACTTTTTCATTTGTGGGATACATAGGGTATTATTATCAAAATCTAAAAGTTTTTTGAATACCACTCCCTATAAGACTGATTTGGAAATAAGTCCTTCAGTTACAACTTTCCTATGTGGGCCCAATTTTAGTTGTTATTGCTGTCAAACCACAAACTCTCTAGTTATACTCATTATCAATGAAGCCCACTTATTGTGACCAGCAACTATGGAACCATATCTCTATATTGTGCATGGCCTGACACACGCTTGGCCAGTTTTTTTTTCCATTAATACTTCTAATCCACTGCCTCTAAAACACTGACATTGTAAACAGATTGAATGACACTTGAAGACATGACACAAACTGTTTGGTTTTAAATAGTGGTACATCAACAACAAAGGGGAGACTGCCCAAGAATCTGGTGGTTTAATGGTGGAAGGGAGAGAAAAGAATTAAAGCTTGTATAACAGTGCACACTCTCCAAAATGTATCCTATAAATGAACAAAAGGCCGACTAATTTGTATCTGTACTTGTGACTGATATAATCGGCACCAGATTTAGGTCATTAATAACACTCTAAGTACATCTTTCAATTGAGTCCAAAGCTGCAAGGTGATATTTTGCAGCACCAGCTCCATGTGACCCCAATCAAATCCTGGAGGTTTTTCATAAACAGAAATTTTACATGGACAAACATCCAGACCCAGAAAAAAATTATGTCAGGCAAAGTTGCTTAATATGGGATTCAAACCTGTGGTCTTCAGTCAACCATGCTAACATTGTGCTACCGAGCAACTAAATCACAACATGAAATAGCTAGTAAAAATCACTTTCAATGAAATGAGCACACAATTTCATTTCTGTACTCTTTTAGTACATTTTTTGCTGATTTTAGTTTTAGGGGGGATAAATAGGATAGGATACACACAAAGATTCAATGACCTTTAGAGTTTCAGAGTACAAAACACAAATCTCAGTTGGAGGCAATGTATGTACAAAAACAGATGTTTATATTTAGTATAGCAGTGTTATAATTGTCTATCTATGACATTACATTTTTGCCAATCTACAATGTTACAGCATAAGCATCACAATCTAATTCAGTAATTGTGTGTGCCTACATGTTAAAGTCACCATTTATGCCACCATATATACTGCAATAAACATTTTCAAACAGATCGAACCCGGGTTGCTCACATACTGTGTAATTCACAGCAAAGTCTTAGCCCCTGAATTACCACAGCTCTTCTGACAATATCCATAAGTTTTCAAAATTCTATAATACCACTTAAATGACAAAGTTAATTTGAAAAAAAGATATACTTACTGACGTTTTTCAGCAAGCTTTTGCCAATATTTCTCGGATGCTCCATTTGGATCGGTTAAATCGCGGGCAGATATTTTGTTATCAAGATTCGCTTGTGTTTCCTTACTAGATATATTTTTCCTTTTGACTTCAACATCTCTATAACACAATAAGACATTAATACTTTAATGGAATATTAAATCATTATCTAGTAATATCGGCAAATAAATACTTACACAGGAGTATCTTGGCTTAATTGATGTTTCAAGTTCTTTGATGGTCTACCCACCAAATTTTCAGTGTCAGTGGCAGTATGTTGAAGGGTTTTCAAAGATCTTCTGGTAGTTCGCGGCATGTCCTAAGGATTTAAATTAAATAATTAATATTCTTGTTGCAATAATCAAATATAAAAAATAACATTAGAGGAATGGAAATAACTTTAATATGTTGGGAGCTCATAGTTTCTCAAAACGTACAAGAATGTGGTGAAAAATCTGTAATTATGATACCAAATACATATACGATCTAATAAATAGAAATATGTTCGTTATTATTGTTCACAAGTTTTTGCTGTCGGCATTTTATTTGGGCACCTCTCTCTGCTTGTGTTCAGTGAGCCATCAATTCAATATGACATTCACTGTCACTTTGACATAAGTTTTCCCGGTTTCCCGCCTTTGAGTTTAATTATTATGATTTGCCAATGCAACGGCAGGCAATGATCATAGACCATACATCCTTACATTGTGCTTGTTTTATTAACTAAATGTTTCACAATATTATCCTCTTCCCCCCAGACCTCTGAGGAGTACAGACGCGTTTTAATACGAATCTATCGTTGTTTTCAATTAAATTATTTAAAGTGAATTTTGACAAAATTAATTAAATCCAAAAAATTAAGAGTGCATTAACAGTGAAGAGCTTTAACCGACCGTTAGCTCCTGGTACTCGGCGCGTTGAGATATCTGCTGCACCGTCACCGCCCATCGCCGCTTACTGCCCGCCCCGAGAGGCGTAGCATCACCCGACCAATACACTGCAGGGACACCGCTTGTCCTCTGCGTCACTGGTGAGTACTACGTGAATCGTCGCCACCCCATATCTCCTAGTACAATGCCGCTTAATAGATCGCCTCAGCATTCCGCTTATGACTCAGCGCCAGACATTACTTCTGTACGCGAGACTGATGAGGGATCGGCGTCAAACATTACAAACCGTTTAAAAAGGCGGCGTCAAGATATTGATTTGAATGATTTTATGGAAGAGATTCAGGAATCATTAAAACAAATTAAACAACAACAAGATGCTAAACTCAATTCATTGATGTCTACGATTACCCAAATTAAAGAGCAGAATAATGATATTCGGAATTCGGTCGACTTTATGTCGACTAAATATGAGGAAATTAGAGTAAGATTGGAAGAAATGGAAACAGAACGTAGAAGTAATCTTAAATATATTAAAGTGCTGGAACAAAAAATTGAAAACCTAGAACGCGGGTCTCGATCTTCGAGCATTGAGTTACGCAATATTCCACATGGGCAACCAGAAACAAAAGAGAACCTTATTAAAATAGTAAAAGAAGTTGGTTTGGTTACAAATTCACCCATCCAGACAGTAGATATTATGGACATTTTCCGTGTCAAGTCGGGTTCCTCTAAGAACAAACCCATCATAGCTGAATTCACATCAGTTTTGACGAAAGAAAAGCTTCTTAATTCCGTTAAATTATACAAAAAGAAATACAGGGAGTTAACTACTTCAAACATTAAAATTAAAGGGATGTCCCAGCCCATTTACATCTCCGAGAATCTTACACCTAAAGCTAAGCGCATATTCTATCTGGCTCGAGACTATGCAAAAGATAAAAATTATAAGTATTGTTAGGTTAATCATGGAGTTATTTATTTGAGAAAAGCAGATGGATCTCCTGCTCAGCGAATTAATGACGAAACAGACCTTCAAAAGCTGGAAATACTGGAATCTCATCAGTGACTAGGCCTGAACAAAATTATCTCAATTTTATTTTACTATTTTTACTATAAATATAAATTTTTGTTACTATATTATTTTAATTGTAAGTCCAAATTGCGCTTTATACATATAAAATACAAAATTTGCCTACGCAACAATATACAAATAACATTGAATTTTTTACACAATAATACACATTTACACTATTACCAAACACTATATAATATATTTGCAATGGTAACCTACACTATTACAATAAAACACACAACACTTATATATTTTCACAGCTACAAAACATATTACACAATGATCATATTTGTTTATTATAGTATAATTTTAATATTTACACAAATTATAATTAATTTTATATTTTTATATATCATGTATTCAAAAATAAACTTCGAACAAAAACTTTGACCGTGAAACTTCTTTTATACTAAATGGATAACATATTATCATTTGAGGATATAGACACTTCGGGTGATATCAAATGTACCTACGTTGATGATCCAACCAATAGTAAAAGTTATTTGGACCTAACTGAAAAAGGCAATCCATTTTCAATCCTATGTGTAAATATACTCAGTATAAATTGTAACTTGGATAGGTTCCTAGTGTTTTTATCTCGGTTAAATGTATTGATTGATATTCTGGTATTCACTGAATGCTGGATTAATGAAGACTCACAAATACCAATCATCAATAATTATGAAGCTTTCAGCACTAATCAAACTTTGAATCAAAATGATAGTGTAATTATATATGTTAGGGGTATTTTTCAGAATATTGAAGTTTTTTAACCAAGTATAAAGGAAGGTAATTGTCTAATTGTAAAAATAGATCAGCAATACACAGTCATTGGTACATATAGACCACCAAGTTTTAAAAATGTTAGTCCCTATCTAGACTCCATCGACTGCATATTGCGTGACATAAAAACTAAGCATATTGTTTTCACAGGTGATACTAACCTTGATATTATGTCAAATAGTCCAACATGCTACACCATTGACTATCTAAACATCATGGCTTCCTATGGCTTACGTCCTGGAATAAGTGTCCCAACAAGAGATGGTACCTGCCTAGATCATTTTATGGTTAAAACAGGTCTTCGAGCGCAGACCCTTGTATTCGAACATTTTACGGACCATGCTCCAATACTATTATGTTTAGAAGCATCGTCAATAGGAAAGTGCGATAGAAGCATTTATTTAACTAAGACTATTATGAACTTTGACAAAATGGGAGAGAGACTGAAATCTATTAACTGGTCTGAGTTTTATTATTTACATTCAGCTAATGATGCGGCTCAGTACTTAATCACATTGTTACAGAAAATTATTATAATAAACACAGAAACTAAAAAAATTCCCAATAGAAATAGGCCATTAAAACCTTGGATCACCACTGGTGTAGTAAGATCTATACGAAAGCGAGATAAAATTCATAAACGACTTAAAAATAATATAAATGACGAGGATCTTAAAAACTACTATATACAGTATAGAAATATTTGTAACAATATTATAAAAACATTAAAGTGTAACTATTACCAATCTCAACTCGAAAAACATGCAGGAAACAGCAAAGAAACATGGAAAACTATTAAAGAATTGTGTAATCTGAATAAACCAAAATCGATATCTATGGAACTATTAAGAATCAAAGAAAATTCAACTAACTCCCTTAATGAGGTCAATAAGTACTTTACATCGATTGGTAAAATCCTTGCCAACGAGACTCTTAATAAGTTAAATAAAAGCGAGGCAGATTTAACCCGAGAAGTAACTGATATCAATAGTCCTAAAAACTCCATGCTACTGTTACCAACTGTCCCAGTAGAAGTAAGATGCGTGATATTGAATCTTAAGAATAATAGTGCTGCAGTTCATGATCAAGTTCCTACAAGAATGTTAAAAATGTTTCATAGTATTCTAGCGGAGCCAATATCGCATCTCTGTAATCTTAGTTTCTCATCAGGAGTTTTCCCTGAGATATTTAAGAAAGCCACTGTGTCGCCTATTCATAAGGCAGGTGATAAAACCCTTGCTTATAACTACCGACCTATAGTTTTATTAAGTGTCTTGTCCAAAATTGTAGAAAAAATTGTTAACAAGAGGCTAATTGGTTATCTAGAATCCAATGAGTTGCTATCTCTCAACCAATTTGGCTTTAGAACCGGTAAGTCAACGGAAGACTGTATACTTAATGTGACCTCAGAAGTAAATAAGTACGTAGATGAGGGTGACAGATGTGTAGGTGTTTTTATTGACCTACAAAAGGCCTTTGACACAGTGTCAACATCGATTCTTTTGCAGAGGTTGGAGAACTTGGGTATAAGAGGGACTGCACTGCAATGGTTTCAAAGTTATTTATGTGACAGAAAGCAGTGCGTCAGAGTGGATGGACATTCCAGTAATGACATGCGATGTACATACGGTTTCCCACAGGGCAGTACTCTCGGACCAACATTGTTTTTAACTTACGTAAATGACATGAGTAAAATTGAATTAAATGCCGGCAATATAACTATGTATGCTGACGACACCGTAATAATATTTCATGCAAAGAGCTGGGAGCGTGTGAAACAAGTTGCTGAGGCGGGATTGGCTAAAATTTCTTGTTGGCTAGAAAATAATCTACTTTCACTAAATACAACCAAAACAAAATTAATCTGTTTCAGCAAAACTCTAGCGGGTCAACCAAATGACAAATTTAAATTAAAGATTCATACAAGTCCATGTAACAAACTTGATGATGTTCCAATATCTTGTAACTGTCCTTACATAACTAAAACTAACACAATAAAATATTTGGGAATTATAATTGATGAAAAACTTCAGTGGAAACATCAAATAATATCACTTAGTAAAAAGATGAGAAAGCTTATTTATGTTTTTAAGTTACTAAGGCTTGTAGCGAGTCCAAAATTATTGTTGCAATCTTACAGGACTCTCTGTGAGTCTTTAATATGTTAGGGTATCTGTTCATGGTGTGGGGCTTGTAAGACGATTCCTGTCGAAGCTGAACGTGCCCAACGATGTATTTTAAAAGTAATGCTATTACTTCCATTTCGTTATCCAACTGCACTAGTGTATGAAAAAGCCCGAGTATTAAGCGTAAGAAAACTTTTTATCTATCAATGCTTACGAAGGTACCATCGTATAACTGCACCATGTATCAAAATTCCAAAGAAAAGGACATTTAAATACCCGACCCCTAGAACAAGAAGTATTTTTGCGAAAATACACTATAGTTACATTGCCCCGCATTTATACAATAAGTTATACAAGGACTTTAAATTAAACTTAAATAATTACAGTAACCACCAAATAAAGGCAAGGATCAGAGTGTGGTTAGAGAATCTTGATTATGACAGCACAGAAGCACTTATGCCGTAGGTTTACCACACGCAATAATCACACACATATATTCCAAACACACACACACACACACAGTTACACGCACACCAACACACGAAAACACACACACACACACACACAAAAGCGTTTAAAATATTTTTTTAATTTCTTATTTATATTTCTGTACTTGTTTAACTGAAATTGACCTTTTGAGAAGGCTAACTTTAAGGGAAGGAACTGGTTCCTGAAACACAGTTACACTAGCTCAGGGACCAGGGAATCAATGAACTTATGTAAAAAGGTTGTTATTAAATAAATAAATAAAATAAAAAAATAAAAAAATGCGGAAGCGACAGGTGCGAAGATTTTGGATCAAAATACACTTCAAACCATTATATGAACAACGAAATCTGCAGTAGTCACAAAATACGTCACGCAATTTCCATGCCGACAGGCCGAATTTGTGAACGTATTCACAAGGACGTGGAACTACAAACTAGGATGGATATTTCCCCCTCCATCGTTAATACCCAGGATCCTACAACACCTAAACTAATATCGAGGGATCTTCATATTGATAGTTCCCAGATGGGAGAATGTCTTCTGGCGTCCGATACTCAAGAAAAGTTCTGTAGGCAGATCGTTCACAATACGGAACCTAATCGACTATTTAATAGACCTTCAATCCAATCAACCTCCTCCCAAAACACAAGATTTGTACTTGAAATCATGGAAAGTACGGGATGGGCAGATTTGTGAAAAATTGGTCAACCAAAGAAAAACAAATTCTAGAGACTTCATGGCGCATATCATCTCTGAACACTTACTCGGCAGCATGGAAGAGCTGGTACCTGTGAGCTAAGGATAAAGTTTCAATAAATAACCCAAATCCCACAGAAGTAGCACAATACCTTTGTAACTTATATAATAAAAAAAACCTGTCATATCGAACTATCTATCTGCACAAATCAACAATAGTAATATTCTCAAATCCATTTAATTCTGACAAAATATCTAACAGCTCACTAATAAAACATACCCGTAAAGGAATCTCAAATACAAATCGTCAGACCTTACGAGCGAGCGACCTTACGAGGACGTAAATAAATTATTATACGCCATAATTCTCCAGACCCAAGCAACCTTTTTCAAGTCTTCAGGCATTTAGCGATACTACTGCTCTTATCATCTGGAAGGAGAGCACGTGACTTGACCCTTCTTAGAATAGATGCCGATTCCCTGGAACAGTTGGGAAATGAAGTTTCTTTCTGGCCGCAATACGGGTCGAAGACGGATAAGTTGCAAAATATACAACCAGGATGGAAACTAGTGAAAAATGATCAGGAACTATGGGATATTGTAAACTGGGTTAAGAAATATATTGACATATCACATTCAAGGCGACAAGGCAATAATCAGGTAATTCCATATTTATTTGTGAAGACACGAGGAAAAACAGGTCCGGCCTCTCGTTCTGTAATAGCTGGATGAGTTCGAACAGCCTTATTGTCAGCTGTAATTAAAGCAGGTGCAGGTAGTACCCGATCCGCAGTAGCCACTTACAGATTTAATAATTGTCTGGAACTAGATGAAGTATTGAAGAGAGGAAACTGGCAAGGCCCAAACAACTTTGTTAAACATTACTATAGAGATTTTGATAAGTCTACAACCAGGGAGGCTAATACTAATAATAAGAACATAGTCACTGAATATTTTGTGCCATTGTAATATTATGTAAGGTCTAATTTTTTTTAGGTTTTTCAACTTGATTTTATACTCAGTGTTAATTATTGTACCTATATCCTATGTATAGGGGTTATTATTACTAAGTTGATATTCAGAAGTTTCTTTATCTGATGTGTTAATTTTATCAAAAAGTTATTTTCGTTTTATTATTACAAAGAAGACTGAGCTAAAGTCAATTTGATTAGAATTCTCATAATATATGTGATATAGCATAAGATAAGAACTTTGTGATGTTAAAAATCTAAAATAGATTTATGGGTACCTATTGATATCTAGTTGGAATAAAACCATAGTTATCTCTAAAAATTACTTCTTTTACTTTTAGCTTCTAAAATCTATCCAGTAATTTAATTTTTCCATCTTTATTAAATTTTATCACAGTACGCTGCTGTGCTGATAACTAACATGCCGGCAGATTTAAGATATATCTCAGAGGTCAGGCCATAGGCACAGAGACGAAATAGACCAATTTTCCCCCCTATGGGAAGAAAATTGATATAGAGTAAAAAGAAAGGTGATATAGAGTACTGAAGTAAATAAGCGCGCCTCTGCGCAACCCGACTCTAGCTGTCAGACACAGCGTGAGAAAGAGACAGCGATAGGTAGGTCGTTTAGGGTGAGAACAGGATAGATAATGGCTACTCACACTGATGCGTGAACGTAAATGGAAAAGGAAATCTCAGAGGTCAGGCCTACGGCAAGATCCGAAATATCATTTTTCTTCCCATTGGAGGGAAAATTGGTCTATTTTTAGACTCGTGCCGGTTGTTTTTTATAACAGATGGGGCCAACGAGCATGTGCTTCACCTGATGGTGGACCATGGGAATTGCAGGTACATGTTCAGTTTTTTAAAAAGGAGTGAGTTAGTTTCGTTCGTTCGTTCTGGAAATAAACGCTGATTGTAAACGATTCCACAAAGAAGTTGTGCAATGAAGAAGAATCCTATTAAATGACACAGAGGTAGATTGTCAAGTATTCAGATGGTGGAATTCAGTGGCTGAAATTAATTGAAACAATCCCCCTGAGCCCTAGCCGTGGCAAATTCAACAAAAATGCAAAGAGATGGAACATCTCTATGCAGTACTGGTGAATTGAGCCGATCAGAAAGAACTCGGTCATCGACGATTCGAGTCTTTCTTCACTTGGTGCGGTCAAGTGGAAGAAGCCAGAAATGATAACAGTATTCAACAATGTGAAGTGAGTTGCAAGCGCTTTTGCGGCACGTAATACTATCCCGCTCTGTTGAGCACGCCAAGCTTTTAGGCCAATTTAGCTTTTCCTTCCAAGTGCCAGTGGAACTGTGCGTCATTCGAAGTGATAGAATTACATACAACAAAGGCATATGTAAAGTAAATACTAAAAGTGGGTCAACTTCTTTGTTATACCGCAAAATACCTACAAGATTGTCTTGACGTATAGTCGCTAAAAATATGCAAGGGTTGTCACAAAATATTTCCTTAGATAATATTTTTTATTTATAGGAAAGGGGGCAAACGAGCATGCGGCTCACCTGATGGTAAGTGACTGCCGCCGCCCATGAACAACCGCAACACCAGGGGAATTGCAGATGCGTTGCCGGCCTTTTAAAAAGGAGTAGGCTCTTTTCTTGAAGGTCCCTAAGTCGTATCGGTACGGAAAATAATCGAATCGCTGGTGGTAAACTATTCCACAAGGAAGTGTGCGAGAAAGAAAACATCTTCTAAATCGCACAGTGGTGGATCGCCAATCATCCAGATGGTGCGGATGGTATCGGGAGTTGTCGTGAAGCGACAATAAAAAAAAAAGAACCTAACCTAACAACAACGAAACAACAAAAATAGAACAAGAAAATAATATATTTAAAATTTAAAAAAGATATTTACAATTTTATATAAAAAAATTAAGTATGATGATGGTGATGGGTGACGTGAATTACAATTAAATAGAAAATAAAGATAGATGAATATTGAAGTGGAGCCTGAAGGTCAAAGTGGCACACGCTGCGCTTGGAGTAGGAGTAGGCACACGCTGAGCTTGGAGTAAGCACGCACAGTGGCTAAAGATAGCACGGGCACTAGTAGGTGGAGGCGCAGGCGACGACTCCAGATGAAGGCAAAGGCTTGCAGGATCCCGGAGTAGTGCGGCCCCGCACTTGGAGTAGGCTAGGCGACGACTTCGGGTGAAGACAGAGGCTTGCAGGGTCCCGGAGCAGTGCGGCCCCGTGCTTGGAGTAGGCTACGCCGACGACTTCAGGTGAAGACAGAGGCTTGCAGGATCCCGGAGCAGTGTGGCCCCGCGCTTGGAGTAGACTCGGCGACGACTTCAGGTGAAGACCGAGGCTTGCAGGATCCCGGGGCAGTGCGGCCCCGGGATAAGGCCTTTAGGAGATGCTTCAAGTTTGGAAGCTGAAGCGAGACTGTCTGTATTGACCGATGATTCGGCTTTTATACCTTTTTAGAGAGAACGGGAAATTATTTAAATTAAAAGCAAATTTTCGTAAATGGCCTAGAGCAAAAGAGTATTTATGTGGAAATATTGAAATAATCCCGGAGCAGTGCGGCCCCGTGCTTGGAGTAGGCTACGCCGACGACTTCAGGTGAAGACAGAGGCTTGCAGGATCCCGGAGCAGTGCGGCCCCGTGCTTGGAGTAGGCTACGCCGACGACTTCAGGTGAAGACAGAGGCTTGCAGGATCCCGGAGCAGTGTGGCCCCGCGCTTGGAGTAGACTACGGAGAACTAAATAAAAGATAAAAAAAGGTAGACTCTATTGACACCGATTTAAAAAGCGTGAAAATACGAAGTGAAAATGACCTGTTATTGTGCTATTATGGTCCAAAAACGTTACAGGATCCTATGGAAATAAAGGTGATGCAAAATATGAATACAGAAAATCAAAAACAGAATGGAAAAATAAATTTAAAATAGTGTAAAATGATATGTAAGTACCATAACACTACAGAGTTCTGCGGCGATGTGCGTTCGTGAAATTTGGCGGCTAATCCGAACAATTCCTCAGAGCACTCCCCGTGGTAAATGCGAAAGAAAATGCAAAGAGATGCAACATCTCTTCGCAGCGCTAATGGGTCACACCAACATGTTCTAATTTGACAGTAAAATAAAATAAATATGCACGGTCAGCTACCCGCTTTGGGTATCTCACGCCATGACTGGATTTATGCTTCGTATAAGCTTAAACCTTCAAAATATTCCCCTACTATAATGCATCTCCAGCTTCATCAGCTTTTCTAAAATAGACTTTGACAAGCTAAAGAATGACGCTCTTAATCTCGGTCAAGCCTCTTTAATTGCAGCACCTACTGTTGACGATAAAATCTCAATTGTTAACCACAATGTTCTCAGCCTCCATGCTCATGCTCCAGTTCACAAGGTTAGATTGAAGCGTCCGCCGGCCCCATGGATGACAGAGGGCGTAAGGTCGGCAATGTCTAGACGAAATCGAGCTTTTCTTCATTTCAAGAGAGATCGTACTAAAGAAAATTGGTTATCTTTTAAAGCCGCCGGGAATAGGTGTAATCAGATGGTACGTGCAGCTAAACGCCGATATTTCCATAATTGTATTAATAACTCTTCTCCAGCCGTAGTGTGGAAATTTCTAAGATCTTTTGGCCTTTGTAGGCCAGCTACATTGGATTGTGGTCCTTCTCTATCACTTGTTGAAATCAACCAACATTTCGCTTCAGTAATAAATAATAATAAATAAACATATTTTTTTATTCACTTAGTTTACACGCAGGGTATCTTAAACTGTTACAGTAGTCGTTTTGATTTTTTGGCAACTTACTAGTAAAAGCATTGGACCCTACGATTCGCTCCTAAACTATAATATCCATTGCTTCTGTGCAAACTACTAACATTCCTGTCTTTAATTTTTCTCCTGTTTCTCAGGATGATGTCAAAAAGTCTATTTTAGCAATCCAATCCAAGGCGGTGGGCTATGATGAGAATAGTAGACATATGGTAGTATTTATGCTATAGTACCTACTTCCGGCAATTTTCCATGTTATCAATTTTTCCCTTGATTCATGTCAGTATCCTAACCTTTGGAAGAGGGTTTTTCTAAAGCCTCTCCGAAAAGTTCCTACTCCCATTCTTCCCAATCATTTTCGCCCAATATCCATTCTACCCTTTCTTTCCAAAATTTTATAACCCTGTGTTTACAAGCAAATCTCTACTTTTATTTTGAAACATAGCCTACTGAGTATATTTCAGTCTGGGTTCCGCCCTGGTCACAGTACCACTACTGCTTTAATTAATGTTACTGATAATATTAGATAAGGTATGGAAGAAAAAAGATAACAGTACTGGTACTAGTTGATTTCTCAAATGCTTTCAACACAGTTGATCACGAAATTCTCCTTTCCATACTGTCTCATCTGAATTTTGGTCCCACTGCTTTGGAATGATTTGCATCTTATCTTCGCGGTCGACAGCACTCAGTCTGTGTTGGGCAAATGTCCTCAGCTTGGGCTGATGTGGATGCTGGTGTGCCGCAAGGCGGTATTCTTTCTCCTATAATTTTTTAAATTTTTATAAACTTTATTACCTCCATCCTCGATTGCTCGTATCATTTGTATGCCGATGAAGCTATATGTGCAAGCTGAAATTGGGGATATCCATCATGGGATCAAAAAACTTAACGACAACTTATCAGCTATCAAAGATTGGTCTACTCGTTATGGAGTTTTGGTCAATCCTTTGAAGTGCCAAGCTATACTGGTGGGTAGCTCAAGAATGCTGGCTAAGATTAATCTGGCAGATTTACCTCCTATTTATTATGATAGTATTATAATTCCGTTCAGTAATTCTGTTAAAAATCTTGGCCTACATATCGATAGCACGTTGAACTGGAGAACCCAGGTTTCAGAAGTGAGTCGTAAAGTCATTGCCACTTTATGCTCTCTGTATCGTCTAAAACATTTTCTTCCCATAAAATCTAAGATCATGATTGTCCAATCAATCACATTACCCATAATTGATTATGCAGATGTGTGTTACCCAGATCTGTCCCAGGATCTTTTGAACAAGCTGGAACGCCTACTTAATAACTGTATGAGATTTTTTTTCGGTCTTCGTAAGTATGACCATATTTCGCAATATAGATCTAAGCTAAATTGGCTTACAATCCACCAGAGGCGTAATTCCAGAATATTGCTTGTTCTTTTTTCCATTTTAAATGACCCATCTTCGCCTTCTTATCTTAAGAGTAAATTTCACTATCTCTCCTCATCTCATGATAGGGTCCTACGATCTTTTTCTAACAACAAAATCTGTATTTCTGTTCACTTCACCGAGTTTTATGGTAACTCCTTCACAGTTCAGGCTACACGCCTTTGGAACTCCTTGCCCGATGATATTAAAAAAGCCCAATAAGTACGCTTTTAAAAAATTGGTCCGTAATCATCTATTCAAGACCGCGCATTTTACATGAATCATCCATTTAATGTGTATTGCTAAACAGACGCATATATTCATAGGTATTTGTATGTACTAATTATATATGTATTTAAATATGTATATATATATATGTGTATATATATATATATATATATATATATATATATATATATATATATATGTATCCGTCATATATGCATAGTTTATTTATTAGTAAAATGTATGTATTATGTAGTTAATTATAATTTTGTGTAGTGTTATTTTATTCTATATTGCCGCACCTACGTCAAATTCTCACCACTCCATGGGTTGACTGGTAGAGAATGCCTCAAGGCATTAAGTCCGCCCTTTGTATTCTTTTGTTTTAAGGAATGCAATAAAGAATAAATAAATAAATAAAAATAAACAATATACATTCAGAAAACAAAAAATATGTGCTTACATCTGATACTATATACTATTGTTAGGTGAAAAACTGGTGCCGAAACTAGGTAAAACCTGTATCTTAGGTCACCATTTCATTCCCAAGGAGCGTGATATAACAGAAATTAAAAAAAAAAACAGAAAATAAAGGTTACTGATAAATAAATAACATGACAAGAAAAATATGGAGTAGTAAATATGGAGAGACAACACACACAAACACAAACACTCACGCCTGTCACCCAGAGGGGTAGGCAGAGACTACGGACTTCCATTTGGCGCGATCCTGACACACCTCTCTCACCTCCTTTACATCCATATATCTACGCATACACGCTCGTCGGTTAAGGGTACTCCTAATCTGGCCCATTTTAAATGTATATATTTATGGAGAGAATAAGAAACATATAACAATAAAGACAGCTGGTGGCATCGACGTGTCGTTTTGTGACGTCACATCGCGATGCGGAGCAAAGCGGTCGCCCTTACCGTAAAACACCATTTTACTCATCAATATTTCAGTTATTTTTAAAGGTAGAAAAAAAATAAGAATACCGTTGAATTGCAATTTTTTATACAATTTTTTCATACCCTTAACAAAATTGGGTGGCCAGACCCATTAAATCGAGCCGATGGGAAAGGACTCGGTCGTCGACGATTCGAGTCGCTCTGCGCTGGATGCAGTAAGTGGAAGGAGCTGGCACTGGGGAGCCCCAGCCCAGAGATGGGAACAGTATTCCATGTGAGGCCAAACCTGCGCCTTATAAAGTTGCAGGCGGTGTGCCGGCATGAAATATCGTCCCGCTCTGCTGAGCACGCCAAGCTTTCTAGAGGCCAATTTGGCCTTCTCTTCCAAGTGACCACGAAAGTGTACGTCACTCGATATGTTGACGCCAAGGATTCCGATACTGGCTGAGGCAACAAGGAGAGTGCCTTGAAACTGAGGAGATATGACAAAGGGGTTCTTTTTAGCGGTAAACGCGCAAACTTGTGTCTTCTGAGGATTAAACTGGACTAGATTTAGTCGCCCCCAATCTGAGACTTTGTCCAGCAAAGACTCGACTTCGGACACAAGTTTGTTTCGGTACTCGGCGACGTTTTACCGAGAAATATTGGCACGGCCGGTGTATAGAGCATCACCAGTGCTGTCATCCGCATAGCAATGAATGCTACCGGTTTGCGACATATCATTGATATGCAGAAGAAACAAAGCTGGTGATAGCACGCAGCCTTGTGGAACACCAGCGTTAATAGGCTTGTAGTTGGAGCATGCACCGACTACAATGACCTTGATGTTCCGATCTGCAAGAAAGCTGGTGACACAATTTCTCGGGAAACCCATAGGAAGGGAGCTTCGAAAGAAGCGCTTTGTGCCAAATCCGATCGAAGGCCTTCGCAATGTCCAAACTAACGGCCAATGCCTCCCTCTTGGACTCCACTGCCTCCACCCATCTAGGTCAAGTAGGCCAAGAAGATCACCAGCTGATCGACCCCGACGAAAACCGTATTGGCGGTCACTAATCAGCTGGCGATCCTCAACGTACCGTATGAGGTGACAGTTTATAACGGATTCCATTATTTTGGTGAACAATGGGATGAGGGCGATAGGCCTGTAGTTAGACGGCTCTGAGCGGTCACCTTTTTTAGGGATCGGGTGGACAAAAGCTGTCTTCCATGATTTCGGGACTACGCTTAGAGAGTAGGTGTACCGGAAAAGACGCGTTAGAACCGGTGCCATCTCCGGAGCACACCTCCTCAGCACAATTGGGGGGATTCCGTCAGGCCCACTCGACTCATGGATATCCCGGGAGAGAAGTGCTTTGCGGACCGATCGCTGTGAGAACCGCACATTCGGCATGGAGCACTCACACTGCGGGATGGTCGGCGGTGTGTTCCCCCCGTCATCAAGAGTTATAACATTATATTTTATCTGTATTCCTTGTAATAATTTATTTTTTTATAAAAAGATACAAACTAATTACTACTTTACAAAACTAGTTGTAGAACTAGCGTTCCACAGCTTCACTTGATTCGTCGTTATGGAAACAAAGGCTTGTTCTGGTAGGTCCTGGTAGGTATAGGTTAAAATTATACGTTGGTTCTGTTTGTTCAACCGCCTCGTTACATGTATTATATAGAGTATTTATTACACACATGACAAATGGGCTCTTCTTAATGGTCTGTTCGTAGTGACAAACGATTGTTTTTGTGAGTGCAGATTTCCCCCCGCAAAAAATGACAGACCGTTCTGGTTTACATAATGATTTCTTATATTTACGCGAACACTACACATTGAATAAAACTACTTGTACGGATTTTAATTATTCTTATTCTTAAATTTCCGACTTTTCAGGTGCTTTCCAGCACCCGTGGTAACGGGTGACTGATTGATGTCCGAGTTAACCGAGAGTACCTTCAGCTTTTTTATTTTTCGTTTTGGCCCGATCTACGCAGAATCAACTTACTGTGTCTTAAAGTATTGCAGTGGTATGCTTGGGTTTATTTTTAATTTTATTAATTACAGGATCGCAAGCAGGTGGTAGTACCCAGCCTCCCTCTCCATTGAAATAAGATGTTTTTTAATTTCAATAAACTTACGTATCATTCTTGACAGGAGTCAATATTCTTTCGCGAGAATTTGTGGTCTATCAAATCTAATGTAATGGCGGGAGCGTCTAAGATATGATCACAAACTGCAGACTTGGAACGTTGGTGTTTCACGTCAGCTATGTGTTCTTTTACCCGGGTTATTAATAGAAGGTTTTGTTTGCCCTATATATGAGAGAACACATTCACAATCAAGCTTGTACACTCCTGCATCTTGTAGAGGGATATTACACTTGACGGATGGTAAGAAATAAGAACTGATTAATCTTATTCGTTGGTTTGAATAATGTTCTAATAGAAGCTCGCTTCAAGATGTAGCCAATCTTGTCTGTGATACCTGTGACATATGGATATGGTAGTACAGCAGGCACACGCTCGACTGTGGCCGGCTTCACTCAGTCACTGTGACGTAGGCGCGGAACCCGAAGCTTGTTGTCGTGCAGAACCTGCTTGACGTGCTGAAGCTCGGCGGCCAGGTGTTTGCTGTCATAGATCCCTCGTGTTTCTTTGTAACAAAGATTTCCCCACGGTAGCTAACTGTGAAGAATGATGGTGAGATTCACCTTTTTAATATCGGTTTGTGTGGGTCTTTTCTTCTATACACACTTATGGTGTTGTTAGGATTATGGATGACTAACGCATCTAGGAAAGCTAATTAATTATTTGCCTCTAACTCAATATTAAATTTCATTTTAGAGTTTATGGAATTAATTTTAAGAGCACCTTAATTCCATAATGTACATATAAATTACACTAATACTTATACAATTTTCTTGCTATAACTAAATAAAATAAACTATAAACAAAAATATTTATAAATGAATTTCGGCGCATCTATAAAATACCGGTTGGATCGAGTGTCAGCGAGAAGTTATATCAATGGTGGCTAAGAGAGAATTGAGGGTGTTTCGAGAAATGCCCACTCGTTTGTGCAGTATAAAGTTCACTGCAGGTGCCGTGCGCGAGAGATTACGCCTAAACCATTCTTTGAGTGCTAATGACAGTATCGTGGTTCTGTCCGTTGTAATAATTCTTCTAGTGCAGGCAAGGAAAATCGTGTTGCCGAGAGGCGGCTGCTCTGGGTTACAATGCAATGGGTAGTGTTCCTCTTGGTGTGCATACTTTGGTGTTATGATGAAATTACGTTCCTTACGTTACACTATACTCTGTATCGCTTGATAATTTTGACAGCTCACGCCTATGAAGTTTCGTATTTTATAGATAAACTGTCATAGAGATATTGTTGTACTTCATAAATGGGTTAACCTCCTTGTGAATGGGTACCACCCACTTATGATAGTGATGTGCCACGCTAAACTATGCCATGGCATAACGAACAAACACAGACTATCAAAAATCGGTTTTGATATAAATCGAATTAAAAAAATCACGTTAATAGATGTTGGAATTAACTCTTTATTGACAAAATATATTCAATTAACAGTACTGATTGCGTGTCAGTCTTATATAGTCAGCTGTTATTCTGAAATAAAGAATATGGAAATCAAAAATAGTATCTATTGAATCCAAGATTGTGGCAGCACTATAGTCTGTCATTCTTCTGTCAGTCAGACATTATTGTAAACAGTACGAGTTCTAACCACAGAGTACTTTTTTATATAGGAAATAGAGGTCTCTCTCGACGCCTTCAAATGGGAATGACTGTGCTGCCGTCTGCATGAGTGAGATGGAACTATTTTCTGTTCAGTATATATATATATATATATATATATATATATATATATATATATATATATATATATATATATATATATAACTAGAAATAGGTACGACGCCTTATGTTTATTAATATTTTATTTATTCATTTATGTAGATATTTTTCTTTATTCCGTGTATATTACAAAGAGTACATTTTCTTTACTCAGTATATATTCTATTATATTCAGTTCAAACACGGAATGAGGAAAAGTAGCTGTATAAATAGAATAAAATAATGCAACGATAATTTTTGTGCGAGCACACATAGGAGGGGAAAATTTACAATAATAAAACCACAATGTATTTAAATTGATCATTTATTTCGTCTCTTAAAACACTTATGAAAATATTTTTTCGCCTTTATTTGAAATACATCCTCATCATCATTGGAGTCTCTCCTCCCTTTTAATATTTTGTTAAAATCTTTACAGTAACTATTTATGAAAAATCTGTAAGATAAATTGATAACAAATTCTATCACTTTGTCTTTGTGTCGACTACAATTTAAAAAATCAAATTCTATATGCAGAAGTATTATTGTTTTTATAAATTCTTTCATATTTTCATAATATAAATGACGTTTTAAAATTTCATTGGTAATATCTTGCATTGCAGATATGCAAGAGAGGAGAGATTCGGAAGGACTGACAAGCCAACGTTTGCCAGCATATTCTCGGCGTTTAATATACTCATTTTCTTGAGAGGCAACCACGTCTTCAGTGCATTGCTGGCAATTTTAAAATATATTTTTCCTCGCACAATGGTTCTAACGCCGTGCCGTTAGTACCTTGTATACGCTTTCGTTCGATTTTTTTATTTTATGCTATTTATTGATTTTGTTGATTTTTCGTTAATTTTATGTTATTTTTGTTTAACAATGCCGAAAAGAACAAAAAATAATATTTTGAATAACAATTGTCGCGAATTTCTGGTTCGTTTGCGAGATTATTTTGAACGTGAGTGTCAAAATGGCGGACGGTTGTTGGCTGTAATCCAAGTTACCAACAGAGTTGCGGATGCTCTTGGCATCGGTCGTGCAATGGTGTCTCGTATAACGCAAGAAAATTATGGCAATCCATTATCAACTTAAGCGATAGAGGAAGACACGAAAAAAAGAATTGTCGACGCCAAATAAGAAAATAAGGAGAGTTTCAAGTATCATTGCGATTGATGACTTTGATACCGCCGCAATACGCAACCATGTATACGCGTATTATAGACGTGCTGAATATCCAACACTAAGAAAACTAATAGTGTCCTTTGAAGACTGATTTATTTAAAGGCAGCTGCAGTCATTGGCCACCCTACCACAGTCTAATTATTACTAACAGTCGGTCATTGAAGGTGTTTAGACGGGGCAATCGTGTGGTGCGGCGTGGAGCGAGACGCGGACCTCATACATTTCCTCCACCTCCTCATCGGGGTGTGCCGAGGTTGGTGCGTAAACCTGTATGACCTTCAGTGTATACCGTTTAGTGATTGTGAGTATGAGGTACGCAACCCTCGTCGACACACTCCCAATTTTACAACGTTGTTAACAAGAGACTTATGGACGATAAATCCGACACCTCCTTGGGACAGATGGTCACCCTCCTGATGATAGAAAATATTGCCGGATTCGAGGATTACCGTGTCCTCCCCCTCTCTTCGGACCTCGGATAATCCTATAATATGCCAGCGTAACTTGTCTCACCTTCGATTTGCCGACGATATAGTCCTTATGGCAGAATCGCTGGAGGACCTAAGCACTATGCTCAATGACCTCAATAGTGTTTCCCAACGGATAGGTCTTAAGATGAACATGGACAAAACAAAGAGCATGTTTAATGTCCATGTCACACCTATGCCGGTAGTTGATGGGAACACTAAGCTCGAAGTTGTTGACGAGTATGTTTACCTGGGACAAATAGTCCGACTAGGTAAGTCCAACTTCGACCGAGAGGTCAATCGACGGATTCAACTCGGTTGGTCAGCGTTCGGGAAATTACTAAAACTTGAAAACGAGACTGTACACCCAGTGCGTGTTGCCAGTGATGACATACGGAACTGAGACGTGGTCTTTCGCTGCTGGCCGGATGAGGAAGCTCAAGGTCGCTCAGCGAGCTATGGAGAGGGCTATGCTCGGAGTTTCTCTGCGTGATAAACTCAGAAATGAGGATATCCGCAGTAGAACCAGAGTGACCGACATAGCCCAACGGATTAGTAAGCTGAAGTGGCAGTGGGCTGGCACGCACGTAACTTTGAACCAATTTACTAATTTAGATACAGCATTATTTACTTCGTCATATTTTAGTAATTGTCGACTTAATTTGAAAATTAAAGAAGTGTCATTTGCAAATAATACTATATCATGGTTTTCCCCTACTATGTAAGGTAAGTCATTAATGTACACAAGAAACAGAAAGGGGCCGAGAATCGAGCCTTGAGGCACGCCCATTTGTACCATCGACCCGGAAGAGCTCATATTGTTAATGACAACTTTTTGCGTTCTCTTACTTATGAAATAATTAATTTAAGAGCATCACTTCTTACACCGTAGTGTTGAAGTTTCCTGATTAATGTTTCATGGTGAACACAATCGAAGGCCTTGGATAGGTCACAAAATATACCCAAAGCATCCTGTGAATTCTCCCATGCATTAAAGATATATTTAATCAGCTCCACGCCGGCATCAGTTGTCGAGCGTCCCCTTGTGAAACCAAATTGATTTTTATGAAGTAAATTATTTATTTTAAAAAAATTTAACATTTGATCACGAACAATTTTTTCAAAAATCTTACTAAGTGTTGGTAGTACAGAAATAGGTCTAAAATTGGCGGGGTCTAATGTACTACCAGATTTAAATAAAGGTATTACTTTACTATGCTTCATTAAATCAGGAAACACACCAGATTCGATACTAGTATTAAAAATAATAGCTAAATGAGGCGCGATTGTATCTATTATAGACGCAATAACTTTAACGGAAATCCCCCACAGATCCGCAGTTTTCTTAACATCAATAGTTTTAAAATATTTTACAATATCTTTTGATGACACTTTATGAAATGTAAAATTCTTTGTACACGCATTTACATTTTGTTTAAGTAATGATTCGGCGACGGCAGGAGAAGAATTCAGTGACTTAGTGGTCAAGATCGGAATATCAGTAAAATATTTCTCAAAATCCATTGCTACGTCCTGATCTGGTACAGTTAATTTGTTGTTAACACTTAACTGGTAATTTGAATTGCGAGAGTTGATCTTACCAGTTTCGCTATTAATTATACTCCATGTCATTTTAATTTTATTGGAAGCCGTCTTAATTTTGTTGCTCAAATGCAAAGACTTGGCTATGGAGCACACTCTTTTAAATATATAAATATAGGTTTTGTCCATGTTCATCTTAAGACCTATCCGTTGGGAGACAAAGATCATTGAGCATAGTGCTTAGGTCCTCCAGCGATTCTGCCATAAAGACTAAATCGTCGGCAAATCGAAGGTGAGTGATGTACTCGCCATTGATGTTAATACCGCATCCTTTCCAGTCCAGTAGCTTGAATACGTCTTCCAATACAGCGGTGAATAGTTTCGGGGATATATATAACGTCACCCTGTCTTGTCTGACAGGGTGACGTTAACATTTGATCAAGAACAATTTTTTCAAAAATCTTACTAAGTGTTGGTAGTACAGAAATAGGTCTAAAATTGGCGGGGTCTAATGTACTACCAGATTTAAATAAAGGTATTACTTTACTATGCTTCATTAAATCAGGAAATACACCAGATTCGATACTAGTATTAAAAATAATTGCTAAATGAGGCGCGATTGTATCTATTATAGACGCAATAACTTTAACGGAAATCCCCCACAGATCCGCAGTTTTCTTAACATCAATAGTTTTAAAATATTTTACAATATCTTTTGATGACACTTTATGAAATGTAAAGTTCTTTGTACACGCATTTACATTTTGTTTAAGTAATGATTCGGCGACGGCAGGAGAAGAATTCAGTGACTTAGTGGTCAAGATCGGAATATCAGTAAAATATTTCTCAAAATCCATTGCTACGTCCTGATCTGGTACAGTTAATTTGTTGTTAACACTTAACTGGTAATTTGATATAGTTTCGGGGATATATATAACGTCACCCTGTCTTGTCTGACAGGGTGACGTTATATCCCCGAAACTATTCACCGCTGTATTGGAAGACGTATTCAAGCTACTGGACTGGAAAGGATGCGGTATTAACATCAATGGCGAGTACATCACTCACCTTCGATTTGCCGACGATATAGTCTTTATGGCAGAATCGCTGGAGGACCTAAGCACTATGCTCAATGATCTTTGTCTCCCAACGGATAGGTCTTAAGATGAACATGGACAAAACCTATATTTATATATTTAAAAGAGTGTGCTCCATAGCCAAGTCTTTGCATTTGAGCAACAAAATTAAGACGGCTTCCAATAAAATTAAAATGACATGGAGTATAATTAATAGCGAAACTGGTAAGATCAACTCTCGCAATTCAAATTACCAGTTAAGTGTTAACAACAAATTAACTGTACCAGATCAGGACGTAGCAATGGATTTTGAGAAATATTTTACTGATATTCCGATCTTGACCACTAAGTCACTGAATTCTTCTCCTGCCGTCGCCGAATCATTACTTAAACAAAATGTAAATGCGTGTACAAAGAATTTTACATTTCATAAAGTGTCATCAAAAGATATTGTAAAATATTTTAAAACTATTGATGTTAAGAAAACTGCGGATCTGTGGGGGATTTCCGTTAAAGTTATTGCGTCTATAATAGATACAATCGCGCCTCATTTAGCTATTATTTTTAATACTAGTATCGAATCTGGTGTGTTTCCTGATTTAATGAAGCATAGTAAAGTAATACCTTTATTTAAATCTGGTAGTACATTAGACCCCGCCAATTTTAGACCTATTTCTGTACTACCAACACTTAGTAAGATTTTTGAAAAAATTGTTCTTGATCAAATGTTAAATTTTTTTAAAATAAATAATTTACTTCATAAAAATCAATTTGGTTTCACAAGGGGACGCTCGACAACTGATGCCGGCGTTGAGCTGATTAAATATATCTTTAATGCATGGGAGAATTCACAGGATGCTTTGGGTATATTTTGTGACCTATCCAAGGCCTTCGATTGTGTTCACCATGAAACATTAATCAGGAAACTTCAACACTACGGTGTAAGAAGTGATGCTCTTAAATTAATTATTTCATAAGTAAGAGAACGCAAAAAGTTGTCATTAACAATATGAGCTCTTCCGGGTCGATGGTACAAATGGGCGTGCCTCAAGGCTCGATTCTCGGCCCCTTTCTGTTTCTTGTGTACATTAATGACTTACCTTACATAGTAGGGGAAAACCATGATATAGTATTATTTGCAGATGACACTTCTTTAATTTTCAAATTAAGTCGACAATTACTAAAATATGACGAAGTAAATAATGCTGTATCTAAATTAGTAAATTGGTTCAAAGTTACGTGCGTGCCAGCCCACTGCCACTTCAGCTTACTAATCCGTTGGGCTATGTCGGTCACTCTGGTTCTACTGCGGATATCCTCATTTCTGAGTTTATCACGCAGAGAAACTCCGAGCATAGCCCTCTCCATAGCTCGCTGAGCGACCTTGAGCTTCCTCATCCGGCCAGCAGCGAAAGACCACGTCTCAGTTCCGTATGTCATCACTGGCAACACGCACTGGGTGTACAGTCTCGTTTTCAAGTTTTAGTAATTTCCCGAACGCTGACCAACCGAGTTGAATCCGTCGATTGACCTCTCGGTCGAAGTTGGACTTACCTAGTCGGACTATTTGTCCCAGGTAAACATACTCGTCAACAACTTCGAGCTTAGTGTTCCCATCAACTACCGGCATAGGTGTGACATGGACATTAAACATGCTCTTTGTTTTGTCCATGTTCATCTTAAGACCTATCCGTTGGGAAACACTATTGAGGTCATTGAGCATAGTGCTTAGGTCCTCCAGCGATTCTGCCATAAGGACTATATCGTCGGCAAATCGAAGGTGAGACAAGTTACGCTGGCATGTTATAGGATTATCCGAGGTCCGAAGAGAGGGGGAGGACACGGTAATCCTCGAATCCGGCAATATTTTCTATCATCAGGAGGGTGACCATCTGTCCCAAGGAGGTGTCGGATTTATCGTCCATAAGTCTCTTGTTAACAACGTTGTAAAATTGGGAGTGTGTCGACGAGGGTTGCGTACCTCATACTCACAATCACTAAACGGTATACACTGAAGGTCATACAGGTGTACGCACCAACCTCGGCACACCCCGATGAGGAGGTGGAGGAAATGTATGAGGATATCTCTAGAGCCATGCATTCCTCCAAAACCTACTATACGGTGTTAATAGGAGACTTCTACGCAAAACTAGGCACAAAAGAGAACAGTGAGCTGAAAGAAGGGAAATTCAAAATAGGGCTACGGAACCCTAGGGGCCAGCAGCTGGCCGACTTCATGGACAAAGAGGGACTCTTTATGATGAACTCTATCTTCCAGAAGCGGCCCCACAGGAAGCAGACCTGGTCGAGCCCCGACGGTTCGACAAAAAATGAGATGGACTTCATTATGACGACCAGACGACAACTGTTCAGTGATGTCTCAGTGATCGCGAGGGTGAAAACCGGCAGCGATCACCGAATGGTGAGAGGCACACTGAACCTAACCGTTAAGTTGGATAGGTCTCGTCTAATGAAGTCAACGCCCCGTTCCCCTCGTGCTCTAATCCAAAGTCCCGAAACCTTTCAGCTCGAGCTACGAAACCGTTTTCAGTGCCTAGAAGATTACAATGCAGTGGACGATATGAACGACAACCTTGTGGAAACTGTCCATGCGGTACGTGCTAAATTTTGCAAGATCCGCCGCAGAAGAACACAAAAACTCTCCGATCACACTCTTAATCTCATGGCTGTTAGAAGGGATATGAAGCTGCAGTCTTCAGTAGATTTGACAGCATACAGGCAACTGAACAGACAGATCTCCAAATGCATGCGGCGGGACTGACGCAACTTCAATACTGCTCGTATTAAAGAAGCGATTGAGCGGAACCACGGCTCCAAGGTCTTTAGTAGAGATCTGTCTGCCAGAAAGAGCCAACTGTCGAAGCTGACGGCCGTGTGTGGCAACGTCGTTTCCGGGACACATGAGATTTTGAGTGAGATTGAGAGGTTCTATGGGCAGCTGTCATCGTTGGAGCCACATGTAAGTGTGAGTAACGATCCAAGAGCGAGTCTTATCCGACACTATTCCGATGATATACCGGACGTCAGTCTGAGCGAGATTAGAATGGCTCTTCAGCACCTTAAAAACGGCAAGGCCTCAGGCGAGGATGGAATTACAGCGGAGCTTCTGAAAGCGGGTGGAAAACCGGTACTTGAAGTCCTTCAGAAGCTCTTTAATTCCGTCGTCCATGGTGGCATTACACCGGAGGCGTGGAGCAGAAGTGCGGTGGTCTTGTTCCTCAAGAAAGGTGAGGTGAAAGGTGACGCTCTCTTAAAGAACTACAGACTGATTTCCCTTCTGACGAGTATATTTACCTGGGATGAATAGTCCGACTAGGTAAGTCCAACTTCAACCAAGAAGTCAATCAGAAACAGAAACAAAAACAGAAACTTTTTTATTCAATGTAGATTATAACTAAAACTTATTGAAAGTCACTCTTTTGTTTGATTACCACTGGTCAGAAAAAACCTCTGTCCTGGGAAGAACCAGCAAGAAAGCCAGCGGGACTTTTTTTAAAATAACAGCTTACAATCATGATGTTACACAAATTAACAACACAAAAAATTAGAAATAGCTTGGTAGCGATCACCTCATTTCCAGGGGTTATTATCATCCCTAAGTTCCTTAATATTATAATAACCTTTTTTATACAAACTTAGTTTAATAAAGTTTTTGAACTTTGAGCAGGTCAAATTTTGTATATTTTCTGGAATTTTGTTGTAAAAGCGTATACATCGCCCCAAGAATGAATTACTGACTCGATGGAGTCGAGTAACTGGTACTACTAGCTTGTGTCTGTTCCTAGTATTTACAGAATGAATATCACTTATTTTTGTAAAACTACTTTTATTTTTGTGTACGTACATTACATTTTCATAAATGTATTGAGAGGCCAAAGTTAATATATTAATTTCCTTAAATTTTTGTCGCAGTGACACTTTAGGCTTTAAATCATAAATTGCTCTTATGGCCCTCTTCTGTAAAACAAATATAATTTCAGTGTCAGCTGCGTGTCCCCATAGCAAAATACCATACAACATTATGCTATGAAAATAGCTAAAGTAAACTAGTCTAGCTGTTTCAACACTGGTTAGACTTCTAATCTTTTTTACAGCATATGCTGCAGAACTAAGTCTGCTTGCTAGTTTTGATATATGGGGGCTCCATTGAAGCTTCGCATCTAGTGTGATTCCAAGAAAAATTGTGGTATCTACAATACTCAATTTCTCCCCATTTAAAATTACATTAGTATTTAATTGTTTGACATTTGGAGTCATGAATTTCATACATTTCGTTTTAGTGCCATTTAAATGCAAATTATTAACATTAAACCAATTTACTAATTTAGATACAGCATTATTTACTTCGTCATATTTTAGCAATTGTCGACTTAATTTAAAAATTAAAGAAGTGTCATCTGCAAATAATACTATATCATGGTTATCCCCTACTATGTAAAGTAAGTCATTAATGTATACAAGAAACAGAAAGGGGCCGAGAATTGAGCCTTGAGGCACGCCCATTTGTACCATCGATCCGGAAGAGCTCATATTGTTAATGACAACTCTTTGCGTTCTCTTACTTAAATATGAAATAATTAATTTAAGAGCATCACTTCTTACACCGTAGTGTTGAAGTTTCAGTTGTTGTTAAGAATCGACGAATTCAATTCGGCTGGGCAGCGTTCGGGAAATTACGGCACATCTTCTCGTCAGGTATAACTCAAAACTTGAAAACGAGACTGTACTACGCACTGGTGCGTGTTGCCAGTGATGACCTATGGCACTAAGACGTGGTCCTTTACTGCTGGCCGGTTGAGGAAGCTCAAGGTCGCTCAGCGAGCTATGGAGAGGGCTATGCTCGGAGTTTCTCTGCGTGATAAACTCAGAAATGAGGATGTCCGCAGTAGAACCAGAGTGACCGACATAGCCCAACGGATTAATAAGCTGAAGTGGCAATGGACCGGCCATATAGCTCGAAGAACCGACAACCGATGGGGAAAAAAGGTTCTCGAGTGGCGGCCTCGTACCGGCGGACGAAGTGTAGGGCGTCACCCCACTAGATGGAGTGACAACCTGGTAAGATATGCAGGAAGTCGATGGATGCAGGTGGCTCAGGACCGTGCTTTGTGGAATTCCTTGAGGGAGGCCTATGTTCAGCAGTGGACTTGTGAAGGGCTGTAATAATGATGATGAATAACTTAAAATCAATATATAATCATTTGAATTCAATGCAAGCGTTTTTGTTCCTTTAATGAAATCTTTACTCTTCATTGGGGCCCCCCAACAAATTTTGATACACGGCCCATCTAAGGTACGCTACGCCACTGTATGTGTATGTGAAATTGTTAGCGTAATGTTTTAATTCTGATGTGTGAGCTTCGTAGCGAAAGACGATTGTTTATGTGTCCCCGGATTTCCTCCTAGAAAAAATGTTGAATGACAGACTGTGTCTTTTTTTTTTATTCTACTAACCCAGCGCTTATCTACGATCCCACCTGATGGTAAGTGGTGATGTAGCCTAAGATGGTGAAGCGCACTGACTTAACAAAAGCCTATTCACTCTTGCCTTGAAGACACCCACACTGTAATCGGATGGAAAGACAGATGCTGGCAACTTATTCCACTCCTTTGCTGTACGCATGATGAACGACGTGGCGAACCGTTTGGTTCGAATGCGTGGTAAGTCAACAACGAAAGGGTGGAGACTGGCCGAACGTCTGGTTGTCCGATGGTGGAAGGGAGAGGGTGGACTTAAGTTATGTAATTCCTGCGCACACTCTCCGAAATGCATCCTGTAGAAAACCGAAAGGCTGGCTACTTTACGTCTGTGTTCGAGGCTGGTAAGATTGGTTTTAACCAAATTCGGGTCACCAATAAGCCTCATAGCACGCCTTTCCATTGAGTCCAAAGCTCCTAGGTGGCAGTTTGCAGCACCAGCCCATATATGGCAGCAATACTCCATGCACGACCGGACTTGCGCTTTATATAAAGTAAGCAGCTGTCCCGGCGTGAAGTATCGCCGCACCTTTGCAAGTACTCCCAGCTTCCTTGCAGCTGCTTTGGCCTTGGACTCAATGAACCGCCCGAAGTTCAAATTTGAGGATATTTCAAACCCTAACAACTGAAGGCGGTCGGTATACTTCAGTGATACATTTCGGAAAGAAGGAGCCAAGGTGAGCTGGCTCCTTTTTGCAGTGAAGAGACACGCTTGTGTTTTGGAGGCGTTGAACTTCACAAGATTGGCATCGCCCCAATCGGAGACTGCCTGTAATGAGAGATTCACACGCTCTACCATAGCTTCTCTTTCGGACTGGATTTGATCCCGACTGGCCCGAGGACTTGGTTGGTATCTCTCAACCACTGTGCTATCGTCTGCATACCCATAGATACCGGGCATAAGCAGATCATTTATATGCAGCAGGAAGAGAGTTGCGGAGAGAACGGACCCCTGAGGAACACCGGCGTTAGTCGCCATAGGATCGGATGAGCAGCCATCGACGACGACCCGGAGAGACGGTTCACTCAGAAAGTCCTTTACCCATTCAATCAGACCAGGGGATAAGCCGTACGCTGGAAGCTTACCCAAAAGGCTATTGTGCCAAACTCTGTCAAAGGCCTTCGAGACATCAAGGGAAACAGCAAGTGCTTCCCCACTGTTCTCGAGTGCCTCGCCCCATACGTGTGTGGCATACGCTAGAAGGTCCCCAGCTGACCGATTTCGGCGAAACCCATATTGCCGGTCATTAAGGAGGTCATTCTGTTCTAGGTATGCCATTAAGCGGGCATTTAATATACGCTCCATAATCTTGCAGAGTATGGAGGTAATTGAGATTGAACGATAATTAGCAGGGTCGGCGCGGCTGCCTTTTTTTGGAACAGGCTGCACGTTGGCCAGCTTCCAGGATTTTGGCACTATTCCAGTACTAAATGAGAGGCCGAACAAGCGTGTCAACACAGGAGACAACTCAGGTGCACAAGCCTTTAGGACTATGGCTGGTATACCATCTGGTCCACTAGCTTTATTCACGTCTAGACACCGCAAGGTTTTAAGAACCTCCTTATTCGTTATACGAATCTCCGACATAGAGGTCCCGCAGTGAGGTAATTTTGGTGGAACGTTGTTGCCACTATCCAGACGTGAATTGTAGGCAAAGAGAGACGCGAACAAGTCCGCTTTCTCCTTAGCCGTATGAGCCAGCGTGCCATCCGGTTTTACCAATGGAGGCAGTGTAGGCCGACAGAAGTTTGTCTCGATCGCTTTGGCTAGAGACCAAAAAGCTCTAGTGCCGGATGGTCTGGCAGAGAGTTTTGCGCCAATATGTTTAATGCGATCATGTCTTGTCAAGTCTTGTGTCCATGTTGCTGTATGAGGATATTATATAGCATATACAAGGCTGTATGGTCTACGATCATTGCCTATCTAAATTGGGAAATTGTAATGAAACTCTTTTACGCTCTTTAGTCAAAACATAGACATCCTCCATCTACTTACTAGTCTAGATCGATCCGTACTATTTCATTGCGGACAGTGAACTAGTTCGTTCTATTAGTTCTATTCAGTCATCAGTACTACTAACCTGTTTTAATTGTATCTATCTGTATGAAATGGATATCTTAGTCAGTTACTGACTGAATCTGTTAACAGTCAGACTGATAGATACAATTTAAACAGATTAATGCAGTCTGTCTCAGTCGGTCGATATTTGCTCGAGTCGTAACGTTGTTTAATAATAAATATTATTACCCTAAAATTTGACATAATATTTGATTTCCCTTCATACTAAAACAGGCTTAGGACTGTCATTCTTTACTAGAATTATTTTATCCGTGCAGTTTGGGTCATAAATACTCTAGTCATGAAATTTTTTAAATATTTGAATTTAGCTGACTTCACTCCATCTACAACAGCTATCTTCATATCGTAGTTTTTCAGACACCAGCGCTATTGTGGTAGGTTTTGGAACCTCGATTTTCAGTAAATAGTAGGACACTTTTTCAACTTTCGTTCCTTAAAAGCCTTATAAGATTGTTCTCCTTTTACTCTACATCCCTTAGTAAAAATTTAAAAAAATGCTGAGATAAAAAAAAATTATGTCTATGGTTAAAAGTAGAACTGTCAATGTCAAAGTCAAATTAACGTAAAAATAGTTGTCTAGAACAGAGTATATAGTAATATAGTATTTTAGACTAGATTATTATAACACCATATCAATAATTCTTTCAGTTGAATACGAGAGTTTAGCTTCGTTGTTTCGTGTTTATATGCGTTTTTATCAAACTTAGATCTAATCTTTTCTGTGTGCCTTGTGCTTTGTGTTAGTGATGTTAGATAAATACATTAAATAAACACTTTTAAGTTATATTTGCCATAAAATATACCATGGATACTTTAAGGTATATATATTTAAAAAATAATTTTTACTATACCGATAAGTAGTCTAAAAGATGCATATTGATTCTCAAGTTATAATTAATAACCGACGTACATGGAATTGAACGAGGCCTTGCTTATGTGTCTGCTTTATTTGCAGGTTTTATTTTGTGACCTGGAATGTGGCCACAAAGTCTCCGGGTCAAGATCTAAATTCCTTGTTGGACTTTCCATCACAGTATAATAAAAATAAGCCTCTATCGGATTTCTATGTTATTGGGTTTGTAAAGAAAATTATCAGATATATATGAAAATTATTATTCAAGTCAGTTTTATTAATAATAATTGAGCTATGTAAATAATTTGTATTGTACATAAGGTAATAATATTTGTCGTATCTGTGTCTGACATTTTTTAAGTGAATTATTCAAGTACTTTGACAAATAATACTTTTATTTGGATAATTTATATAACATATTATGTGCAGTGAATAATTTTTACTAGTGATGCAAAGAATACGAATATTTGTATTTGCCGAATAGTAGACAATTACCGAATATTCGTATTGGGCGAATACTAATCATGAATATTTAAAAACTAATATTGTTGTACGCAACTCTATAAATAAAAAGGGATACCGTCGTTTGCTCATTGAACTAGCTCCAAGGTTTGTTTGCTTTTATTTAAATGCTATACTATTCCCGTGACTTTGCCCGCGCACAAGTTTGTTTTAGTCACTTTTCCCCTCCCGTGGAATTTTTATTTATCGGGATAAAAAGTAGCCTAGCCTATGTTTTAATCTGAATCTTTTCTGACTGTTATGTTTTAGACATAATATGATATCCAGAACCCACCTTACAGAAAAAAATCTACAAATTTTATGTTAAAATTGCCTATTGTAAAGTTAAATTATTAGCACAATAAAATATCATCAAATAGTATTTTATTACCATACGAAATGTTCATATTCGCCGAATAGTAGGATTGATATTCGTATTTGTATTCGCAAAAGTAGTATCCATTGCATCACTAATGTTTACATATATATTATTACCAAAGGGCGCAATCTGCTATTTAGTCTTGCCTATGTGAACCATGGAAAGCCTTTGATTCCATCAAAATTTAGGCAGTGCTACAGTCCCTTCGGTGGTGCAAATTTGACTGTCGGTATATAGAAGTGCTGAGAGGTGTACGACAAGGTGATGTTATAACCTTGTAAATTCTTAATTGCTGTACTGGAAGACAGTTTCAAGTTATTGGACTGGAAATAATACACTATGAACATTAATGGTGAGTGCATAATTCGCCTTTAATTTATGGACGATATAGTCCTTATATCAGAATTGCTGGTTCACCTCAGGTCTATGCTCAATCACCTCAATAGTGGCTCAATAGTGGCAATGGATAGGTCTTAAAATGAACATGGACAAAACAATGCCAGTACTTGCTGGGAGCACTTTGCCCAAAGTTGTTGATAATTATGTTTAAAATTTGTCTAAATAACTAAGTCCAACTTTGACTGAGAGGTCAATAGGCAGATTCAAATTAACTGGCCAGAGTTAATGAGATTACAACACATCTTCTCCTTCACATACACTTTAAAACTTGAAAACAAAATGTTACAAACTGTGTGTTGCCAGTGGATGACATATGGATCTCAGACATGTTCTTTCATCACTGTACATATGACAAAGCTCAAAGTCACTCAGTGAGATGGAGAGAGCTATGCTTGGAGTATCTCTGCATGATAGACTTAGAAATGAGGATATCTACAGTAGAACCAGAGAAATTGACATGACCTAATGAATAAGTAAGCTGAAGTGGCAATGGACAGGCCATATAATTTGAAGAACCTACAACCGGTGGGGAAGAAAGGTGTTAGAGTTGCAGCGCCATACCGTGAGAGAAAATTGTAGGGCAGCCTCATATTAGACGAATTGAAAACCTGTTAAGAGATGCCGGTGGCTTAGGACCATGTTTTGTGTCAAAGTAGCAGATTGTACTCTTTGCACCCTTTTTCTTACAAGTTTTTAAAGCTTAATTATAAATTTATTAAATAATTTTATGTTGTATATTTTTGTATGCAGATTACAAGAGGTGAAATCCCAGCCTCAGAACATGGTAATGGATAGTTTGTTTAGTGACCCATGGACCTCGACTTTTAATAAGATACTTTGTAGACAAGGCTACATTATTGCAAAAAACATAAGGCTGCAAGGCATCATGCTATTGGTTTACACTCAGATGAAACATGTTACACATTTAAGAGATATCGAAGCCCAGTACACTAAAACTGGCTTGGGTGGATTGTGGGTGAGTGTTATCAAATTAATATAAATATAAGCTTTACAAATTTTTTATAAAATACTTCTTCATAGAATGAAACATGCAAACAAGGCTTTACCTTAATTATAGGTAACCATGGCTAGGTAAAAATAACAAGAAATAGACTATAAAAATACAAAATACAAAAAAAAATACAAAAAAGAAATAATTTAACTAAATATATATTTATTTTCTAACATAACAAAAATATTACTTTGTACTATGAGCATTCAATGAAAAGTGAGAATGAGTATATTACAGGCCAATTTTCTTAAAAAAATATTTTTATACACTTGGAATATCTTTTTTCTTAGCTTCATCATCATCATTACAGCTGTTCACAAGTCCACTGCTGAACAATGACTTCTGAAAAATGCCACTATACATGGTCCTGACCCACCTGCATCCATTGATTTCCGGTCTGTCTTACCAGGTCAACACTCCATTTAGTAAGAGCTCGCCCTACACTTTGCTTGCCAGTACGAGGCTGTTACTCAAGAACCTTTTTGCTTTATTGGTTGTTGGTTCTTTGAGCTTTATGGTTGACCCATTGTGACTTCAACTTACTAATCTATTGGGCTATGCTATTATTATGGTTTTATTGTGGATATCTTCATTACGAATTCTATCATGCAGTAAAACTCCTCTTCTTCCTGAGCAGACAAATATTCCTGTACTGCAGCAACTACTTCATCATCTTGAAATGAATGTTCACTCAGACACTCGGAAATAGAAATGACTAAAGAAATATCTCGTGATATTGCTCAAGTATTTCATCAGTATCTAAAATTGTGGTGCAGCATTCGAAAACTTGGTGAAACAAATCAATCTTTGTGAGTTTGCTTTGTTGTTTCTCGCGAATGTAGTTGCACATTTTTTTATTGAGTCTGCATTCAAAGTGCCTGTATCAGTAGCTCCATTATCAAAGTATTCAATAACTACTAGCCCTAGATGGAAATACCTCGAATTTCTTAGGAGTTGCTAGACTTTTTGTCATTTTGTCTTGGGATCGTAATGGTGAAGCAACTTTTTGTCCATTGTTACAAATCGAGGCAATACCATCAGGATCTTGTTGCAAAAGCTCCAAACCGTCTGGGAATATTCAATAGAATTTGTTTTTGCCGACAGTATGCATTCTGGGTACCCTACATGCTTTATTCAACTCCACATGTTCATGTAAAATGTTATAAAACTACCTGTAGGAATCTTTGTTTCTTCAGTAATAAAACATACTGTGACACAACAACCATTTAAGACATTTTGTATGAATTTTTAAATAATTTCTTCTTTCTTTGTTGTTGTGATATGTCCTGAGCAAAAGGGTTATATGTGGTAGATGTTCTTCCAAGTTTAAATTAAGTGCTAAAACCGGCAATTGTATAATACGCTAAGTATTTACTTTATTAAATTCCAACAAGTTTGTACCGCAATCTCACTTTTTAAATTACCTTTATAATAAGGTTTTTACCTATGAAATTGCCGTCCTGCAGTACCGGCCATTTCAAATCAAAATAATTTTTGTTGGCTGAAAATTCTAATTTCAAACAATTTTTTTTAATATGGAATTATTTTTTCAAATGTTAATGTTATGTTTTCATCGCATTTCAATCTTTTTCTACGTTTAAAATTCGAGTAATTATGGAATACGAGTAACGTCGTGACGGCAACGCGGCAATAGCGGCACGCAACATCAACGACGTTAACGGAGCGAATACTACAAACGAACGCTCCATCTTATTGCCAAGTTTATCTATGTATCAATCTATAGACTGAATAAATTAACCGACTTGGTATTACATGGATCTCACAACTTTTTACGGTAGAAGAACTGAGTTGCGAGACTTGGCTTTTTTTTACAAGTTATGTTTTTGATGGCATTGTATTTATTCTAGATGTAGGTAATATACTTACTTATTTCTCAAATTGACACGAATTCATTTACAAATTTATGATGTAATATTTGCAAACCGGAGATCAGTCGAGATCAATCGATCAGATCAGAGAGTGTTAGAGGTGTGAATCATCTGGTACTGTGACTACATCCATCTGCACAGCGTGTATATTCTCTATACATCAAACATTTCAAAATTACAAACTTATTACGTAATTTTATTTATAATAGAAGTTTGTTTCAGGGCAACAAAGGCGCAGTTAGCGTAAGATTTAATATTTATGGGTGCTCGGTCTGTCTTGTGAACTGCCACTTGGCAGCTCACGAACATTTACTTGCCGAACGAATAAGTGATTACAACACTATAATAAAGCAACACTTCTACCATGTTACTGAAACCAGTAATATCTTGTATCATGAGTAAGTACACTTAGTTTGAAAAAATATTTTTTATTTTGTAATCACTAAAACATTCTAAACCTTCCATTTTAAAAAAAATTGTTTTCCTTCAACCGCCAGAGCCCTCTAAACGATGATTTCATTCCCTTTGTTAATCAACTTTCAAAAAAGAGGAGATTAACAATTCTTTTTTTTCCTGTTTTTGTCAAAACCATAAACCTTACTAGGATTTTCTCCTGTATCGTGGAGGCACTTTACAAGCACAAGGACAAACAATATTTGTAGGCCATACAAATACTTCTTCCGAGTGAGATTCAAACCCTCGGCCCGGATCAAATGTCAAATCAAAACTCAATTCATCCGTTTAAAAAAATCGACTTTTTTAATATAGGTATTTAAAACGCAATGCCTATCTCTCACGTTGTAATTGGTTTTCAACAATGATATGTGATGAATACATGGTGTGACGAATATATTAAGTTTGTAGTGATTTACGGTGAAAAGAATCTATTAACTATTTTGAGCACAAAAAGATAGTTACTTCGCACCTAACGTGCCGCCGTGGCTTGAAACCCAAAAAAAAATAGCACCTAATTGGTTACAATTTTATAAATAATATTAGATTAATACTTATGCCCCAAATGAGTATGAATATTTCTCAAATGACAAAATAATAGTTGTGGATATAATCTAAAAATTCTAAAAAAAAAAATCGCTATGCTACACTGTTTGGTGGCGGTATAAGATAATCGACCCCATTTCGTCCTGTAGTTTTCGAATCAGGTGACTATAGATAAGACCAGAAAGACTATGGATATCGTTAGATGACGGTATACAATCCAATTATAAAATGTTCAAACCGGCGACGGAGAGCAGCGTTAAATTTCAAGATATCTAGTACTGCCATTGCCGATCGAATTGCTAAGCGTGGCGACTTTGGCAAGTTCTTCCTACAGTGACAAGGCCCCATGTTCAGCAGTGTACTGTTACAGGCTGATAAAAAAGAAGTTATGAGTAGGTATATAATGTATTTCGGAAAAAAATCTCTGTCCTGGACCCAGCAAGTAACCCAGTGGTACCTTTTATGCCGACTTCCAAAAAGGAGACGGTACTCAATTCGACTGTATGTTTTTTTTTATGTGTGTTACCTCATAACTTTTTACTGGGTGAACAGATTTCAATAATTCTTTTTTTAATTGATAGCTGGTACTTCTCGTGTGGTCCCATATGAATTTGATCAAGGTCAGACTAATAGTTTTTGAGTTATTTTTAATAACTTATGTTGAAGTCGGCTGTACAAAATTTTTAATTTTTAATTATTGCAAGCATAACTTACAATATATTATTTATACAATAATTGTTATAAAAACATTTGTAAACAGCATGATACCGATCACCTCATTCCCAGGGGTTATTATCAATCATGTACTCTTTAGTAGTATAATAAACCTTACTAAACGATTTTTGCTTAATAAACATCTTAAACATTTTGATAGACAAGGTCTGCATATTTTTTGGGACTTTACAGTGTTGTAATTAGTGGTAGTACTAGCACATAGTAGAATGCGATTATAAATTTGTTAAATAAAATCCTGTCTTAATTTTGACATAAAACAAATTCAATTGTTATAATTAGACACATAATGGTTTGACAGCATTTGTAACTCATGGGTGGGGCTCGATCAACGCGTCAATATATTTGAAGATTGATAAGACGGCAATCGTTACATATTTTATAACAGAGAGAGGTCGTTTTAATCTTGATAAGTAGATTAGTAAAATAAATTATTAAATATGATTTTTATTTGGATCGTTTTTATGAAACAGTGACGATATAAGCTATGTGATGGTTTGCAAATAAACTTTACTGAATTCTACATATAAATTAGAGACAATATTTGTCTGTGATATTGAAATAACTGCCTGTTATTGGAGCTGAGTGGGTTATTTGACATTAAGATATGATTATTTGGCATTAAGACATGAATAACCATTATTAAAATGTTTGTCTGTCTGTCTGTCTGTCTGGACTAGTCTTCGGAATGGCTGAGAAAAATGTAATGAAACTTCACGGACAAATAGAGAGCGATGCCAGGAGTGATCTGGGCTATACTTTATCTAAAGATTCTTTTTTGAAACAAAATACGAAAAGTTTCATTTCATTTCATTAGCACGGACAGACAAACCGACAAAATTTTAAATAACCCCCTGAGCTTAATAGAAGTCAGTTATTTCAATATTACAGAGAGACATTTCAATTTTATAATTTTATTTATATGTATATATAAGCGTAATAAACGAGCTAATAGTCAACCGTATTGTAATTGGATGATGTGGCCAAAGTGCAGATGCCTTGTCATCCATGAGGCCTAAAATGGAATGTTTTGTTTCCAGTAAAAAGGGTCTTCGGTTCTCAACACTCATCATACAAAACACGGCAGCATTATGCTTCTTTTAATGTTGTTTTTATGTGAGAACGTAGTCATACTCGGTCGAGCCGACTCATATAATGGCTCTGCCACGTATATATTGGTATAACATTTACAAAGTTTCAACTGGCTAGTAACTTTGAAAGATTTGCCTATATTTACAACGCTGGGCTGACTATATCTCTGTTATATTATAGGATTTTGGTACATCATTTTTGAATGGAAGTAATTAATTATATGCCGTAGTGATATATTAAAATGTCAAAGTTGAACACGTTCCCAGTCCCTATGACAATGGGTGCTGTACAGCACTAGAAATGTCGGGAATATAAATTATAATACTTAGAGACACTCAGAGTAAACAACTTCTAACAAGGAAGATTACATCTGTTCTATCACCTCGGAGGACTTTGAGAGAATGCCCAACAGTCTCTAATCATACTGACTCTCTATACCCTATAGACCGAAACAACAGAGAATGCACTGTTGTGCGGTGGAAAAAATAGGTAAGAGAGAGGTACCAACTAATGCTAAATGCACGCATAGGCAGTAAAAGGAGCTCTAGCATGTTGGTGAAGGTTATTTTAAATATGTGGTTGGTTTTGCAGCTACGTGTTTTGGATTGGAGACTTAAACTTTCGTACGGATCATCCGACTGGCGACTGTCCGTCGTCGGAAGAGATCGTCGCCGCTCTACAGAAAGTGGAAAAGGACAAATATACGGGTCTATTAAGGCATGATCAGCTAATCGCTGTTATGGAGACCGGTGAGGCGTTTTCTGAATTTACGGAGCCTGAAATTAGATTCCCACCTACATACAAGTTCCTAATGGGCACGGATGATTACGATATTAAGTAAGTACCGTAGATTGCTTGAATTTTATTACTATACATAATAACGTAATTGAACGTCGCTTGCTATCGATAATATTATTGATAGTATGGATAGTGATAATCGACATTATTGATGGCCAAAGACAATGTCTACTGTCCATATTTGATACATAATCAACGTTTAGATTTTGGTTTAAATAGCTCATTCATGTTAGCTTTAAGTCATTGGACGGTTTTAAAATTTTTTTCAAACTATTATTCTACGAAAAATAGAGGTTTATCTTTACAAATATAAGTAGTTGGTTTAATGCTCCAGGCCCTCTAGTTGAATGTGCAATATTATACTTTATTTGTTAGACTTTATAACTTCCTAAGTTTCATATAGATGGTGGGGTGATTCAACGTTTAAGTATCGTTTTTTTTAAATATTATGAGGGTGACAAAGAAGCACACTCCATCTGATGAATATTGTGAAGTGGGTACTGTGGCCCATAGAAATCTACATTTATATTTAGATGCGTTGTCACCCCTGAGGACTGAGATGGAGTACCTCGTATCCATTAAAAAAGGTCTAGGGTTCTCTACACTCACCATACGAAATACAGTAGCATTGAGCTGCTATTTTACGCTGAAATTCTATGAGATCGTAGTCTTTCCCCGGTCGAGCCGACATATTCGTGCTGCAACCATAATATAGCTGCAGCATGGCTCTACCACGTTGGAAAGACTACAGTGAATCTCATCACCATCCATTACGGTTAGCTAAAAAGTTATAATTAAACGCTATAAAAATTTTATTCGATGTGTAATTTTTGTATAAATGTAAGAAATCATTATCCATCATTTTAAATTTTCCATATAAAAGTAAGACTATAGCAAGGACTAAGGCTGAGATCTATAGATCGTACTTTGACTTTGCTCAGACTTAGCTTAAGAAAAATTTAGTTGAGTATATGCTTAGTAGGTATAATCTTTGATTCTGAATTTATAGTTGTATCGGGCTAAAATTAAGCTAAGCTTATGCTAAGGCCAAATATTAATGGATGCGTCATTCGTACGTAAATAGAAAATGAATTAATGCAATTTAAAACTAGAAGACGGCCTAAAATCTACCCATTTATTGTTATAATTAACTAGAGTAACATAAAAACAACAATTTAAAATAATACGGCGGTTTTGAATAATATCCTGAGTTTTACGTAAGTCGTCGATATCGTTGACTTAGGCTTTGCTAAGCGCGCACTCAGCACGACTTCGAAGTTAGCTCTATAAATACCGACATTGTCTTAACTCGAAAGTAAAGTGTGAGCAAAGTCAAAGTACGGTTTATAGAATCTCAGCCTAAGCGCCACTACTGCGCATTGGCTTCATAGTTCCGGGAAGGTGTTGTCGTTATTAAACGGAGAACAGTTTGCTATGTTTCTTCCGCGCGAATTTTTAGCGGCTGTTTACAACAAATATAATTTTCTTCTGAATGTAATAAAAGCGTTATGGTTAATCTAATGAAGACAAAACTTTCAATTGAATTTTTTCTAAAGTGTATGTCGGTCGAAATTTTACCACCACGGTGGTCTTTAGATAGTCCACATGACGAATCTGATATTTAATAATTTACTTTGATAATGACGTCCTTATGGTCGATTATCGACCACGGTGACATACTTCGAATAATCTGAAACTAGCTGCGCATGATATCTATACAAATATAAATAATTTAAAATTAAAAATTTTGTACAGCCAACTTCAATATAAATTATTAAAAATAACTCAAAACTATTGGTCTGACCTTGATCAAATTCATATGGGACCACACGACAAGTATCAGCTTTCAAATAAAAAAGAGTCATCGAAATCGTTTCACCCTGTAAAAAGTTATGAGGTAACACACATAAAAAAACATACAGTCGAATTTAGTACCGTCTCCTTTTTGGAAGTCAGTAGATATAATTAAAAATTAAAAATTTTGTACAGCTGACTTCAATATAAGTTATTAAGAATAACTCAAAAACTATTGGTCTGACCTTGATCAAATTCATATGGGACCACACGACAAGTACCAGTTTTCAAATAAATAAAAGAATCATCGAAATCGGTTCACCCAGTAAAAAGTTATGAGGTAACACACATAAAAAAAAACATACAGTCGAATTGAGTACCGTCTCCTTTTTGGAAGTCGGCAGAATAAAATTGAAGTGTCTGCCTGTAATATCGAAATAACTAAGGATTTTTTGAATGTCATTAAGACATGATGCCTGTCTGTCAGTCCGGGCTAATCTTCGGAATGGCTGAACTGATTGTAACAAAACTTGACGAACAGATAGAGAGCAACGCTGGGAGTATAATCTAGGCTATATTTTATCCGAAAAATTCAAATTTTTTGACAAATAGAAAAATCTAATAATTTATAAAGTAAATGGCCTTTCATGATAATCTTAAACCTTAATCACGCACGCCACATTAATAAATCATACCCAGACGAAGCTGGGACGCGTCACTGGTATTATAATAACGAAACGCGCAAACTCAGATGCATTCACTAATTTATTTTTACCCAATCGTATCTGACTGCGTAGACGTTAAATAATAAAAAATTGTTAACAAAGAAATATTACAGTCGGTAATGAATTGCTATTGGCCACCATGATTTAAAAAAAAAAAACGATCAAGATGACCTCCGTATTTGCTAACGTGTGATATTACAGATTGTTGACCTTCACCGTTGTTGTATGTGCGTCAACAAAATATGAAAAATTTTAGGTCGCTCAATTTTTTAAGAATTATGTTTATTGTACAAAAAGACGCTGGGTAATTATTTTTTATTTGCATGTTGATTTTGCATAAATTAAAACTTTACATACGGTTTGTTCCATTACTTTTCCCAAGTTTCTATTGTCCGTCGCATCATTTTTCTTATTTCTGAAAGCATAAAATAGAACAGCGATTTAGGGAGTGAACTATGTGTACAGTTACTCTGTGGTCTACCACAGGTTACTAAACCGTAGCGAAAATATCATCAGTACATCCAGAGTAAACAACTGATCAGGAAACAACCGGTTATGAACCATACAGCTTGAGAACCAACAAGCGGTGGGGCGAAAAGTACTTTAGCGTCACCCTCGTAGGGAGAGATTTAGCATTCCTCCTTCTCTTTAGGGAGTCGACAGATGGAAATGGCTCAGATTCGTGCATTGTGGTGATAAAAAATACATATTATGTCTTATGAAATATCACACATGTGGTAGAGAAAGGCTTAAAAGGAATCAATGGTGAAAGCGGTATTTAAGTAGTTTAGAAATAATTTAGTAAAATGTTATCATATAAAACAATTTCTGATTTAAAATTTTCGATTTGGAAGTAAAACTTCCTTCAACGCTACCAGAGGATATTGCAGATTTTGCAGATATTAGCCAGTCGTTTAATAGGCTATCTCATTGTAGAAACAACTTGCCGTAATAGGGTATTTTACACCATGTAAAAAAAAGACAAAGAATAAATATTTATGATAGATTTTGTAAAAAGTAAACGAGAAACATTGATTTCTATTTATAAAAATGCATTATAAATTTTATATTTCAATTTAAAGAATAATTTTTTTACCTGTGCCTCAAATCTGCAAAACAATGTCCGCCATATTAGATAGCGTCGTGACGTCACTAGGTCAAAGAACTAAGTTATGTGCTGTGTACTAACTAGCTAATTTCGAATTTTTTCAAGTTATTATTACGATTGTTGACTTTTATTCTGAATTTTATTTAAAAGGCATCATGGAAGACGGATTCGTAAAAGCGAGTTTATTACTCCACTTTTAGCACTAATGTTATAGATATTATAATATAAGCTTAGGTGAGAAAAACATTTTGTTAAATTTTTCTGTACAAACTCTCAGACGAAATAAAAAGTCAGTTTTTTATTTGGTCTGAGTACAAACCATGTCTTTATTCCCATATAATAGAAGAAAACAGGAATTAAGCAAAACACTGCACTGCACTTGCAAGGGCCATCAAAATGGCCCACAAAGGGCGGGACAGACGAGCGATAAACCTAATCTATTACAAAATTTGACTTGCAATAGGTACCTATCATGTCATGATGTTTTGTTTTGTTTAATTGATAGTTAAATATAAGTCATAATTAAATCAAAGTGATCTTCACAGAAGTATAGTTTAGATTTTGTAGACAATGCATTCGGGTCTCTTCTTGCCAGTTTTAACCAAGTATTTCTCATATTTAAATCAGTTGGCACTTTAATCCATAACTTCCCCGGTGTTCTTGTGCTCGTATTTTTGCAATTAGGCATAACACAACAATGACATAAATGATAACTCATTATTAAACATTCAAAAGTATATTATTCCTTTGCAAAATTGTCAAAATTCTACGACAGTGACGTCACGAGTTGAACAGTATGGCGGCTAGCGTTTTCACGCGAAAATTGAAAATGATAGATTAAAAGTAATTTTTATGTCACTATTCGGTTTAAAAAAAATTAAATAAAAATTATAGTGGTTCATTATCACTCTAGGATTCATTTAAAATACTTTTTAAAAATGGGTGTAATACCCTATTCACGCTTGGGTTTGGCGATAGTAATACTAGATTTTGTAGTTAGCTTAATATACGAGATAATATAGCGCTACCTATCAGAAGGCCATAAGCTACTAAATTATGTGATGGATTCTTTCACCATTGCAAACATTTTGGTGTTATGATATTTATTTTTTATCAATAATAAATCGGAAGCGCTCATAAGAAATTTTATTTATAGGAGGAAGCCATCATGGACAGACAGAATATTGTACAAAGTTATAGCAAACAATTACGAAAACATAACTCTGAGAGCCGATGTCGTATCTTACAATCATGTGCCACATTACACTGTCAGCGACCATAAGCCTGTGGTCGCGCAATTTAACATAAAGGTTAGTAGTGCCTCTTCAGTGTTGCTTTTGGCTTAGAAGTTGCATGTAGACCAAGTGGTGTAGCATGTATGATATAACAGCCTCTGGTATCGGTATTACTCTGTGTAGCATACTGTCGTGTACATTGTAGTTTATACATAATATAATGAAGCCAAGGCCTACATCGCATTAGAGATTAAAAAAGAGTGGCCGTTGTGTAAGCCATTGCGTATTTACATCATCGTAATTATATTACACAGCGTTATTAAAGACGATTTTTTATTTTAAATAGAATATGCATACCGATATCTTATTTCTTAAATATTTATTTTCTTACGCATGAAAAATTTAATCTTAATTTTTCTTGTGCAAAAACCCCATTGACTCAGATAATTCTTAATCCAATTAAGTATAAATAATGAATTAAAAGTCTTGTGGTAATAACTATTGGTAGTATTATTACCAGCAAATTTTGCGGACCGATATGACTTAGGGACCTTTAAGAAAAGAGCCTACCCTTTCTAAAAAGCCGGCAACGCATCTGCAATTCCCCTGGTGTTGAAGTTGTCCGTGGGCGGCGGTAGTCACTTACCATCAGGTCATCCGTATGCTCATTTGCCCCTCTCATACAAAAAATATTATACAGTCTAGGTTGTATCCGTTATACTAAAAATATATTGCATCAGAAACTATAAAATGTAGATTTAAAAAGTATAACAGTTATATAACGCACTCAAGAGCCATGCTGCAAGACTGATTGTTGATGAGTTACAAACTGTTTTTTTAGTACTATTTTACATTCAAAGTATGTGTAAAGTAATTCTGAAGTTTTTGAAATATTCCGCAAATATTTGAATATATTATATTAGTGATTATTTTATATAGACTTCCTTTTTTAGCTTTTTATTTTTCTACTCAGCTAGAGGTGTTCTAAAATATTTTCTCTGTAGAACATAACATTTAATAAAAAGTTAACCTTAGTTGACTTTCATAGTTCTTTAATATATTTTTATTAATTTAATTTTGAAATATAATTGATGATTTTTTTTTATTAGTGTTACTTAATATCTTTAATGGGACAAATATATAAATTTAAGAAGAAGCTGCGAGCTCTGTAACATAAGTCAACGACGCGAAGTCTATTGACGTCAATGACTGACGTCATTCGCGCGTTGTGTTAAGCGTGCGTTTTTTATGCTTTTAACTTCCGGTCCGAATAACAAATTGTTTTGTTCAATTTTTATTTTTTTAATTTTAAATATTAAATCGTATTATTAAGTATTAAAGTAAAACCTTATTAGGCCCCACTTACAGGGTAACTGAGATCTATTTTTCAGACGTAAGTAAAGTCTATAGTCCATTTACAGTTGCCGCATTTATAAAGGCAGCGAGTGACTATAAGATTTCATAAGTAAATGTTATGTACACATATATATATATATATATATATATATATATATATATATATATATATATAGTTTTGAAATTGTCTTATTTTAATACTAACAATAATGATTAATTTTTTTATAAATATTTTATTATTAAAATATCAATTAATCAGAAATAATAAATAAATAATCGCGTATGAGGCGACAAAGAGCATTGAAACACGAGATGGTCAGCAGCATCTTCCTGACAACAATTGCAAATACTCGTAATAACAAAACTGCGTTGTTATTATTCGCAAGTTGTCAATTCGCTTGCCAAACGTGGCCACTATGGCAAATATTCCCTCTGTGAGGCAATCCGTACCACACTGAGCTCCATAATACGGCTCTCAACTGACAAAAGCTGCTAAGTAGTATTTTGCAGCGTGACTTATGTAGAAGCAGTATTCCATGCACGACCGGACATGCGATTTATGTAGGCACGGAAGGTGCCCCGGCGTGAAGTACTGTCGCACCCTTGCAAGAACACATAATTTCCTTGCGACTGCTTTATAACATACATAAATGTTTAAATATTATTTATATATTTAATTTATTTATTCTTTATTGTACACCGAAATTAAGAGTATGAATAGATACAATTTCTAGTTAGTTTTTATACGTGGTAGAGCCATGCTGCAGCTATATTAGTAGTATAGTTGTAACACGAATGTTTCGGCTTGACTGGGGAAGGATGACGCTCTCAGAGAATACCAGCGCAAAATAGCAGCTTGACACTACTGTGTTTCGTATAGTGAGTGTAGTGAACCGGAGACCCATTTTACTTGAAAAGAGGCATTCCATCTTAATTCTCATGGGTGACGACGCATCTACATTTTGATTCTTTATTGAGGATAGATGTAGATGTCTATAGGCCGCAGCAACCACTTACCATCAGGTCGACTGTGTGCTCGTTCGTCACTCTATCCTATATAAAAAAGTACTTATATGTATAACAGGCGGTCTTATCACTTTGAAAGTGATCTCTTCCAGACAACCGTTGCGCGGAGAGTATTTATTTTAATAGTCACTATTTACTCCTTAAACATTTTACACTCACTTCAAAAAATAAATATTATTTATAAAATTGATTATATAGAATAATTTAATTTAACCAATCAGGTTTTTTTGAATTAAAAATCTCCAAACAAACTAACATAATGTTTTTATTAACATAATATATCGTTACTTTTGGTATATCAACGGTATATTTAACGTTATTATCGTTGTTTTAGTACCGTGTTTGCTGGCAATACGGGCTTAAAGAGCCGCCATTTCTAATCCCATTCTTTATCCGCACGAATAGGACGCATAATATATATATGTATGCATTATTACGGTATCATAACGAGGCCATTCACGAATTTGTTAACACAGCGTAGTGTCTTGCTATAATTTTTTTTAAAATTTTTGTCTAATTCAAACAACCAGTTTAAAATTATTTTATTATAATAAATGTCATTCATAGAGTTGTATTGAGTTGATTTTAGTTTGTAACGTGAAATAAATCTCTTGCTTTAATAACCTACATCTGTCCGTGAAAAAGTAACTGTTCTGTTATAATGAATAATACACAAAGCGCATGCCTTTATAATATGTCTTATTTAACCATCATAATATATTGACACATCAAAAAAATAAAATATAAAATTGTATAGCTTTATGCGAGTGATTAATGTTTTATTTGTAAATAAATTTAACAACTCTTGTTAAATTACTCTACTTGAATGTTTATATCTTTTTTTACTTAGTTTTTTTTTGTTATTTTTTACCTCTGGTTTGAAAGATTTAAAACGAATACCAGTAAAATGAAATTCGAAGAGTTTCTGAGCTAGTTCTATAAAAGTATCTTGAATGATGTTTGTTTACTATGAATAAGGTACACCACTCTTATTAATAAATAACTAACCCCTCGGTGTGGTGGCCAAGGACATTAGCTGCGTTTCTGTGTTTTCAATTATTTCAAAGAAGTAAAATCAAGACAAATTACTACCCATAAAGAAATAATTAAAAGCCCTTAATATCCTAACTAACTAATTAGTAACTATTCAAGCCTAATTTCAAATCAATTTTACTCTTTACTAAGGTAAATTGCACATGCATAATTACTGTGCGAGCAGGTAAATCCTGCCTATACAGTATTTCTATAATACCTACCATATGTTTAAGTTTTCCTTTACCGCCTAGCATGTGGTGCATCAGCATTCAGAAAATTAACAAAATATAGGCATACATACGTACAATAGGATAAAGTTGTTGATCTATGCACATACAAATCTAGCGGTTCGCTTATTGCGCATAAGTCGCGCTGATTGGCTCGTGCGTATCGTTCGCACGTACTGATTGACTCTCCAGTCAAATTCGTGCAATTCAATTCGTGCGCGTCCCCTCCACGTTTCGTCCAGCGCTAGACTTTCGTGCCGCTACTTATACAAAATATACATAAACTAAAGAATACAACACTATAGACATTTTACTTCTATACTTTTGGACGGATATCAGTCCGAGCATTGTTGTGTGGCCCTTAAAATAAAAATGTAGAATCTATCATTATATTATGTTCTCATTAAATTTCCAGAGAAATGTTCGTTTTAACAGATCTTAAAAAGTATTTAAATTGCCTACTAGTGTCCAATACCCGCTAAAGTTCTTCGAAGCCACTGTTACTTGTTTGATACAATTACTTTTAAAGGTAATTTGTAATTATTTTATATTAATATAATAATTACAACGTGACTGTGTAGCGGCGGTGGCGGTTTAAGCATATCCACTACCCCATATCATCCCGTGGGTGTCGTAAGAGGCGACATAGGGAAATAAATTAGGAGATTGGAAGCATCGTCTTCCTAATAATGATTAAAAAAAAAACTGCGGTTGCCACCCGCTTGCCAAGCGTGACAACTATGATAAATATCCCCCCTATGAGGCAATTTATGGAGAAAGCCTATGTTCACCAGTGGAATTTAATAAGCTGTAACGGTAACGGTAATAATTACACCGTGTGTTGGCGGGTGGTGGTTTAAGAGAATCACATCTTGACCTATGGGTTTCGTAAGAGTCGACTGTGGCAAATGTCATAAAAATCTTAGGACTGCCGATAGATTGCGGCATGACTCTCTTGAAAATAACAAATGTAAATTATATATAATCAGTTCACTAAGATAGTGTCGGTACACCCCGAGACGCTCTTGTAAAAATACCAAAAGTATTTTATATTGGTATTTATTAATTCTTCTTATTACTATTTTTAATCGTTTTCTAATTATATTCTATATTTATATCTATGTAGTATATTCTTATTCTAAGAATATAATAGAATATTATTTTATTCTTATGGTTATTGTAATAAAATACGAATATAAAATCACAAGTTAGGTAGCAAATTACCTTTAACTACGATGCTTCTTTTTTAAATGCCAAATTCTCCTGCGGGTGTACGTCGGCGCGGCGACTTTGATGTCAAGGCAGTGCGACACAAATGCGACCGTATATACAACGTGTCCCAAAATTCAACGATAAGCCAACACAGGAGGATAGACCTGCCCCGGACTAATCGGGGAAAAAAAGAAAAAAAAATATCCCAATTATATTTTAAGTTATATAAAAAAAATGAAATTCTTCAGAAATTGAGACCGTTTATGATATTTTTCACTACCATGACCACAATTTTTTAAATATTTTTTTCTTTTTTTTTATAGGCAACCTGAATAGTACTGCCATCTACCACAATTCTTAAAAACTCCAGAATAATTCTTGTTTTATCATGAAAATTAATGAAACTTATTTTATTCCCTAAATTTTTTGAAGACTTTTACTTTTAACCAAATTTAACTTATCGTGGTGTAAAAAAAAGTATGAACACTAGTATGGCAAGTTTTTTTAAAAATTGACGCAACTAACCAACATTCCAAAATGGTATAATACTCTAGGAAAACAAGTTATAAAAAAATATGGGCCTATTATTTCTTAACAGGGGCCAAATGACGGTCGGGTGTAATAAAAGTATTAGTTCTTGAAAAATGTTTAATATTTCAAAACAAATGGTACAAACAGTTTCACGTGTAATTTATTAAGTTATTAACATTATAGCAAATGTTCGAACTGTTTGCCACCAGCATTAATACATGCACGACATCGCCTTAAAAATGATCGTTTTATTTGTCTTGCATATCTTCTGCTATTAATGTAATCAGCAGCCTGAGTGATATTTCGACGAAGCTCGTCCAATGTCACAATGGGTTTTGAGTAGACCCTGTTTTTAAGACAACCCCAATAGAAGAAGTTTAGGGGGTTCAAATCGGGTGAACGGGGCAACCATCATTTTGGAACCACATGTTTTGAAGATCACTTAAGGGCACGTCGTTTAACAATTCTTGCAAGTCATTTTGTAAAAAGTTTAAATAACTATTGCCATCTAAGTTTCCTTGTAACTCAAAGGGCCCAATTACTTTTCCATTTAATATGCCGGTCAATAGGTTAACCTTGAATTGATATTGGGATTTGTCTTGTCTCATCAAGTGTGGATTTTCATTACTCCAACTATGTAGGTTGTGAAGATTTAAATACCCATCTTTCTTGCACGTTGTTTCATCCGACCATAGAATTTTGTCTAGGATGTGGGGATCTTCACTGTGCCTTTGCAGCATTACACGGCAAAATGTGACCCGTAGCGGATAGTCCCGCGGTAATAACGTCTGCACACGCCTGTAGTGATATGGGTGAAGCTTGTGACGTTTTAATATTCGATGTGCAGAACTTTTCGGGATTCCTGTAGCTTCTTCTATGGCACGTACAGAAGTAGTCGAGTCATTTTCTATCTCATTGAGAACTTCTTCATCACGATCCAATCTAGGTCTTCCAGCGCTTCTTCTATTGGATGGCATACGACCCTTCGAAAACGCTTGATGCACATTAATAAACACTCGATAATCAGGATATTTTTGAGCATTTGGGTATCTTTCTCGATACAGTCTGCTAGCAGCGTTAGCATTACATCGGCATTCTCCATAGATTAAATGCATATTAGCGTATTCCTGTGGTGTGTACGGTTGCGGCATGTTAAACGCCAAACAGTCCAAAATGGGCCAGAACTCTAAATCACAAAACACACAATCGTAGTCCAAGATAATGCCAGGTCAGTTCAGTTTGCAGATCACTTCCAGTCCAAATAATGCCAGGTCAGTTAAGTTTGCAGGTCGATTCCAGTCCAAAAAGCCAAGCCAAAAGTCGATAGTATGTACGAGGGCCACGTAAGTTGAATTGGGAACGGTGCGCAGTTAACAAAGGAGCAGAGCGTACTGAACCGACTTGCTGAGAATAATAACAGCTTCTCTACCTGCCCTGTTGTTGTCTCTTTTTAACGTAAATATCTCTATCTATCTATCTCTACTTTTTTTTTACACCACGATAAATTACATTTGGTTAAAAGTAAAAGTCTTCAAAAAATTTAGGGAATAAAATAGTTTCATTAATTTTCGTGATAAAACAAGAGTTATTCTGGAGTTTTTAAGAATTGTGGTAGATAGCAGTACTATTCAGGTTGCCTATAAAAAAAAAAGAAAAAACTATTTAAAAAATTGTGGTCATGGTAGTGAAAAATATCATAAACGGTCTCAATTTCTGAAGAATTTAATTTTTTTTATATAACTTAAAATATAATTGGGATATATTTTTTTTCTTTTTTCCCCGATTAGTCCGGGGCAGGTCTATCCTCCGGTGTTGGCTTATCGTTGAATTTTGGGACACGTTGTATAAGTGAACAGACTATAAAAGGTTTGATACGTCCAGTAGCGTTAGCATTCAATTTCGCTAAACCATTTTCGGATTGATGGAGCGTGATGTATGAGGACTGAGCTTCCCTATGCAATGTATAGTCGCTTTTAACACTAACCTGCACGCTAGATCCTGCCTGTCTTCACTCGAACCGTTTTGGCTGATAAGCCAAAAGCAGCACGCTCGGCGATTAGAATGCGGGCTGGTATAGTAGCGCCAATAGACACAGCTGAGGAGGCTACTTCCATCTATGATTCATCTCCTGACACCGCTTCGATTCCTGCGTACGGCAACAGCGTGGATGATCACTCTGCACCTGAACAGGTAAGCATTCTATTGCATGATGTGCATGTCTACAAATAAATAACATTGAATCGCTGAAGCAGATATATAGTATTATGAAGTCGTAATATTTGTGTGTATTTTTATTTCTTTTGTGAATAGTTTTTTGTTGCTTTTACACAATTACATAACTTTTAAGTGTTAGATATAGATATAAAACATATCTTAATACGTAATACAAGAGTAAAGTATTAAGTTTTCTTTTCATAGTACACACGTAGATTTTCCTTGTGAAAATTCAAGTACATCTATGCAATCCATTCCAAAGTTTACGATAAGCTTTTCTCGTATGGTAATGACTACTGCTTTCCTGATTTGCTTCATTACTAAAGCACTGTTGTCATTTATCTTACATTAATATAATTTCGTCAAAATAGTTTTAATTCATTAATATATTATGAATTTGCCCTTGCAGTTGGATTGTAGTGTTTGTGCAAGCATGTAGTTTTTGAACGTTAGTGAGAGGGACAAAAAATGTTTTAAAGCGCAAGCTGTGAATTTTTACTAGCCATGGAACAAAAATAGTCAAGGTTAAAGTTACAACCTATAGACGTCTCACTGCTCAGCAGTGGGCCTCCTCTCAGTTCTAAAAGGTTTTAGGGCAAGGAAATGTCCACCGCGCTGCCCCAATGCTTGTTGGCGAACTGGCAAAGACGTGAATCTCTTCGAAAGTATTTTTTCTTATTTCTCAGACATGCCGGTTTCCTCACGATGTTTTCCTTCACCGCCGAGCACGTGGTAAATCAGCACTTAAAATTGCAATTAACAATTTCATTGGTGCCGGTGGGTATCGAACCCGGGTTGCTAGCATATTGTCAAATATACAGCGAGCTCGTAGCCCCTGAGGTATGTACCACGGCAAAAATAATCAAAAAGAATAATAATAATAATAATATTCAATAGCCAGATGGAAAGTAGAAAAATCAGCCAAATGCCAGTTGGGTCTTACGCGCTAAGTTTAATTTACGTCTTTATATCTTAGTTTCCCGCAGGATAATAAAACAGATTAATCGTAGAATGCTCAAATTCTTACAATAGAATATACTTATTCATTTAATATAGTTTTCCTGTTTTACGACGTATCGCACGATATACTGCGATCAATGTGATAAAGCGATAACTTGGTGATAAGTTTAATATTTATCAAGTAATAATTATCTATTTGTACCGGGTATTATTTAACTCTCAAATGTTAACCGGGACGCACAAGCTTACTCCGGCATAGTATTGCGTTGTCAATCTTTTTCGCCCACTGTTGAAATTAAATGAATAAATTCATGATCATCATCATCTTTACAGCCTATCAAAGGTCCTCTACTGAACATAGTCCTCTCCTTAGTTTGTCTCATAGGGCGATTAATTTATTTATTTATGTGAAAACTACTGATAACAATAATAATATACAATCTTGGCTTAGTCTTAAATTAAAGTTAATTACAGTTTTCTAAACTCGGCACACCTCGATGAGGAGGTGGAGGAAATGTATGAGGATATCTCTAGAGCCATGCATTCCTCCAAAACCCAATATACGGTGTTAATGGGAGACTTCAATGCAAAACTAGGCACAAGAGAGAACGGTGAGCCGAAGGTAGGGAAATTTGGAATAGGGCAACGGAACCCAAGGGCCCAGCAGCTGGCCGACTTCATGGAGAAAGAGGGACTCTTTATGATGAACTCTTTCTTCCAGAAGCGGCCCCACAGGAAGTGGACCTGGTCGAGCCCCGACGGTTCGACAAAAAATGAGATTGACTTCATTATGACGACCAGACGACAACTGTTCAGTGATATCTCCGTGATCGCGAGGGTGAAAACTGGTAGCGATCACCGAATGGTTAGAGGCACACTGAACCTAAACGTTAAGTTGGAGAGGTCTCGTCTAATGAAGTCAACGCTCCGTCCCCCTCGTGTTCTGTTCCAAAGTTCCGAAACCTTTCAGCTCGAGTTACAAAACCGTTTTCAGTGCCTAGAAGACTGCATTGAAGTGGACGATATGAATGACAAGCTCGTGGAAACTGTCCATGCGGTCGGAGCTAAGTTCTGCAAGACACGCCGCAGAAGAACACAAAAACTCTCCGATCACACTCTTAATCTCATGACTGTTAGACGGGAGTTGAAGCTACATTCTTCAACAGACTTGACAGCATACAGGCATCTGAACAGACAGATCTCCAAATGCATGCGGCGGGATTTACGCAACTTCAATACAGCTCGTATTGAAGAAGCGATCAAGCAGAACCAAGGCTCCAAAGTCTTTGCCAGAGATCTGTCTGCCAGAAAGAGCCAACTGTCAAAGCTGAAGACAGAGTGTGGCAGCATCGTTTCCGGGACACCTGAGATTTTGAGTGAGATTGAGAGGTTCTATGGGCAGCTGCACACGTCATCGTTGGAGCCACACGCAAGTGTGAGTAACGATCCAAGAGCGAGTCTCATCCGACACTATTCCGAAGATATCCCGGACGTCAGTCTGAGCGAGATTAGAATGGCTCTCCAGCACCTTAAAAACGGTAAGGCCTCAGGCGAGGATGGAATTAAAGCGGAGCTTCTGAAAGCGGGTGAAAGACCGGTACTTGAAGTCCTTCAGAAGCTCTTTAATTCCGTCCTCCATAGTGGCATTACACCGGAGGCGTGGAGCAGAAGTGCGGTGGTCTTGTTCTTCAAGAAAGGTGACAACGCTCTCTTGAAGAACTACAGACCGATTTCCCTTCTGAGCCGCGTCTACGTGCTGTTTTCGAGAGTTATTACGAATCGTCCTGCGCGCAACTTTGACGACTTCCAGCCTCCCGAACAAGCCGGTTTCCGAAAGGGCTTTAGCACCATAGACCACATACATACCCTTCGGCAAATTGTACAGAAATCCGAAGAGTACAATTTGCCACTATCTCTGGCGTATGTGGACTATGAGAAAGCCTTTGATTCCGTCGAAATTTGGGCAGTGCTGCAGTCCCTTCAGCGGTGCCAAGTTGAATGTCGGTATATCGAAGTGCTGAAGTGTTTGTACAGTAGAGCTACGATGACTATCCGAGTACAGAACCAGAGTACGAAACCTATCCAATTGCAGAGAGGTGTAAGACAGAGTGACGTCATATCCCCGAAACTCTTCACCGCTGCATTGGAAGACGTTTTCAAGCTTCTGGACTGGAAAGGATACGGTATCAACATCAATGGCGAGTACATCACTCACCTTCGATTTGCCTATGCACTAAGCACTATGCTCAATGACCTCAATAGTGTCTCCCAACGGATAGGTCTTAAGATGAACATGGACAAAACAAAGATTATGTTTAATGTCCATGTCACACCTATGCCGGTAGTTGTTGGCAGCACTAAGCTCGAAGTTGTTGACGAGTATGTTTACCTGGGACAAATAGTCCGACTAGGTAAGTCCAACTTCGACCGAGAGGTCAATCGACGGATTCAACTCGGCTGGGCAGCGTTCGGGAAGCTACGACACATCTTCTCGTCAGACATACCTCAAAACCTTAAAACGAAATTGTACAACCAGTGAGTATTGCCAGTGATGACTTACGGAACTGAGACGTGGTCCTTCACAGCTGGCCGTATGAGGAAGCTCAAGGTCGCTCAGCGAGCTATGGAGAGGGCTATGCTCGGAGTTTCTCTGCGTGATAAACTTAGAAATGAGGATATCCGCAGTAGAACTAGAGTAACCGACATAGCCCAACGTGGGCCGGCCATATAGCTCGAAGAACCGACAACCGATGGGGAAGAAAGGTTCTCGAGTGGCAGCCTCGTACCGGTAGGCGAAGTGTAGGGCGTCCTCCCACGAGATGGAGTGACGACCTGGTAAGGCATGCAGGAAGTCGATGGATGCAGGTGGCTCAGGACCGTGCTTTGTGGCATTCCTTGGGGGAGGCCTATGTTCAGCAGTGGACTTATGAAAGGCTGTAATGATGATGATGATGACAGTTTTCTAAATAACGTGGCGATATTTGCAATAATTGTATTGGCGTTCGGGTTTGGCAACCGCATTTTTTTTATCCTTATGACATAAGGAAGACGCTGCTGCTCATCTCCTGGTTTGTTTCGCACTGTCGCCTCTTACGATACCCATGGGACGATATGGGGTAGTGGATATTCTTACATTACACGGTTTATTTTTTATTTAAAATAAATGAAGTAAAATGTTATAATAAGCCACCACCAAATCGCCATTGGTCGGTCAGTGGAGGCTAGTCTGGTTATGAACATGTTCATGTTGGCATATTTTCTTCACTAAAATATAAAACTAATATATATTTACACCATTTACTAAGTGCTTGCGATTAAATAATTAACGGTATTTTTTTTAATTTTACGAATGTGCGCTAAATTAATACTCGATTACTTCGTTAGATCGCTTTCTTATAAGTAAGGTAAAGTAAAGTTGCATCCTTTTTACGTTGCACTGCTGGGCACAGGCCTCCTCTTATTTGTGAGAGGGTTTCTTATAAATTTGACTTAAATTTATTCTGCTTAGGCACAGTTTAGTGATGTTGTATACAATTATCCCTCGGAATTTGGGAAGGTTAGCAATTAGCACCAATGAGTGCCCGACTAAATTTGCTCGTGCATTTTAGACAAATCTATACACAAATACGCAATTGACTTGGTGTTTTTGGTGGTCCACATTTTCCTAGCCACCTACGAATGTGGAGGAGGAGGTACTCAATTCTACTCTATGTTTTTTATGTGTATTACCTCTTAGCGTTTTTATAGGTAAATCGATTTCGATTATTATTTTTTTATTTGAAAGGCGTTGCTTCTCGTGTGGTCCCGTATAAATTTGATCAAGGTCTGACGTGGTAGAGCCATGCTGCAGCTATATTAGTAGTATAGTTGTAGCACGTATGGGTCGGCTCGACCGGGGAAGGACCACGCTCTCACAGAATACCGACGTAAAACAGCAGCTTTACGCTGCTGTGTTTCGTATTGTGAGTGTAGAGAACCGGAGACCCTTTTTACTGGAAATGAGACATTCCATCTTAGTCCTCACGGGTGACAACGCATCTGCATTTTGATTTTTAATAGAGGATAGATGTAGATATCTATGGGCCGCAGCAACCACTTACCATCAGGTGGACTGTGTGCTCGTTTGTCACCCTTATCCTATAAAAAAGAACCAATAGTTTTTAAGTTAACCTTAATAATTTATATTGAAGTGGCTTGTACAAAGTTTTGAATATCACCACTTGTAAATTTGCCGCATCAAAATACATACAAACCGAACGTAGTAGCTTTCTCGGTTGTGATTCGTCGAGTGGCGTAATTGCTAATCCGCTTCCAAGCGTCGCAGTTACGTCAACCTCCTGTTAACGGGCTAATATTAATTTAATTATGCTCCACCGTTATTTTGTTGCAGGCCTTTTCCAACTACACAGTGAAGACGGTGGAATTCGCCCCCATAGTAAGGATATGGTACATCGGCGACGCCGACTTTAGGACGCAATGCACATTGTCGCCCGATGTTGAGATAAACCCCAACGATTGGATTGGCATTTATGATGTAAGTATCACGATGATTCAGTGTGAAATTCAATAAAAAAATGTTAAAACATTTATTAAACAAAGCGTTTAATAAAAAAAAAAAACTTTTTTTTTTATATAGGATATGGTGACAAACGAGCACACAGTTCACCTGATGGTATGTGCTTGCAGTGATCCATAGACATCTACATTTATCCTCAATAAAGAATCAAAATGCGTTGTCACCCGTGAGGACTAAGATGGAATGCCTATTTTTCAGTGAAAAGGGTCTCCAGTTCTCTACACTCACTATACGAAACACAGTAGCGTCAAGCTGCTATTTTGCGCTGGTATTCTCTGAAAGCGTGGTCCTTCCTCAGTCGAGCCGACCCATTCGTGCTACAACTATACTACAAATATAGCTGCAACATGGCTCTACCACGTATAAGTTACCTAAGTTGCATAAAGCCGTTACAAAAGTTTTTAAGATTTTTTAAGACTAATAATTTATAAATCAAATTAAAATTAAAAACATCTTAAAATTATCAGCCACTTATAAATATTATTAAAAAAGAGCTAAAAAATTAATAAATGACATAAATTGATTTCTGGTATTATAGAATAGATCCATGTTTGGCAAAATTTTTAAATATTTCTGATTTTTCATCAATTATTTCTGGTAGAGCCATGCTGCACCTACCTATGAAATAATGGGTATTCTATAAAAATATATTAACTATATTGTGGTTTTATCACGAATGGGTCATCAAAATTACGCTTGCACAATCTTTACTACTCGCTATCCTCGACTATGCTGACATTTGTTACCTTGATATCACCGAGGAGCAACTTAAAAAGCTTGAGCGCCTCCAAAATCTCTGTATTCGGTTCATATTTGGACTTCGCAAATATGACCATGTCTCAAAATACCGCACTAAGCTCAAGTGGCTCCCAATCCGTCTTCGTCAGAATACTCATATACTTTCTGCTCTCTACTGCGTCTTATTTAATATAGCTAGTCCTTCCTATCTAAAGGAACGTTTTAGATTTCTCAGCTCCTATCATAATTTTTCCTTACGATCCAAAGAAAATTTTTCCCTCCAATGTTCTGTGCACTCCTCGACTTATTATGACAAATCATTCTCTGTTCCTGGAGTAAGACTGGAACTCTTTACCCCAGTCAATTAGAAGTGCTCAATCCTTAAATGTGTTCCAGAAACAGATTAAAGAATACTATTTCTCTCTAACCCCTCTCACTTCCTCCGCTTAATTATGGTCATTGATCTGCCTGAAGAATGTTGTCTTTTTAATGCATAAGTTTGTATCTTTATTTTATTTTTATTTGTCTTTATTATTTTTTTTATTATTTTTATTTTAGTGCACCCTACCCATTGTTCTTTTTCTTATTTTGTATTTATTTCTTCTTCTGGGTTGTCTGGAAGAGATTGCTATGTAGCAATAAGACCGCCCTTTGTATTTACCTCAATAGTTGTTATTTTTTATTTTTGATGTTATCTTTTCTTGGTGTACAATAAAGAGTATTGTATTGTATTGTATTGTATTGGGTCGGCTCGACCGGGGACGTATCATGCTCTCACAAAATATCAGCGTAAAATAGCAGCTCAATTTAGCTGTGTTTCATGTGGTGAGTACAGAGAATCGGATATGCTTTTTACTGGAAACGAGACATTCCATCTTAACTTACCATCAGGTGGAGACATATTGCATTTCTCATAGTTGCTGCTTAATTAAGATTAATTTTAGGTCTTATGACATTTGATTTCAATTGATTTGCTACCTATATGTAGTCGTATACATAGGCCGTTCTCGTCGTTTATAATTCGATGTCAAGGTCGCAGTGCGAGTGCGTATTTAACAAAGAAAACGTGTTATTGGAACATCGATTATTTACACAGTACCGATTAGTTACACTGATAAAAGGTGTTACTCAAATTTGTATCTGCGCATCATAACTCATTTCTTATAATTAGGCGAATAATGCATATTGAATAAAACTATATTTTTAAGAAACCTCATCCGTTCATCAGACCCCCGTGATCATGGGTATAGTGCAGAGCACCCGAAATATCGGAAGTATAAAGTTTAAAATGAAATACGATAAATTTCGTAAATTTCAAGTAATTAAATTTGGTTAATCACCGCTACATCTCTTGGTAATTACCAGAAACAGTCTTATGTCGTATTATATGTAATCCCAAATGTTATGTAACCACAAGCAGTGCGTTTAATTTTCGGACTTATTTTCATTAGTTAATTCTCATTAAATAAACTGCTTTTACGGATTGATATTACCTATTTTTTACCCCCAAAATTTCAAGTTCATGGAGAGGGGGGAGGGGACTAGAGTGTTCAATGTCCCAATGTTGTAGTCAAGCCGGGGTACCTTCAACAATAGCTTACTTTGCTCGAGCACGAGGTCGAGCGGCTCGACCAGGGAAGTTCCACGTTCTTACATAATACACACGTATCAACTAAAAGCAGTAGCCAAATGCTGCTGTTTTGTTGAGTGAATGTAGAGAACTGGAAACCGCACTCATCTGCATTTTGATACGTAATTGAGGATTGATGTAGATGTCTATGGACCACAGCAACCACTTACCATCAGCAGGTTTAGCATGGGCAGGAGACAAAGTTATTCCCGGGGAAAGGAGAAAATGTTTATCCTCTCACTTAGTTTTATCCACCCTTCGAACATGGCCACACCGGTGGATATAATATCCACAGTTGATAAAATGGGATATAGAATTAGACTTATAGATATTTTGTATGAATATAAACTTAAACCCATGGCCAATGAACTGGGATAAAATTGTCCCTTTCAAATGTCTAAAAAGCATAATGTTTATCTTTCATTTGGCTCCATGCTACGGATGGGGGATATATGTCTCCTCGTTATGTCAAATTTGGATATTGTTACGTTACCAAAATTGACACTTTGATTACAGAACACTAATTACAACTTAAAACCAAACTAATAACAAAACACAACAAACTTTTACCGTAGAAACATCTAAAATGTTCGAGTACACACGGGTCCCGATTGACTAGGTGTCGATAGTTCTAGAAAGTTCTTCCATGAAAATTTATAGAAGGATCTTGGCTCTCCTAGTTCTGCCACTCGATACCAGAGGGCGCTAGTGGTAACTAGTGTTGCCATTTACCAGGAATTAATGGTGGCGTACTTCTCCCCGTTGCCGTGCTTTTGGCATAAGGATAAGATAAATTTATCTCTTATCAGGGGATATAATCGGGGGATAATTTTTTTGTCCCCAGCCCATGCTAGCCGTGTAGGAGAACTGTATGCTAGTTTGTCACTATTATCCTTTATAAAACATTATATTGACTGGATTTTTGATTTGCTTATTTCACTAGTTGTTATAACTGGTTCATTTATCTTTCGAGTTGCCAAAGCCACAACTGAAATGTTGCATATAACTTTTAAATGTAAGACCATAAAAAAAAGAAAACATAACAATTGTGACAGTAAACACATTAAGTTTTATCGTACTATTTACATTCCTCGTAATTAATGCCTTGTAATAGCTTATTGCAATCAATGCTAAAAATAGCTATAATCGTTTTAAGTGCTTGATAAGTTATGTTATGAACTGGTCTACAATGCTTGAGTTGAATGTTCTGATGAATATTTTTTTTTTATTCCAAACTAGTTTCGTAATTCTGTGGTATTTTAATAATAGTGGAGAGAATGGGGATTATGGACACTTAAAAATGTTTTAATAAAAACCACACCAATAGCAGTAATCATTCTCTTTTAAACTTTGGTTATATACTTACAAAATGTATATAATCTTATCTTTTATATTATTAACTACTATTAAATATTTACAAAGAGCTTGCTGTCTGAACTACCCGCTACATATCGGGTAAATACGGACACCGATTGTGGCAATTGTGAACCTTCTGGGGTAATTTCGAACGATCTATTATTGCTTACAAAAATAATGAATACTACCACCAGATGTGGACCCGCCTGTGCAATTTTTATATTCCCACCAACACATAGTATTTGGTCCTCTGCGTGAGGCGATACATACTTCTCATTACAAAATATATACATATAACTCTTCCTTCTCTGCATCATCGTCAAAATTCTAAAGAATTTGTACGATTATTTCTAGACTCCTAACTAGGACTTTATATTGGTATAGTTCTCTTTCTATAGGTTTTTTTTAATAGTCTGTGTTTATTCTCATATTATCTAATATCAGTTTTATTCTTCCGTATTTTCTGATTCCTATTATCAGAAGTACTGGATCCTATAGTAATTTTTTTACAGACGGGTTTTTAAAGGAAGTTGTAGAGATAGTATATTTATTGTATTTGCGCCAATACTGTGCATATATGGGAGGATTCTGTGTTTAACCATCATTTGTTGTGCCAGATGCAATAATTGTGGCTGTCTGTAGTCGTTAAATTTATTGATTTATTTTGGTCTTGGGTATCAAATTAATAATCTTGACAAATTAACAGTGCACGCATTCATGTTATCACCATAACTCTCAATTGTGGTCGTAATTTTTCCTTATACAGGCTTTGAAACAATTCATTGATTTTTCTGTAGTTTTCCTTATACAAGCTTTGAAACCATTTGCAAATATTTTGCGGTAGAAGCACATGTAACTGTGAGCTAAGATTAAACTAAGTTAGTTTAGTTTGCGGTGGACGTTCGGCTTAAGGTCTTTAAACTGTGACTGAACGGAGTGACGAATTTATTCAGGGTGGGCATAAGTGTCTCAAACTGCAATATGTGGTATTCAATGATAATACAGAAAGTATCAAGATTGGGGAAGTTTCACGCTCTCATATAATATAGGCGTGAAAGCTGTTAAGTCACGCTGGTACTCGTAACCATGGTTGCCACGCTTGGCAGGCTGTTGTTTTATTATTATTTATTTGTTTTAGGGAAGATACTACTGCCCATCTCCTGGTTTAGTTCTCCACGGTCGTCTTTTACATCCTAGTGTACGTTAAACATCGATGGACTATCGATGGTATCGATAGTAAATGGCTATCGATACTATCGATAGTTTTTAAAACTATCGAATGTTTACTCGAGTACTACTTTTACATCCCTAGAGTCGAGGTATGCATGTATGTAGGTTATTCCCCAGCCATAGTGACAAAGGCGTAGACATTGAGATTGTTCTCTATGGTAGGGGAATTACCGTGCGTATATCATTCATACAAAGGCGTAGATATTGTGATTCCTCTCCATGGTAGGGGAATTACCGTGCGTATATCATTCATATACAAGACAAAAGTCAATCTAGTCAGTTTTTTTATTGTGGATGTTTGAAGTTGAGTGGAGTAACAAACAATTAAGAATTAAACAATAAAACGTGAGTAGTAAGTCACGTGCGTAGGATTACTTCAAAAAGACTAATGAAAAGTTTGCCAAGTGTTCTTTGTGTAAAAGAGAGTTTAAACTAAGTGGAAATACTACGAACTTGATCGATAATATGAAGAGAAAACATAATGAGGTATGGATATGGTCATTCACTGTTTTTGTTACTCAAAACGTAGATACCACTGATCAAAATGAGCAAATGGGCCCAAGCCCTAAAAAGAGAAATACGCTAAAAAAATATTTTGATAGAAGTAGTAAATATCCAGATGGGAAAACAAAGTAAAATTTGGATAACAAATACGTGCGCATGATTGCTGTTGACATGGAATCTTTGCAAAAAGGAGAGATTTCAGGATTTTGTAAATGCTCTCGATAGTAGATATGAAATACCTGATACAACAACATTGAAGAAAAAATGACTGCTTAAATATTATGAAAACGTGAAACAGAAGCTCGTCATAGCATTATCGAAAGCAGAACATGTTAGTGTGACTACTGATTTATGGACATCAGTTGCAAATGAAGGCATCCTTTCAGTTACTTGTCATTTCTTTCACAATGAAAAATTAATTGCACCATTACTGAAAGTCGTGAAGATGGAAGGAAGTCACAACGCAGAAAATATAGCTAGTGTAAGTATTTTTTAAATTTCATTGCCACGATACCTAACAATTCAGTGTTTCTTTATAATCAGACATAAACAATATTATTATTGTTTTCAGGTGTTCGACGCTATTCTCTCAAAATGGGGTATCAGGTCAAAATGTGAACCAATAACGACTGATAACGCTCAAACAATGATTAACGTCTCAGCCAAAATGCACATACGATATATACCCTGCTTCGCGCACACAATAAACCTGACGGTGACTGATTCGTTTGCTGTGACCTGCTTAGACCAGGTTCTGAAAAAATGTAAATCGATTGTGAGATTTTTCAAGATGTGTACTCTAGCTAGCGATAAATCGGGCTATTTAACGTGAATTAAATAAAGGAGAACTGAAAGTGATCCAGGAAGTACCCACCCGCTGGAACAGTGCATACCACATGATGCAAAGACTTGTTACAATGAAGACAGAATTAACTCTCGCACTTAATGAATGTAATCGGGCTCCACTAGGAGTCAATGCTGGTGAATACCTAATTATTCAAGAAACAATTCAGATTCTGGAACCTTTCGATTTAGCTACGACAAATATGTCCGGAGAAAGCTATATAACATTGTCACTGATAATATCATTGATTCGTGGAATAAAAACGAAATTAGTGGAAGTTGAATCTCAAATAGTTACTGAAAGCGGAAAGAAAATATTACTCTGCGTGAAGGGATCAGTTGACAAAAGACTAAGTCCCTATGAAAACAAGATACCTGTTGTACTTGCTACAATATTGATCCCCCGATTTAAGAAGAAGGGGTTCAAAACAAGTGACGACGAGAAGCGAGCTGGTCAGTGGCTGGAAAAGGCCTATGCTAGCCATTTAACTAAAGAACGCTTGGCGGTAGAAGAAACACTATCCACGTTTTCAGGAACATCTAATGACCTGTTGGGATTCCTAGACGTTCCAGACGTATCGACCCCTTTGAGTAACTCATTGGTAGATGTCAGGCAATATCTCAAAAAGCCAGTAATCGACAGAAAACAGTGTTTTATAACATACTGGAAATACACCAACAATAAATTGAAGGAATTAGCGATGCTTGATTAGCGATCTCTGTATTCCAGCATCTTCGGTGTCTTCGTAACTGATCTTTTCGAAGGCCGGACAAATTTTAACTAAACGCAGAAATAGGTTAGAAGAAAAAAGATTAAACGAATTGTAGTTTATAAAACAAAATAGCTGCTATTTTAATGATTGATTTGTTTAACTATAATAATGATGAATGCTGATTTTTGATTGTTATTTCGAATACATATATATCAAAATAAAACTCTACGTTTCGTATAACATTTGTTATTTTATTGATGTTACGCTAATCCTACAAGTTTTGAAACTATCGATAGACAATCGATACTACTAAAAACTATCGATACTATCGGATTACCAAACTATATAATATAATATATGTTTAACGTACAGTACAACATCCACAGGTTGATATGGGGTAGTAGATATACTTTCACCGCCACTAACAACCTAATCCATAATCTACTATCGTTTACTATCCCTATAATTGTCTTTTTCTATTGTCATTTACTAAAGAAATAAGGTAGAGAGAGAAAAAGCTATATTTGTTAAGTCGACGCAATTTTTGTCACGAAGGCCCATAATGGCTAATATTTTTAAATACAGAAAATCTTATCTAATATATAAAAATTAATATTTGTTTCTTCGTATTTTATACGCTGCTTTTATACTTTGTCAATAACTGCTTGCAGTTCCGCGAAGGTTATAGGCATAGTACAATTACCTTACAGTAGATGCTGTGGGGATCGTATCGGCAAATTCATTTGAAAGTTATATATGGTTATATAACATTCAACTTCAATGAATGTATTATTATTTCTAATTAACATTATGACTCTTCCAAATTTAAAACGATATTTCCACGATCATTTCTTCTACGGCTGCAACACGCCGGGTACCAGCTAGTTTAAATTAAAAATGACCAAGTTTCAAGAAACTAAAAGTACCAAATTCAAATTATATGACCTATAGGTTTCTATTAATTGTGATGTTAACTAATTATGTTTGTTTCCTTTTTAGGCGGATTTTCATAACTTGGACGATTATATAGCGTACGAATACTTGGCTAAAGTGAGCTTGCCACAAGCCCCTACTCCTAGCGGGCGACCTCGTACCATAACGCTTAGTTTCCCAGTGGGCAGTGGCGTACGTACGCCTGGATTCTACCGTTTCATCTACTTCAGCCAGCCTAATAACGAAGTTCGAAGCGTTCTTGGTAGGTTTGTCAAGTTTATATTGTAATGTGTAATTTTTGCACTGTTGTCAGATTTCTTTTTATAGAATAGGGTGACAAACGAGCACACAGTCCATCTGATGGTAAGTGGTTACTGTAGCCCATAGACATGTACATCTATCCTCGTTTGCAAATCAAAATGCAGATGCGTTGTCAGCCGTTAGGACTAAGATAGAATGCCTCTTTTCCAGTAAAAAGGATCTCTAGTTCTCTATACTCACTACGATCTCTATACACCATACGGAACACAGCAGTGTTAAGCTGCTATTTTACGCTGGTATTCTGTGAGAGTGTGGTCCTACCCCATTTCCCATAAATCTCCCATAAATCTTCCCATAAATCTTATGGGTCGTAGGTGAAAGTGTGCATTAGGCACTTTGTATTATAAATTCATAATTTATTGTCTACCTTCAACACAGCCAGTTTAATACACCTGATCTCAAATCACGGGTATATAAACAAATAAATAAAAAACCTTATTAAATACTATTAAATCCTTTTTTCAGGCGTATCGGAGCCCTTCGAAGTGAGCAGCAAAGAGGACCGTCTAGTTACGATAGACCATTGCGATCAAGCTTCAACAAGCAGTAGTTCCCCAGGTAGAGCGAAGCCCTCCACCGCTACGTCGGACATCTTCACCGATTTCACGGGCCTCGATATCGCTAATCTGTCGCGCCATTTTTCCAACGATCTGAGCATCGACTGACTAAAGGGATACCTACCCGGCTCCCCAGCCGGCGCTAGGCGGAAACAAGATGGAGCTCAATAACAGGTATTTAGTTTTAAGTGCTACGTGTTAATGTCAAAAATCGACGCCACAGAATCATCTGTTAAATAATTTTTAAATACTTATTTATATGTACCTATGTATATAAAACCTACGAAAACTGATTGACGTTTATTGTACAATTAATTTTTTCATTCCTTACGCAACGCATTAACCCATTTATGAGTAAATGAACACAGTTCATTTATATTTGTAAAAATGAGGGACAAAATATTTGTTGCCGACTGATAATGACATTCTATAATATTGACTTGAGCAGTATTTTATTTTTTTTTGCGAATTAAATTACCAATTGCCTAATAGTGTAGATTTGTTTAAAACGAACTGTAAAAATTGGCAAACAATTATATCCATACTGCGTATAAAATTTTTATTACAACCATATAAATAGCAAATTAATAACTAGAATACTGAACAAGCCACGAGAAATACTAAATGTGATTGCCAGTAGGTTAAGATGCGGCTGGGACCCGAAGGGCGTGAACATTTTATATAATAAGAAAATAAAATAACATTAGGCTAATCTTATCTGCATATTATGGTGTTCAGCAAGGTATTACTTGGTGAGATATCGCTATATTAATCACCTTATTTTTAATAAAGTTCACTTTAAATAAACGATTAGCCAAACATTGAGTATAATGCGAGACGTTATGTTGCTGCTCAAACAGAAATTAGATAGCTCATTATCATGCTGCTCGTTTTAAATAATGTTAAATAAATTAGTGTTTATTGGTCACTGTTCACACAAAATAACTTTGTGGTTTCTCACAGCCAGTCGCTCACTTACTATTTTAATAATTAGTATTTAAAAGCTTGAATTTGAATTTAGAATCACTTGTTTGAATAGTATCAATAACTATATGGTATATCAGACGCGATAATTATCGTAATTGTTTGGTATCATTACGTATTATTTTCTACTAAAAGTACAGTTTGTAAGTGATTAAATATATTAGAGGTACTTCAGATTTTTCAAGCCTGAAAATCGATTTCAATTTGAGCAATATGGCCATGGCTTATTAGAAAATAGAATGTAGCTTATAATTTTTTCTAGTTATATTTTTGGTAGTTGTAGTAGCAGACATTGCCTAAGAATTATTTAAGTAAAAGTTTCTCGTACAGTGATTTATTAGTACAATTAGTGAAATTTTTACCGTGTAGTGGCGGTGTAAGAATATCCACTAGGGAGGGGAGATCTATGTTCAGCAGTGGACTTTAATAGGCTGTAACAGTAACGGTAGTAAAATTTGGGTTGTTTTAATTTTCAGTCACGCGAAAACCGTACTTAACGAAAATTACATAAGTATGTAATTGAAAGTCAGTAATTAAACTGATTTTAATAAATATAAAGAATGTTAAGACTACTAAAGGTTTTTGCCCTGCAGAGCTAGCATGGGCAGGAGACAATTTTATCCCCGGGGAAAGGAGAAAATGTTTATCCCCTCGCTTATAGTTTTATCTACCCTTCAAACATGGGCACACCGGTGGATATAATATCCACACTAGATAAAATTTTAGATAAACTTGGACTTAGATAGACTTTTTGTATAAATATAAACTTAAACCCACGTCCAGTGAACTAGGATATAATTGTCCCTTACAAATGTCCAAAAAGTATAATTTTTCATCTATGTACAAGCACAGCTGTCATCTTTGAAAGGCTGTAATGATGATGAAAGGCTGTAATGATGATGAAAGGCTCTGTTATGCTTTACTTTGTTTATTTTTTAAAGTGCTTAATTTAAAAAGAATTATTACTGTATCACACATTGTTGCTTGTTTTAACTATATTTCATATATTAAATATAAATAAACATAGGTATTTAGTCGAAGAATTTTTAAGCAAAATTCTTAAAATTTTGTTTTTAATTTTCATATTAGTTCGAAAATTCCTTTTTTGTCCGTAATAGACTGTGTATTAGTATTCTTTAGTATAAGTTCCTAATGGCAGTCAGTCTCTGTATGAAATTAAAAACTGTTTACTTCTAATTTGTATAAATTGTTGTTCATTACATAATATATTTTTGGGATGTCAATAAATTTAAAAATAGATCTCTATGCTAGTTAGTTATTTTTTTACACATGTCACAATTTTTGTAACGCTACTTTGTAACAATATTGTAGGAATACTTTGCTTTTAATTGTGGGTAGTTGTTTATTTGTTTGGGTTAGATTTTGAAAGCATAAGAAAAGTATACTCTACCAGAAAGTGAAAACAAAATAAATGTTTACATATTTTAAAATTTATCCAAAAATAAGTAATTTGTGAAACAGGCAGTATTATCACACTATGTGTCTGCGCCGCGAAATTAAATTAAATAATGTGTATTTTCATAATTTTCAAGCTTGTTATCTTACACATTTGAATTATAAAACTAAATTGTTATATTGCTTGTGAATCAAGACGAACGACTGTAGTGTGAAGATTTTAAAACCTGTTTATCTTATAATATTAGCCAGAATATATAACGTCGAAGATTTAAATTTGATTTAGGATTGCTTGTTGTAATTCAGGCTTAGAAGTATAGCAAGTCGCACGAATTACAAGCGCTGGCCTTCAAATGCACCAACGTTCAAAGTAAAATTTTTGGGTATGTTTGGTAAGAGATTAATGTCACCATTGATGACCCTGAACGATTGGTTATATAGTTCAGTAGTCGGTATTTGGGGATAATATCAGTAATTACATATGATATCAAATTATACAATGACGTTATTAGATAAAAAAATAATTCTGCACTTTTTTTTAATATCCAGCGCTAATAACTCGTGACATTACGCCTATTGTTATTGTTATAATTCCATATCAATATATCCTGTATGTATAGTTGTCACAATTTTACACTTTTTGAGCATATTTATATAGAATAGACGTAATTTGAACACTATAATATTATAAATGTACCTGCCTTAGCTATTTAGATAAGCCGTTTGTTGTAATATTAGGGGTTGTATTATATTGTTACTGTTTTAATATTCCCAAGTGTATTAGATAAAAGGAGCATAACATGTACATAATTTTGTATATTCATACTAAACACATCTGCTGTTTTATGTTTCACAAAGTAAATTATGACTGTGATGTAACAGATAGATTTTGGAAATTAAATTGGACATTTAGAATTGCAATGCTAATTCAAATGTATCACCTTGATCTTCGTTATTATTTTCTACTAAATTTTATCGAACGTCCAGCGACATTTATAATATGTTTAAGATATCTGATCTAATGATTTCATATATTATTTAAATAAATACTAAAATATATTAAATAAAACTAATTTTACGAATTTTATCTCGTTCCCTCTGTGAACATGTTTAGAACAGCCCTCGTTACATTAGATTTGGTAGACCACAAATCCTCGATACGCGAGTATAATAATAAAATAAAAATAAAAACATTTATTTCAATATGGAAGAATGCTATTATCTAAATTCTGCTTGAAATCCTATAATTAATACAGTTACATTCAAACCCAAGTGGCTGTAATATACCAGAATATAATTTTGTGTAGATTGGACTGATAGTCTCGGAGTTAACTCTGACGTATTAAATGGAACTCGGTCCCTCTGTGGCTATTATTGATGTTATGTATTCGAAAGGTAGAGAATAAAAAGTTACGTTGAAAAATCGATAAAATTCGTAAAATCAGTTGTATCTAATCTTTATAATATTGTAGTTGCCAATTTCTGTTATTATATTGTTGTAAGCGCAATTATATTTTAATTATTTGTTCTTTATTTATCGACAAAGTATCACATTTACATATCTAAGTGTTATTATTTATACTGTGGATTAATTTAGTGGAGGGTTAGTAAAATTGCACGCGCGTCTCATTTATTTTTGGTAGATTTTAACAATTTATTTCTTGCCAAATATTGTAAAAATGTTATAATCTACTAAAACATTATAAGGAAGGGCGCGTAGATTTGTGTCAAAACCTAATAAAAATACAGTGCAGACGGTTGTTATTTTTAAATTAGACGATCGCTTCCACTTTTTTAAAAAAGGTATGTTGTTATTTAATAGTGATTTAGACAAATTTCTTCTCAAATTGACTAAAGCACTCAGGCCCGTTTAATGATCTATTATATCTCCTTAAAATCTTCATTAAGCGTGTGCGATATTATTGTGATAAGTTACAGAAAGAAAGGCTAATTAGAGGCATTCCATCTTAGTCCTCACGGGTGACAACACATCTGCATTTTGATTCGCAAACGAGGACAGATGTAGATGTCTATGGGCTATGGGCCACAGCAACCACTTACCATCAGGTGGACTGTGTGCTCGTTTGTCACCCTATCCTATAAAAAAAGAGGTAATCCTAATACATTTTTTTTATAGGATTAGGGTGACAAACGAGCACACAGTCCACCTGACGGTAAGTGGTTGCTGCGGCCCATAGACATCTACATCTATCCTCTATTACAAATCAAAATGTAGATGCGTTGTCACCCGTGAGGACTAAGATGGAATGCCTCATTTCCAGTAAAAAGGGCCTCCGGCCACCTGCACTCACCAAGCGAAACGCAGAGGTAAACCTCTACTTCACGCTGGTATTCTGTGAGGTCGTGGTACCACCCCGGTTCGAGCCGGCCCATCCGTGCGACAGCAAAAGCTGCCGCGGGGCTCTACCACTGTTACATTTAAACAAATATTGTTAACAGCGCCATCTCTGTTGTGTTCCTGAAGACGTGCTTAAACGCTTACTTATTATAACATCTAAAACATAGATGGCATTTACTACTTAATATTGTTAGGTACAAGCGGATGGGTCAAGGAGCAACTTAGCGTTTGTTAGGTGTGTAGGTTACAAATAATAGGTACTATGGTATATAGGCTTTAAATGTAAATTATCAATTTCCAACATTTTGTAATGAGTATGTATCATCAAGGCATTAAATAATAAATTAACAAAAATTAATTCATAATTATATTTAAGCCATTGCGATTGCTGGCACTTTTCTGCCGACTTCCAAAAAGGAGACGGTACTCAATTCGGGTGTATGTTTTTTTTTTATGTGTGTTACCTCATAACTTTGTACTGGGCGAACCGATTTCGATGATTCTTTTTTTATATGAAAGCTGATAGTTCTCGTGTGGTCCCATATGAATTTGATCAAGGTCAGACCAATGGTTATTTAGTTATTCTTAAATAACCTATATTGAAGTCGCTTATATGATTGAAGTCGGCTGTACAAAATTTTTAATTTTAAATTATTTGCTTTAAGTTTAAGAATTAATTTAATATACCTAATATAATTAATTAATTAATAATTTAAAACTGAAAGCAACGTGGTATAACAACGCTTATATAAGGGTAGGTCAGAAAGCTCACGGAGTGGTGTATGGTAAATAAAAGAGTCAAATTGTTTTCGTTTTCCAATATCTACCTTAAATAATGCATTTCTTGAAAATCCCTTCCATGTCCGGCCGGTGTGAACGCAGCGCTGATATCCCCAAACTGGTAAACGTGCGCCTTATCACCTTTCTTTAGTATTCGGATTTACGAGTTGTCGGATAAATTTTCTGTCATCAGATGGTCACCAAAGCTTCTTTGTTCGTGAAACCATCATTTAATTTTGATAAAATTTGTCTACTCCATAGAAAAAAATCAATTTTCTCGTCACAAAAATATTAAAACAGTCTACATCTCTTTATTACTTTTTTTCAAAGTTTTTTGGTTTTTGTCCCATTGTTTGGATCTTGGATGTGTGGTGGGTGTGACTTTATGAATACCGGGCTACCCTAGGAGAAGCAGGTAGGTTATGACCATGAAGCAAATACAAAGAGGAGACGTTGTAATTAAATTTCACTATGTAACAACGCGTGACAATTTGCGGGGTGAGGGGATGCAAAACCCCGCCCACTTTACACTATCTTCATCTACCGATAAATAGTAAAACTACTCGAATCTTTCCATATCGATGTTGCAATGTAGCTTAGCTACCTTGACGGTAGATGGCGGCATGTCCACAAAATGTTATAAACTATAAAAATAATATTTTGGCGATTAAAATTTCTTTATGTCTGAATGCAAAACAAATTTCAGCACCTTCGTATGATTATTTTATCATTACCGAGCTCTCGGTACCTTTATATTTTTAGTTCACAGGACACAAAGTGTCGCCATCTAGTGTGGAATATATTTAATTATATTTGAAAGCCGACGCAAAGAGATTTTTCTAGAACTATTTTAATAAATTAGGTGTAAAATTACTTACAAATGAAATGTGATGCCATCCATAGCATCGGAGCGTCTATCTCATGAAGCAAATACATTCAGACAAAGAAATTTTAATCGTCAAAATAATATTTCTATAGTTTTCATAATAATTTTGGAAACAGGCCGCCATCTATCGTCAAGTAAACCTCATAAAAAATTACAAAAAGGGCCGCAATTAGAATTCAATAATTTTACCCAGTAACCCAACATTCAATATTAAAATGAAGGAAATTGTACTTGGCTGATTTTTACGAAATGTTTAAGTTATATTTAAGTGACATTCTATATGCAAAGAATCACTTAAATACAATTTAAATATGTTTATCATTTCGTGAAAGTCAACCTTCAAGAAATATTTATTTTATCCATAAAATAAAGTCTCTTTGAAACTAGGTAAATATTCTATGTTCAATATTAAGTAGGATATTTAACTTGGAACTAAATATCCTACTTATCTCACTAATATTATAAAGGCGAAATTTTTTGTGTTCTTTCTGTATCCTTGAGCTTATTACACACTAAGTATGTACTGTGTATGTGTAATTTTTTCACGCAGAAACGGCTGGACTATTATTTATGTGTGGGTTATACAACTTAATATCTCTGAGGGAGAACAAATAATAGACAAATTATTATAATTAATATAACTTTATTTACAAATCAATTAAAATATAAATAATTTAATCCAAATTAGGCATCCGAATGTACTTTTTGAATGCCAATCTAAGAACATTAAATTGTATTTAAGTGATTCTTTGCATATAGAATGTTACTTAAATATAACTTAAACATTTCGTAAAAATCAGCCTAAGTACAATTTCCTGCATTTTAATATTAAAAGTTGGATTACTGGGGAAAATAATTGAATTCTAATTAGGGCCCTGCCTTTTTGTTATTTTTATGAGGTTTACTTGACGAGAATACGGCCTGTCCTCAAAATGATTATAAACTATAAAAACAATATTTTGCGATTAAAATTTCTTTATGTCTGAATGCAAAACAAATTTCAGCACCTTCGTATGATTATTTTACCAATATTGAGCTCTACGGACCTTTATATTTTTAGTTCACATGACACAAAGTGTCGCCATCTAGTGTCGAATATATTTAATTATATTTGAAAGCCGACGCAAAGAGACTTTTCTAGAACTACTCTAATAAATTAGGTGTAAAATTATTTACAAATTAAATGTGATGCCATCCATAACATCAGAGCGTCTATCTGAGTAGTTTTTACTTGATAAAACACAACACTTCATCCTTTTCTTCTTAATACTACGAAAATACACCGATTTGCGATTTTGTCAACACATAAGCGCACAGGACGAATGCTGACAGTATACTAACTAAAGCCACGCCCACTATGATGACGTCAGGACCTACTTAGAATCACAGCGCACAGTTGCTTATGCCCTCTCCCCTTTGTATTAGCTTCATGGTTATGACGGACTCTTACCGACTAAAACCTCACGGTAGTCGCCCGCAAAGCCACGATGATTCGATATTACGTAAATACGTAAATCTTCCTTCTCGAAGTCACTACTAAGTTGTGGGGCCCCACTTCTGTGGCTCCGCTTCCGAGCAGGATCTTTTCTCTCTCTTTTTCACTCACCGGTCTCTTTCTTCATCATTACGGACTCACAGGATATGTCTACGGCCCTCCACGCCGTATTTCCGCCCGGCATCGCCGATACGACTGCTGACAGAAAGAGGTTTCCGCCGCTAAAGTTCCCTTGTTGGACATATAGCAAGTGTATGCGTTGCGGAGTCCCGATCTATTCCACCATAGTAGAAGCAGTTTGCCGTCGCTTCGCGTCCTATAACATAAATAATCACAGAAATACCCTTTTCCGGTAATTATCCATATTCCATAAATATATAATTGAAGGAAATAGTACAGTATACCCGTATATGATCCGTATGGCCATTATTCACTGGACGTTATAGAGAGTGTTTTTTTTATATGATAAGGGTGACAAACGAGCACACAGTCCACCTAATGGTAAGTGGTTGCTGTGGCCCATAGACATCTATCCTGATTACGAATCAAAATGCAGACGCGTTGTCACCCCACTGAGGACTAAGATGGAATGCCTTTTTTCCAGTAAAAGGGTCTCCGGATCTCTACACTCACCATACGAAACACAACAGTGTTAAGCTGCTATTTTACGCTGGTATTCTGTAAGAGCGTGGTCCTTCCCCGGTCGAGCCGACCCATTCGTGTTACAACTATACCACTAATAGAATAGAATAGAATAGAATAGAATAATTTTTTATTCAATATTGATTATTACATAATACTTATTGAAAGTCATTTTTTATTTACCACTGGTTCGGAAAATACCTCAGTCCTGGGAAGAACCAGCAAGAAACCCAGCGGGACTTTTTTTTTAAACATAATTTCACTTAACAATAATTTTGTTTATACAATTTTTAAATGATATTTTCATAGAACCAGCATGGTGGCGATCACCCTATTCCCAGGGGTTATATTCATTCATGTATTCCTTGATGTTATAATAACCCTTCCTGTACAGTTTTTCTTTAATAAAACTTTTAAACTTGTTTATTGACAAACTTTGAATATGTTCTGGGATTTTGTTGTAAAAGCGTATACATTGCCCCATATATGAATTACTGATTATGTGGAGTCTAGTAACTGGCATTACAAGCTTATGTTTGTTCCTAGTATTTAAAGTATGCACATCCTTATTCTTATTAAAGCTATTTATGTTTTTATGCACATACATTACATTCTCATAAATATATTGCGATGCAAAAGTTAATATGTTTATTTCTTTAAATTTTTCTCTGAGGGACTTTACAATTTAGGTTATAAATCGCCCGTACGGCTCTCTTTTGCAAAACAAATATAGCTTCAATATCTGTCGCATTACCCCATAGCAAAATTCCATAAGACATTACGCTATGAAAGTAACTAAAATACACTAATCTAGCTGTCTCAACATCTGTGAGACTTCTAATCTTTCTTACAGCATATGCTGCAGAACTAAGTCTGCTTGCTAATTTAGATATATGGGGGCCCCATTGAAGTTTCGCGTCAATAGTAATACCAAGAAAAACAGTGGTATCCACAAGACTCAACTCCTCCCCATTTAACAGCACATTGGTATTCGAATGTTTTACATTAGGTATTGTAAATTTAATACACTTTGTCTTATTGCCGTTCAAGAGCATATTGTTGGCGTTAAACCAATGTACTAATTTCGATAGAGCATTATTTACATCGTCATAATTAAGTAACTGCCGTTTGAGTTTGAAAATTAAAGAGGTATCGTCAGCAAATAATACTATATCGTGATTGTCCCCTACAAGATAAGGTAAGTCATTAATATAGATTAAAAACAGGAATGGGCCAAGAATCGAGCCCTGAGGAACGCCCATTGATACTACCGATCCGGAGGAACCTTTACCATTTATCACGACTTTTTGAGTTCTGTTACTTAAATATGAAGTAATAAGTCTAAGCGCCAAATTTTTTACACCGTAATGTTGTAGTTTCCTGATTAATGTTTCATGATGAACACAATCGAAAGCCTTGGAAAGATCACAGAAAACACCTAAGGCATCCTGTGAATTCTCCCAGGCATTAAAAATATATTTCATAAGCTCAACGCCAGCGTCAGACGTCGAGCGACCCCTTGTAAATCCAAATTGGTTTTTATGAAGTAATTTATTTGTATTAAAAAAAATTAACAATTGATCCAAAATAATTTTTTCAAAAATTTTACTAAGAGTTGGTAGTACAGAAATAGGTCTAAAATTAGCGGGGTCCAATGTACTACCAGATTTAAATAAAGGTATTACTTTACTATACTTCATTAAATCAGGAAACACACCAGAATCGATACAAGTATTAAAAATAATAGCAAGATGAGGTGCATTTAAATCTATTATGGACGCAATAACTGTCACGGAAATCCCCCTCAAATCTGCGGTTTTCTTTACATCAATGGTTTTGAAGTATTTTACAATATCTTGCGGTATTACTTTTTCAAATCTAAATTCTTTTAAACAGATATTAACATTCTGTTTGAGTAATGACTCGGCGACAGTTGGAGAAGAATTCAAAGACTCTGTTGTCAAAATAGGAATATCAGTGAAATATTTCTCAAACACCGCTGCGACTTCTTGATTTGATTTAGTCAATTCATTGTTAATTTTTAATTGATAGTTTGCGTTACGAGGTTTTTCATTACCGGTTTCGCTGTTAATTATACTCCACGTCATTTTAATTTTATTCTTTTAATATATTTAATATAGCTGCAGCATGGCTCTATCACGTTAGGAGTGTTACTTAACTACTTTGAATTTCAGATCCGTTTTCGGGACAGCTTACGCATTGCGACTTTTATGCACTGACATAATATCGTGCAAAAGAGATTACACCCTTGGCTACTTTTTACCTTTTTTTTTCATGACGTTCTTAAATATTTTTTAACGTTAGCATAGTACTTGCCACTTCCTTAACAATCAGTCGTCGCCTACTTTATTATTCTCAAAAAAAAAATCTTAAGTCCAAAAATAGATAACGAGCGTGGCCGCGTTCTTAAAGTTCTCTTCCATACTATTTACAAATCTATTTGAATTGAATAAGGAATATAATTGGAATGGATCAGTTTTTTAAGGATTGTATCGCGTTTATTTGAACATATTTCATATTCCCTACATTTCAAATGTTTTGCAGCACCTGGGTTCTTTGACGTGGGGCTGGCGTGTCTTTACGTGCTGTGATGTATGCATGAGCGTTTAATTGTATTGACTAATGCGAATGATATTCAAACTACATGCTGGCCGTTGGTGAATAATTTATTTCATTTTGCAAGCTACGATATCCATCTCATAGAATACTTTGCTACTTAATTGTAAATTTGTATGTGAAGCACGGGTGCACCATCACTAAAAAAGTAAGATATAATGCCTTTTCTTTGTAACTTTGTTAATCTGATGTGGAAATGTCATTTAATACTTCACGAATAGAAAAAATAAAATAAGGCAGGATTTCCTGGAAAAAATGATAATAATAGTATGATCCTTGGATTAAGAAAGGGGTGGGGGAAATCTCCCGGTGACCACGAGATCAACTTTGGAATTCAACTTAAAATAACGGGAATAAGTTAAAATAATAGGACCTCAAAATAAGTTGAAATTCATTGCAAAAATAGTTCCAGTCAATACAGTATTCGTGTACGTAAAGGAAATTATTTCGATAATTTTAATTCTGTACAGACACTATTCCAGCATTATGAAATGAATGTTTTTGAGGAGCCTAGATAAGGTAATGGTTCGCCAAGCTTTATGAAAATTTAACAGGAAAATATATTTTCATTATCTTTCTGGCATATTTCTTTTCTCGTGCTTGATAATTTGATGTTTATGATTTATGAACGAAGAGGCATTGTTTATATTTGTCAAAATGTTGATGGGCGTTTTAAGTGGTGCTCGGTGTAGTATCTTTTGTCAACATGGCAACATTATCTTGTATAATTAAGCGTACAGACAAGAAAATGGTATAGAGAATGATTAAGTTGATTTTAGATTAAGCTTAGTTACCTAAGTAGCCCTCTATCCTCCATATGACTTATATTTTAAAGTGTTTAGATGTTCAGTTTTATTTGCTATAGATTGAGTGGCGAATACTACAGAACATATTCTTGGTATCGTTTGACATATTTTAATAAAAAGTAAATTTGTCCCGGATTACAATTAATAAAGATATACAGACAATTATTTTTAACCAAGATTCATGTAAAAACTTAAATATACAAACAGAAAATCCAATCTGAATCTGAATGACAGGGTGAGGAATTGTGTGATAAGAGAAGAGTGTGGTTTGCAAGATGATGTTGCGACCAGGGTTAAGAAAGGACTGCTTCGGTGGTTTGTTCATGTAGAAAGAATGAATGAGGATAGAGTGACAAAGCAAATTTATGTTGCAGAGGTGAACGGCAGAGACGGGAAGGGACGCCTTAGGCGAAAGTTTATCGACCCAATTGGCGATATATTGGAAATGGACCAAATTAAGAGTGCCCTTAATTGACGAGCATGTATGCTTAGATATACGGATGCGGAGGAAGCGAGAGAGGTGTGTCAGGGTCGTGCCAAATGGAAGTCCGTAGTCCCTGACCACCCCTCTGCGTGACAGGCGTGAGTGTTTATGTTATGTTTAAAATCCTTTTGAAAGCTGAAAATTGATAAAAATTTATTTATTTATATCTATCTTCCATTTTGATTGTTTTCTTTTTTATATTGTAGGTATATACTTGAACATGGAACAAGTTTTATAATATTTAGTCCATTTAGCGTTGATTAAAAGGCGATCAATTGAGTTTTTCTGCATAAATTTTATTTATTTCATAATAGTAAGTACATAATTCTATTCTCTTGCTATCCATACGTGTTTTGATATTTCAATTGTTTTACATTCCTGGAATTTATAGCTAATAATATCTACTATATCTACTGTGAATAGGTGATAAGTAAAGATGAATTATAATTGAATTTACACGCATTGTAGTTACAGCAATTATCGGTAAAATAAAAAATGACGGCCTAGCACGTAGCTGGGGACACGCGTAAGGCAGGCTTTCACTGTGCCGATTATTCTAGTATTTTCTAACGCATTGTAGCGTAACCGTAGCTCATTGTAATTATTATCAAATTTTTTTCACAGGCTACTTTGAAGCTTGGCACTTATATAAATAAAAGGAAAGTTGAATACTAAAATCCAACTACGACAAATTAGCCCACTAAAAATTTATAAACACGTCTACTGGTGGGTTTCACATTTTTATTTCTTTTTATTGAAATTATTTTGGGGTTAGAGGTCTTAGGGGACGTAACTACCTAGTCTTTCCTACCTATTTCAGTGGTAGTTATCATTGAACTTTAAATTAAATTAAATCATTGTGGTTTCCATATACACGCTTATAAGTAATCTAGATATATTGATAATGTAATCCTAATTTATGTAGAACTTTATTTTCGAATTAAGCCGTCGTTAGATTTTATATGACGTCATAATATGGCCTATAACCCATGGAGGGAGTGTCGTTTCATTTCTCCCAATGATACAAATCAGAGGGAACAATTGAAAATAAATATTTACATTAAATACATGCATACATAATATATAGATACAGGCATAGCTTGTTAAAACCTTAACCCCACTTTAGGCTGTAGTCGGGGAAAAACCAAGCTTGATTGGCTCACGATTATTTTAAAACTCTTATCTAGTAATATCTTTTTATCGTGTACATGTAGTGATTAAGAAATATGTAGTAATATTTTTCGTATATTCTTATTAAGGTCTACCTATATAAAAGGATTTTACTCCCTATTTTATATGATCGCGGAACTCAAAAATTTGAGAATGCTATGACAGACCTGGAATAAAAATGTAAATTATACAAACGTTAGACCAACATAGAAAGATAGACCACATAGAACACTACGTAACTTTCAAGTGACGTCAAAACCATGCTCAATGTATTGTGAGAACACACACACATGCACCAAATATTACGTGCAACCATGTGCGTGACTGCCTTTTTTGTCTATGTTTGTGGGTCTGAAATGCTCATATGTAAAATACTTGTTTTAGAAAAAAAAATCTAAAGAAAGGCTCAAAGAAAGCTAACTAAAGACGACAATAAATGACAGTATTTTGGTGCTATGCTACTAATTCGTAATGTTTTTATATTTAAAAATCGATGTTTTTTGACTCAAAATGGGTAGCAACACTTTGTGTATGTTTTACAATTTCCAAAGCAATGTAACGACAGATAAAGGAACATTGATTGACAAAATTAGACTTTTTGTGTTTAAGTAAAATATTAAAACGCGACTTAAAAATATACTGAGACCAATAAAGAAAAACCTGCTCTGCATACATCTCAATTGATTCCTAAACCAAGCCGAAACCATGTTCAACTTATAGTTGGAACACGTACACATATGCAGCTAAAATCATTTGCAACAAATTACATGGTTTTAGGTGCATATCTATGTTCAGTAGTGAACTATTACTGGCTAATAAAGTAAAAAAGAAGATGGTTTCAGCATCGTTTAATCTTTCTTTGTCGATTTGAGAAAATACAGTAGATGTTGAGTACTTTTTTCTTTTAATTTGTGCAGTTTTTATGATCTTATATTATTTCGGCCTTTTAAAATGATTATAATTTATGAGGTGTTTATTTATATCAACGTCCTTGACAGAACTCATTATGAATTTCAGACATAGATTGGATTATATTAGTTTCGGTAGAGTGCCCACCTTAGATGGCCTTCGCCTTAAATGTCACGCATAAGGAAATTTTTGCAATTTTTACTTAAAAAAAAATACAAATTTTTATTTTTTGATTATTTATTAGTAATTATTTCAAATATTTTATTTAAATGTAACTTTTATAAATACCACCGATTAACTTCCAAATGCGTTTTAGAAGTGCAAATGATCTAGCGAAATATAACGTAGCGTATATATACTCGTATGTAATGGATGTTGCTTCAGTTGATGTGAACCGTCTCTTAGCCTTGTTGAATGTTTAAACTTAGAACGATTGGCGTGAATCCTAGTTGTGTTAATATAATTGTTAGCTTTTTTTTAAGTGTAGTAAGTATCGCTTGGTATCTGTTTCACAATTGGACGTAGATTAACCACAAAAATGATCCCAGTACAAAAATTAGCTTTATTAATCTATTTGATTTTGAATCAATTTTCAATTTTGAAAATTAAACTTTTAACAAGAACTTAAAGCCAACTTCGAGGAACTAAAAAGAATAAAATAATTGCAACAGAACAACTTTCGAAGTCTAAGCTTGAATTCTTATAACCACTTTGTCATAATAATCATCATCAACACTTTGTCATCTGAGGCTACTGGGACTCAGTGACGAACCGCTGCGAACTCAGATGCAGAAGGCGTTGCTCTTCGATACCGCCCGCATCGTCCGTCGGTTTCTTTCCCTTTATTCCTAACTCTCGGTCGTTTGGTCTCTCCTGCCGAGGGCATCCATCTGGTTGGGTTTTTTTTATCTATGTACTTTTATGTATTTATTTTATTTTATTGATATTTATGTACATATACTTATCATTATCATTTACATTTATATATTTATACAGCCCAACTAGATGAGAAAACTATAGATACCCCACAATAATAATAATAATAATATTTATCTCGGATAACAAATGAGATCCATATCAGACAACAAATTATAAAAATCACAGAATATAATCATAGCCTCGACTTTTTATTATTGAAAGTTTAATTTTTTAACATTAATTGATATTATTATAATCACAGAGTTATGTATTAGGTGTATGGTATAACTAAATTTTACTGAAATCATATTGTGGATTTGATGGTTTTTGTTATCTGTGTCCATTAATAATAATTGCGTAAAATTTAAATGAAACGATATAATATCAGTACTTAACCAGTTAATTCTGAAATTTGTAGCTTACTGTAGTAAATTAAATTAGACATCAAACATGTAGATAGATCAGATAATTTATGTAAATGTTTATGTGTGTATAAACAATATTTGGTGTTTTACGTGATATGCTGAGTTATTTCGTACTTGCCACTATAATCAAAAATATATACATTTATGATATGGTACACGCCACTATGGAACAGTGATTTAAAGTGGGACGGCATTAAATAAACATGGGTATATAATTGTGGTAGTAGATTGCTAAATATGTGGTTTGTATCTATTCTGACTTGATATTTTTGTTATGTTGTTTTAATTGTACCATTACTCAATATTATATTATAATGCATTTGAGGTTAAGGTTATGTTGTAAATTAGTATAAATCATTAATTTTAGAAGTGTCACAATAGTTGTGTTACGAAAAATAAAGTTTATTAAGTTGAATCAATTGTTTTATTATTAAACACGCGCCATTCAATTCCAGCTACGTGATGTAAACGTACGCAACGCGGCTATACCGATGTGATGAGTAAAATGACTGAGATAAGGGATACGTGAAACTGGGCGATGTTTATCTACGTGCGGGCGTCGAGCGCCGTTGATGTCGAATGCGTGCCGTAGCTCTAGCCCTCTAGCTCGTAGCGTTATCGGGAAAAGCGCGGGAAAAGCGCCTCGAGAGGTATCATACCGCTAGTAGTGGCTCAGTAGGCTCGCGTCCGCCGACGGAAATGGACGGCTCCGCGCGCGTGCTCGCGTTGGCTCTCGCCGCACTCGCGCTCGCCGCACGCGCTCACATGCCATCCCACGATAACATACTCCGAGTTCAACTGTGGGATGCTGAGGGACTGAGTCGGGACCCTGTCAGCTCCCAAATTCCGGACTACAATGCTCCAAATCATCGCAAACTAAAAGTTAACGTAAACTCGTTATTCGACGCTATGATGAAAGAGTCTGAACATGAAGTTGGTAGATTCGCGAGACACAAAGTCAGACATAAGCGGCGAAGGCCTAGGCATAGCGGTTCCGATCTGCCTTGGAGATTTCACTCTGGAGACAGTTTGATGAACGTCGCTGTGTACGATGACAGCGTGCCCTGGGACGTTATTGAGGCAAGGAGCTCTGGCAATTATGCAGAGACGGTGAATGCGAGTGCAGTGAGTGATTCAAGTGCCGGTACTCAAGTGAATATGCCACGAGACGTGTCGCCGCCAATGAAACTGCGCCAGGACCAGGAGGTAATGAGCGAAGGCAAACAAACATCATAAGATAATATAACGACGCTTTTCAGCGCTATCGTCGCCGCGAGGTGGTTAAAACTCATTTAATGAACCGGCAGCTTGTCGCTGTCGCCGCGAGGACTTCTATTCACAACTTTCTTTTCACTTCACTTTTCACCCTCCGGCGGCGATGCACTGATAAAAGTGAATGCCCTTCATTGTTTTTAAAGTATGTTTTTTCCCCGCTGAACGTAGATGATATCGCACCCAGGCGGCCTCGAAATGAAGTAAAATGTTTAAGGGGCGGATTGGCTTGCGAGTTCGTAATCAGGAGATATATTTGCTGATAACGCGTCGAGTGGCCGTTGTATGCACTTTGTAACTGGCACTGATAATAATTTAAATACAATCACGTATGTTATTGAAAAATCTATGTGGAAATACTTTACACAAGTGATTCAATGGAATTTACGATAAAATGTAATGATATGAAGTTTAGTTTCGTAATCGCTACTCAATAATTTTTGTAACGGGATTGTGAGAGAAATTGATTTTCGATTCTTCAAACTATTATGTTATTTTAATGATTTAGTTTTGTAAACATTTTAGATGCAGTTATTTATTTACGATATATTAAAAATTACATTAAGTTCTTTCCCTCAGAAAATTTAAATATCAACGTATTTTAATTAAAAAAAAATTACCGTGTTATGGCTGTGGAATGGTCTGGAGTAATTAATCTCAAAGGTTTTTAAGTTGTATTACTCAGTTATAATGTTTAAGTTCAAATGTAAACCTCTAGAAATAATTTAACTGTAGGTTTGTATGAAAGTTTATTTTCAATATATAAATTTTAACACATTTCAAGGAATTTCATTTAGTTCGCTCGACAGCAATATCTGCACCAATCCATTGTAGCCGCCCCTATACTTTGTACGGGCCCCTTTTACGTAGCCGGAATTTAACATCCGACCTTTCACATATATTGTTAACCTTTTGCGAAACTGGTTGGGGTTCGACTGTAGGGCCAGTTCTGCATTGCTGATTTATTTTATTGAATGGGTTTTCGGATTCGTATTCAATATTTGAATAGATTTTTAGTATCACACACAAGTTTTGGTTAGATGAAATTTTATCAATTTTATTTTCTTTGCATATTTTACTTTACAGTTATGTTAAATGTACTTCAAAAATAATTGAGTATATACCCATATATATATAGTTGTTCATATATTTTAAATTAAAATCATTAAATACTATAATTAGAGCAAATATACCATCAGTGTGAGTTTACAAGTTAGTAAATTAGTTTTGTAATAACTAAAACAAGGAAATAATTATCAAGAACAAATAATTAGGTAGCTAATAAAATTAAGCTATATAAGCAGTTCGCACCGGGTATATTTCAGTCAATAAACGGTAGGAATGCGTTTTGGATTGCCTGTAGACTGTAGAGTGATCGAACTTGTACGTGGAGAGCTGACCGCGTCCACGCCCGCCACCCGCAGTCTACCGTCGCCAGCGATCAACCGGAAATTAGGCGCAAATCAATAATTTCCCTCGCTACACTGTCCATGTGATCAACACATCGCTAATGGATTCTGATTGACTCGCTACATCTGTCAATTTTCACATATGCATATTAAACCAATCCAATCACTTAGAAACTTAATAGTAGCTTATTACTTTTCCATAGTGTTTTGATACATTGTAAAAATTATTCGATCTGGCCTTTTGATCGATTATTATTTATAGTCGATCTAGTTCGGACTTTAGACTTCATGATTTAATATTTCGGGACGTGGTTCGTCGCTGCTAAGCGTATGAGGAAGGGTTTAAGATCGCTTAGTGAGCTATGGAGATGGCTAAGTTCAGAGTTTTTCTGCGTGGTAGACTACATAATGAGTATATCAGCAGCAGAATCAGATTAATCGACATAACCCAAAGGATCAGTAAGCTGAAGTAGCAATGATCTGACCATATAGCTCGATAATTCGACAACCGATGAGGAAGAAGGGTTCTCGAGTGGGAGACTCGTACCGTTAACCGAAGTGAAGAGCGGCCCTCCACTAGATGGAGTGACAAATTGGTAAGAGATACGGGGAGTCAATGGATACGGTGGCTCATGACTGTTTATTTTAGGAGGCCTATGTTCAGCAATATCCTTGTGATAAGCTGTATTGATGTCGATGATCGTGAAGATGAATTCGTTATGCGTGTGTTGACAACATCGTCAATACTAGATAGATAATAATATGAAATAAGTGACGATAATAACTTGAAATATAACTACTAGGTGCTTCTAAAATTTCGATAATATACACAGAGACAAGAGGACTGGTTCTTTTTTCGCCCAAAGGCTAGGTATAGACATTCAGCGAAGAAACGCAATCACGGTTCTTGGATTGCGGAGCGTAAGACTATTGGTTAATTTTAGTTTTCGTTTTCTGTTAAATATAAACTTAACATCAATTTCATAATTAACAATAAATTTAAGGTAAAAGGGACCTTAAAATTATTTTTAGCCATTTTTATTGTGTAAAAGTAACAAAAAAGTAAAATTACAGCCAATATACGTCCCACTCTTGGACACAGGCCTCCTCTCACTTCTGAGAGGGTTATAGAGCAAGGAAATTTAATTGTTTTATGGTGTAAAATATTTTTATTAAAAGTACGTAGTCAAGTTTTAATAAATATATTATAAAAATAGTAATAAGGAACAGGGGATTTGTCGTACCCACAAAGAGAAATTGCCTAATAATCAAAAGTTTTTGTAGGCACATAAAATTTCTTGCGTTATACCGCTAGAGGAAAATATCTAACCCCAAAGGACTAATAATGTTACCGAAACACATTGAAATATTCATGTTTTATTATACGTCCTTTGAAGTTCGACAACTCCGGATAAAAAAACTATTTTAGATCCGTTACCTTTACAGCTTATTAAAGTCCACTGCTGACCACAGGCCCTCCCCCTTAGATTGACTCATAGGGGGATATTTGCCATAGTTACCACGCTTGGCAAGCGGGTTGGCAACCGCAGTTTTTCTTTTTTAGTCGTTATTAGGAAGACGCTGCTGCCCATCTCCTAATTTGTTTCCTTCTATTGCCTTTTACGACACGCACGGGATGATATCGGGTAGTGGATATTTTTACATCGCCGCCACTACACGATTACGGTATTTTCATCATTAGATTAAAGTTAATAATTTTAGTTAGGTTAGCGTAAGAGAATTCGTCACCTCATTTCGTCTTGTGATTCAATGATGATGAAGACTTTAACACTCCTGATAGAAAACGGTATTAAACTATCTCGCCTACACCAGGCGTAAAGTATATGCACCCATGACGGGGAGCAGTGTTAAAGGTTCGAGAACGTCTGGTATATGATAAATCCTACATAATATAACGAGTGGGCCCAAGCCCAGCAGTGAAATTGTACGAGTTGATAAAGAGAAGAAAAATTTTAAAGAAACTGTCGATGGAGAAAAATTTTACAATATTGAATAATACGTTGTTACGTGGTACATCCACGCTGCAGCTATATTATGGTTGAAGCATGAATGGGTCGGCTCGACTGGGGACGGACCACGTTCTCACAGAATACCAGCGTAAAACAGCACCTCAGTGCTGCTGTGTTTCGTATGGTGAGTGTAGAGAATCTGAGGCCCTTTTTACTGGAAAAGAGGCATTCCATCTAAGTCCTCATGGCTGGCAACGCATCTGCATTTTGATTCTTAATCGAGGATTGATGTAGATGTCTATGGGACACATCACCTACTTACCATCAGGTGGACTGTGTGCTCGTTTATCACCCTTATCCTATAAAAAAAATATTTGCCCTCTTCGTCATTGTTATAACAGCCTATCAAAGTCTACCGCTGAACATAAGCCTCTCCATAGGTTGTCTTTTTAATAATTTAATTAAGGTTATCAATATTTTTTACTATAATATTTTGATTTTAATAATTGATAGTACTAAATTATATATAATTATATTATATTATGTCGACGGTGTAGTCGCGGTGTAAGAATATCCGCTCCTCATATCATCCCGTGGGTGGCGTAAAAGGCGACTAAGGGGAAACAAAACTAGGAAATGGGCAGCAACAAATAAAAATTTAAAAGTTGCGAATGCCAACACGCCTGTCAAGCGTGACAACTGTGGAAAATATATATGTATATAAATATATATTTTATACGTGTTAGAGCCTTGCTGCAGCTATATTAGTAGTATAGTTGTAGCACGAATGGGTCGGCTCGACCGGGGAAGGGCCACGCTCTCACAGAGTACCAGCGTAAAATTTCAGCTTGACACTGCTGTGTTTCGTATGGTGGGTGTAGAGAACCGGAGACCTTTTTAAACTGGAAAGAGGCATTCCATCTTAGTCCTCACGGGTGACAACGCATCTGCATTTTGATTCGCAAACGAGGATAAATTTAGATATCTATGGGCCACAGCAACCATTTACCATCGGCACCCTATCCTATAAAAAAATGGGACAATCTATGGGGAGGTTTATGTTTAGCAGTAGACTTCTGATAGGCTGTAATGGGATATTACATTATGTTGAACAAAAAGACATTAAAAGCATAATGAATTAATGAATGTATTTTCAAGTAGAGCTTAACGTGCATGAAATGCTACTATTAACTATAGTTAAACCCAAGATTAGCGTTTGTAATATAATCTATCCTCATTTGGGCGTGTGGCATAATTTGATTAACGTCTGTACATATTATGTATGTTTAAACTACGTGCACTGATGTTATTTGATAGTACCACGCTAATGAACACCGACGGTATTTCAATTAAGCCTGAAACAACTCATAGCTTTGTTTTAACATTATGCCATTCAAGTGTTTACGTGTGTCACATTTATTGCCCATTCAGAGTTGTGACATAATTTTACGACCAGCCAGCAACTTTACGACGCGGGTGGATTTTTGGGATTTAATAAAACTAGGACGTGTTGTTCTATGAAAATATTCCCTTGAGGTTCGGAAGTAGTTTCTAATTAGTTTAAGCTTGCTGGCGGTATGGTAGAGCGAAATGTCGGCTTTTATTTATTTGAAATTAAATGACGGATTCCCAAAATGACGGGATTTAATTATAGAAAGAAAGAAATTAAAATATCTAAGTCTAGAACTAGACTTCTAAAAATTAGACTCAGTAGAATAACTCACTGAAGATGGATACGAGTGGAATGGTTTGACCATTACTGGATACATATGATCCCATCAGTGTCGTAGGAGGCGATAGAGGGAAACAAAACAGCAGATGGCCAGCAACGTCTTCCTAATAACGATTAAAATAAAAAAAGTTTGTAAAGCGTGAAAACTATGGCAAATATCCCCCCCCCCCCATGTGGAAATCTATTAGCTTCTATAGGGGAATCCTATGTCTAGCAGTGAAATCATAGTTGGTACTGATAGGGATTTTTATGTTTTATTTAGTTTATACGATTTTTATGTGTTTTATTTCGGTTAATTGCTATAGTTTCCACGTATGGCAAGCGGGTTGGTAACAAGTTTTTAACCGACTTCAAAAAAGGAGGAGATTCTCAATTCGACTGTATTTATTTGAGTGTGATACCTAAGAACTTTTTTCTAGGTGAACCGATTTTAAACGTTATTTTTTATTTGAAAGCTGGAGCTTCTCACGTAATCCCACATATACTTTGAACAAGATCTGACCAGTAGTTTTTCAGTTATCTTTAATAATGCGTATTTAACTGACTTCGACTACATTGATGATGTTCTCAATTTATTTTTATTAAAGTCGGTTGTACAAAATTTTTAATCTTATCATTTGTCTTTATTTATTTGTAGTTTGCTGTTCATCTCTTTGTTTGTTTCCCTCTGTTGCCTCTTACAACACTCACTGGACGATATGGGGTAGTGATATTCACACTGCTCCTACGCGGTATGTGCGGTACCTACATGGACCTTATATTTTATTATGATTGTAATAAAATATCAAAAAAGTTATTAATTACAAAAAGATTAATTTTCCAGCGTATCGTTGAAACATTACTATATTATTAGTTACATAGTAATTGCCACACATAGATGATTTCAACTAACTTTCAGTCGACGCTGCATTCAATAGTCTGCTTAGCAATTGTCTAAGTAAATTAGTTACAATATTACTGCGATATAACAAGACAAAAGACGGTGTTAAAAGCTTCTGAATTATATTGCATCAGTCCAGAACCACAGCTCCAACACGCAACAACCACATTTCTAATTAATAATTAAAGCAATAAAGCGACTTACACTCTGACACCCTAATTTATTAAAACCACAATGTACCTGAAGAATGTATTTGGGTGCGGTTATTTTTAACGTGTTAAATTAGTATCAATTTCCGGACTTAGTGAAGGTATCATATGTATTATATATACACGTTATATGGCCTATTTCGCCGGTATAAGAATTGATCGCGTCATTTCCTCTTCCCAGGAGGCGAATATGAGAAAGGTCAGAAAATCATTGTGGTCTCGTTATATTTTCTCGTAGATTGATGTTATTACCGGACGGGTGACGGGACGAAGCGTCAAAGATATCAGACATCTGGTACTGCGGTAGCCAATCAGCTTTGCATCGTGACGATTATAGTAAAACCTTATAATGAAAGAGGCACGTGACCAGCAGTGAATTATTACAGGCTGATCAAAAAGAAAGATTAAAGAAAAAATAACTCAAAAACAAATCGGTATTTTTTTTAAGTAGGTTTATGAATACCATTCCGTTGCATTTAATTTTAAATGTTCAAGCATTTTTATATTATTTTGCGATCTTCTTTACGAGTAATTTGTGTTTCGGAATGGTGGGGTCAACAAGCCTTGTAAACAACACGAAATTAAAGTAAAAGTCGTTGACTTGATTACGAATTCTTGCTTCGTACCCCTATTAAAAATTTCTTTGCTTTTTCATCTTGCTCGGCCCTTTATGTATTAAGTCAAACGAAATAAATAAAGATAAAAGCAAGATGTAAGCCGAATACAGACTGGAATAGATTATTAAATTAACTGTTTTAAGTTAAGTACAACTTTTATCTTCTTTTTATTATTGGCATATAATTCTTCACTTAAGGCCCTCGTAAGGAAATCATTTCCTGCGGAAAGTAATTATATGGATCTCCTTGATAGCCTTTTATAAAGGGAGTCATTATTCTTAAGCAGATCAAACATCTGTTGAAGCCTTGGCCATAACCGAAATTATTATCTCTTGTTCTTTCATTCCCCTAATTAATAAAGGCAGCGGTGCGAGTAATTATGTGAAAATCAATAACTCTCCCCTCTGTTATTGCTGGCCATTATTGTTTACTTATTGGATTGACGTAATAATATTATTATTTATTTTATTTTCTTTAACTATAAAAAGTAGATATATATATATATATATATATATATATTATATATATATATATATATATATATATATATATATATATATATATCTATATATATATATATGTAGAAAGGGTAATTGAGTATAGTACAGAGACTAATTTTGTAGTTAGGAATAATATCCAACGAGTCTAGGATAAACTAGTAACGGAATACGACAAGCGTACCGTTCCACCCTGACTGAAGCCAAGACTGTCTTAACGGTGGCCGCTCCGTCCGTTTTATACAAGCAGGACCGCACCGCAGGTGCAATGCCGCAGGTGTGCGGTACACGTGTCTTTTACAAGAATTCTGTCTAGCTAGACCGACGCCGCCGCACCTGCAACGGTGCCGTCATATATATATATATATATATATATATATATATATATATATATATATATCTTTAAACTATTACTGTACCTTTTTACTTTTTATAGTTAAAGAAAATAAAATAAACATATAATAATAAAAAATATATATATATATATATATATATATATATATATACAGGCAGACGTTGTTCTGCCCTTTCCAACGACCCTTCCTATAAAAATCCTTAAATTCGCAATAAAAAATTTTGAGGGTCATTTAGCGGGATAAAAACTACCCTATCTCTCAAGTTGGACCAAAATGCACACAGTGTGCAAAATTTCATTTAAATCAGTTCAGTAGTTTAGGAGTCCATCGCGGACAAATAACGTGACACGTAATTTTTATATATATATATATATATATATATATATATATATATATATATATATATATATATATATACCACTGTTGACAGGCCTCTCATACGAGAGGGATGGAAAAGTGCCGCCGCGGCTTCTGCATGTAGGCGGACTTCCTTTGTACATGAAATATTATTTGAATTGTAACTGCCATTAACAACTTTATTGGTGCCGGCGGGAATCGAACCCGAATTGCTCACATTCAGGGTGATTTACGGCTAGCACTTAGCCCCTGAGCTATCGCTCTTTCTATAAAATGTAAAATCATCCTATCCGATCTGATATGGGCTCATAAGTACCGCAATGACATTACCAAGAAAATTAAAGCATTTTAATATTAATATTAATTTACTAGCCGTCCCGGCAGACATTGATTGTCCTGCCCTTTCCGGTAGGTGGCGAGATGATTTTCACTACGAACTCCCTGCGGACATGTTACAGTTTAATTCTAAAAGTAATTAACAACTCGCCCATAATAAAAATCAATTTTGTAAATAGTTTGTACAAGCTTTCATATTGTTAAAAACTTAAAAAAAGTCCCGCTGAGTGTCTTGCTGGTTCTTCCCAGGACAAATGTTTTTTTCCGTAAAAATTACTCAATAAGAATTACATGTGATCTACGAGTATATTGAATAAAAATTATTCTATTCTATTTTATAATGCCAGTGCCATTTTGGCTCGAAACCAAAGTAATAATATATATGTACATATATTGTGAATATAAGTTATTTTTATTCATAGGCAGAATTTGGTAATAATTTGACTACAGCGCAACTTATCCTGCCATAGTTATGAACTGAAAAATGAAATGAGAAATAAATATATCTCTACAAATGATTACAATCGTTCAAAAACCTGGAAGTTACGGGATCACTAACAGACTTACCAACGATTATACCTACATATATTTTTCTATAATATAACGTTTGCAGTGACGGCTCCGTGGCGCAGTGCCTTAGCAATGAGTTGTTGCGCTGGGGGCCGCGGGTTCGAATCCCGCATGGAATAAGTATTTGTAGGGCCTACAAATAATTGTTCCGGGTCTGGATGTTTGTCTGGATGGAGAAAATCCTAGTGCGCTGGTAACGTTTTTAATGAAAAAAATTGAATATAGATTGTAGATCCTTCAAATAGACCCTACATACGAGTAGGCATTGAAGACATTTTAACATTTAAACAGAATGATAATAATTATATTACAATACTAATACACTATGAAGATTTATGAATATATAATGGTGTTACGATAATATTGATACCGGCGTAAAATAGCACCTTAACACTGCTGTGTTTCGTATGGTTAGTGTAGAGAACTGGAACCCCATTATACTGGAAAAGAGGCATTCCAACTTAGTCCTCACGGGTGACAACGCATCTGCATTTTGATTCTTTATTGAGGCTAGATGTAGATGTCTATGGGTCACAGCAACCACTTAGCATCAGGTGGACTGTGTGCTCGTCTATCACCCTATCCTATATAAAAAAGCTGAGTTGTTGCTAAGCGGAATATAAATATTATATAGCTTACTTGGGCTTCAATTTATGAGGAACTTTAATATTAATTTGATTGAGAATAGGAGGGCATTTTATATTCTTGTTTAATAATTACGAAAGAATCATTTTAAAATATTGAAGTTTATGAATATAACCGGTTGCCAAGAATGCTAGATTACTGATGAAGTCACTTTCAATTCTTTGAGAGGGAGCGCTGTAAACTTGCTTTCAAGCGACACTTGCAAGTTCTATTTCACTTCTGACTAAACTATTGTAAAGAATATGGTTTGTTTAAGTTGACTGTATTTTGTTATGTTGCGATAACAAAGTCATCGTTAAGATATTTTGGAATTTTTATAGTCTTTGATGTTAGTTAGCCCAGGCTATAATAGCATGTTAATTTTATAACAAATTAAAAATCAATAGAATAAGGTGACACACGAATTTAATTAAATGAAATTACAAATCCATTAAAGAAACCAATTAACGAATTAAGCCGACTGTCTTACTTGATTTAATAAGTCCAGTTTTAATATAAGATAGGAGTGTCGGTTTCCGTAACAAGTTAATGCGGGAGACTCTAAATAACCTTCATTAGTAATAAAGATAGCGATCTGCAAGGATACGGAGGTGATCCCGGAGGAGCTCGTTTAGATTGCGAGTGGCGTAGTACGGTGTTCTAAACATTTTTTTCATAAATACTGATCTTGAAATCAATATCATTAAGGCTTTTTTTCACAGTTATATCTTTATAAACATGCCACATATTAGAAATTCTGTAATTAAAACGGTATTTAATAAAATACTCTTTTAATAAATATTGTTGTCATACAAATTTTTCTTTGTGAAATTAGATACCACCAGCGAGTTTTTAAGGGAGCATCAAGAAAAGAGCCTACACATTCTTAAAGGCCGGAACCTGAAATTATTCTGGTGTTGTAGTTGTTAATAGTGGCGCTGGCGGTAATCACTTACCATGGTGTGCGCCGCATCCTTGTTTTTCTATTAAAAAATGTAAACTGTTCTCTGTTGAACGTAGTGTTCCCAAGTTTTTTTTAGTCATCCTTTACGGAGGTTTAATTGTTATAAAGGGTAGACTTAATGCTTTGTGGCATTCTCTATCAGTCCACCTTGGAAGCAATGCAATATAAAATATTTTTTATGACATTAAAACAATGTTGAGTCTATTCTGTATAATTTGTATTTGACACTAAATGTTAACTGCAGCACATACAAAGCTGCAGCTTACGCGATAGAAAATAAGTTTACCTACTGATAACTCAGAATTCAGAATGCCTGTATTTTTATGTGTAGTTTACAATTATATTGCTATACTTACTCGTCAAGCCCGGAACAAAAGAATGGATGCAATGCTCAGCAGTAGGTGTTTTAAATACGTAAGGAGGTGACACATAAACAGACTAAAAAAGAAACCTATCAGAAAGTGCTAGTTTGCGGTGCTTGTCTAATGAAACTGTTTTTAAAACGTGACAGTGCCACGCTGCGCCACGGCTGCGGCTAGCTACACCCATATAGCTGCAGCAGGAATGGGTCGACTCGATTGGAGTAGAATCACGCTCTCACAGAATACCAGCGTGGAACAACAGCATTATGTTTACATATACATATACGTAGATAATCTGAAACTCTTTTTATTGTTAAAGAGGCAGCCCATGGTAATTCTCAGGGGTAACAACACATCTAATTTTTTTTTATTTAATCGATGATAGATGTAGATATCTATAGCCTGTGGCATCCTCTTACAATCAGATGAACTGTGTGCTCGTTTGTCACCCTCGTTCTATAAAAAAATGAAAATTTTGAGATTTTTCTCTTAGGCGAGTATAAATTTGCATGTGCTATTCGCTAGTGACATTATCTGGCAGTATTCTAAAGATCTTGCCAAGACCAAAAGCACGAATATTACAACATTATCATAACTCAGGTTTTTAGCAATAAATAAAAACATCCGAACACAAAATCGTACTTTATTCCAGTTGTACTTCAGTAATTTTTTTTTTACTTATTATAAGCCAGTGCTTGACCACAATCCCACCTGGTGGTAAGTGGTGATGCAGCCTTAGATGGTAAATCGCACTGTCTTATCGTAACAAAAGCCTATTCACTCTTGCCTTGAAGACGCCTAGATTGTATTCGGACGGAAAGATAGACGCCGGCAAATTATTCCACTCCTTTGCTGTACGCATTACAAAAGACGAAGCAAACCGTTTGGTTCTAATGCGTGGAATATCGACAACAAAGGGATGAAGACCCGCCGACCGTCTGGTTGTCCGATGGTGGAAAGGAGAGGGAGGAATTAAGGCGTGTAATTCTTGCGCACACTCACCGAAATGCATCCTATAGAATACCGAGAGACTGGCTACTCTGCGCCTGTGCTCAAGGCTGACAAGATTGGTCTCAACCAAATCAAGGTCACCAATGAGCCTCTTAGCACGTCTCTCCACTGAGTCCAATGCTGCCAGGTGGCATTTTGCAGCACCAGCCCATATGTGACAGCAGTACTCCATGCACGACCGGACTTGGGCTAATGTTACAAAGAAGAGTTGTCAGTTAGAAAAGGTTTACATCGAAAGCATTCAGCCGCGCAAAAAACGTAGACGGCTGTAATATATAAATGACTGCGCACCAATTAAAAGTAGCATCATAAATATCAATCGCAGACACGTATTTTCCATTGGTTTAATTGAAATGCCTGTGACTTCAATTGACATCTTGGAGCGCCTGCTTGATGCGTACTTTATATCGGTTCATAAAAAGTCCTTTTTGCTGCCTAACCGTAATTCGTAAAACGGGATCATATAAAAACTAAGAATCTAGTTACGGCCTCAAATCTCTTCTAAAGTAGTAGAATTTTCTAAATAAAAAATAAACCAGCACCAAAATTCTGAATACAAACTAATCTTAATTTGTTGGTTGTGGCCTAGTTTCTTTGATGTTATTTTATTGTTACATTTTACAATTTATTATTTATATAATTTATTGTTTAGTTTATTATACAGACATTAAGATATTTTATTTAAAGTATTATGTGGATTTCTATGTGGCCTCTTAACAAGGAATTGACTATTGACAGTTTTATTACTTTATCGTTAATAGCAAATACTAATATACTAGATATAACACCTTATCGGCTCGTCCCGAACGGGGAAAGTCCACACTCTATCATAATTTATATAACGTAAAACGTAAAACATTTATATGACACTGCGTTTTGTTTTGCAAGTCCCCTCCATCTCCGTTCTTTTAGACAAACACAACACCTCATTAAATATTATCTAAGGCTGAATTCAGGTATTTCTTTTTAGGATACATATGTAGTGTTTATTATTCAGATATAGAGATATTTTTTATATAAGCGGCGCAAACGAGCAACGAGCATGCAACTCACCTGATGGTAAGTGACTACCGTCGCCCACTTCAAGGAAATATTAGTTCCCTATGTTATATCGGTCCGAAAGAAACCTTCTTCTTTGTAACCACAAAGAAGATACACTACTTATGTACATGAGTTGAGTGAAAATGGATATAGGCGCAATTTCTTCACTAACTTGCCACTTTATATGTAGATGTGAGTTCGATTCCTTGATAACAAAACTACGCAATTTATTTTAATGAAAACTTTATCAGGCGTTCAGTTCGATTTAGATATTGGCTTTGAAGCGATATCATCAGTTCTTCTCGATGTATTATGCAAAACAAAAAGTGCAATAAACCGGCTAATGTATAAACTGCGAACCTAATGGGATCTGGGAAGTTATGGGCGGCAGCATTTTCCTGATAATAACTTAAAATTATAAAAAAAAACTGCGGTTGCCAACTCGCATACCAAGCGTTGCAACTATGGCAAAACCCCTGCTATGATCAGCAGTGGACTTTTATAGGCTGTAAGGAAAAAAGAATAGACGATGTATCAACTAAGTATATATAGTTTTATAATACTTACCACCATTTTAATCTAGTTTATGTAACACATCACTATTCTAACGAAATAAAATATAAGCTATTAGATTTAATATTCTATATTTTTATAGAATAAGGGTGCCAAACGAGCAAACAGTCCACCTGATGGTAAGTGGTTGCTGTGGCCCTTAGACATCTACATCTATCTTCGTTTGCGAATTAAAATGCAGATGCGTTGTCAACCGTGAGGACTAAAATGCCTCTTTTCCAGTAAAATGGGTCTCCGGTTCTCTACACTCACCATACGAAACACGGCAGCATTAAGCTGCTATTTTATGCTGGTATTCTGTGAGAGCGTGGTCCTACCCCGGTCGAGCCGACCCATTCTTGCTACAACTATACTAGATATTAATATAGTTGCAGCATGGTTCTACCACGAAATAAAATATATGAAATATTTTGTATTGTACTTTATTCAGTATCTTAATATATTCATTCAACTGTATAGCAACACCTAGTATATAACCATGTGATATAGTACGGTTGGAAATCTTACTTATATTAATAATTCAGGCTATACTATTCTACGTCGGAGGAGTATGTGATGTATGTTGTTTTGAATTAAGAAAACGGTCAAATGTAAGATGTATTTACGCAGTTACAGTTTTAGTTTTCCGCATACGTTTTTGGTTTTAGTTGTTGGAAGATGGCTTTTCAACGTGTTTTTCATAATAATCCTTGTCGTTGTAAGGATATAGGTTTATAAAATGCAGAAAAATACATCATTAACATTACTTAAGTTCTCGCCTCATGAAATCGGTAACTTTTACACACCTCGAAAATGAAGCCGATTTACTGATTTGTCTGGTCCTTTTGCAAATGAATACATTAAATCAATTTAGAGTTTATCGCCTGGACAACGGCGATAGTATGGACTGTGAACAAGCGGACGGGCGGAAGGACTCTTAATTGATTGAGAAAATCTTTCGTTTTGTTAATTTTCGCACGAAACACTTAAAAGTTAATTTTGTCCCTATTTGTCATAAAAACGGCTAATAAATTGACACGGATACTAACTTCATCGAGTTTTATAAGCAGTAGAGCGGCTCTACCGTGTATAAAACTCAATCAAGCTCTGCTGGATTAATGATTTAGCTATATTTATGACGGCTCCGTGGCGCAGTGGCTTAGCAATGAGTTGTTGCGCTAGGGGCCGCGGGTTCGAATCCCGCACGGAAAAAGTATTTCTATGGCCTACAAATAATTGTCACGGATCTGGATGTTTGTCCTTGTGCAATTATTGTTTGTAAACTGCCTTCACGACACAGGAGAAAATCCTAGAGTGGGGGTAACTTTAAAAAAAAAGAGAACAGAAATATTATAGTTGGGGCACTAATTAGTCGGTACGACCACGTTCTCACAGAATACTACTTTATTTTGTTTGGTATGGTATGTGTAGAGTACCGGAGACGTTTACTGGAAACGAGGCATTCCATCTTAGCTCTCAAGGGCGACAATGCATCTACATTTCGAATCTTAATCAATAATAGATGTAGATGTCTATAGACCATAGAATTCATCAACATCAAGTGCATTATGTGCTCGTTAGTCAGGCGTATTCAATAAAAAGGTGTATATTACTGTTATATCTATAAATGTAAATAATTAGCATAAATCCGTTAATATTTCCCGCATTCAGAACTGTAGCCAGCTATGAATAAAGACTGCAGTATATAGAATTGCAGATAAACGTTCATTACAATTCACGACACGAATAAAATAAATGTAACGATGCAACTAAACACAAAAAAAGTATGTAATTATTCCAAGTGGTTTATAACGGACCGGTTTTTGTCAATAAGTGGAATCCAGCTCGCCTCGTACGCTTGTAGCAGAAACAAAAAAGCTGCATTGTCGCCGACGAAAGGCCGCCGGCAGTAGTCACACAATAGTTGCACAAAAAAGTGACAGGCTGTCACAAAATAAGGTTAAGATTGCTATAATACGTCAAGTAGTCTCAGAGTCAGTAGTTTAAAATTTAGTCGCTATATAGGTCAAATAATTAAAAAAAGAAACAACGAAGCAAAAGTTATAGTCGGTTGCAGAACATTTATCTCTTCTTTAATTTAACACACTAGATCTTCAGTAATCGACAGTTTTGCAAGTGGGAATTTTCTTAGTACCGCTACTCTAGAAGTATTATTGAAGTATTACATTATATTATTGAGTTTAACGATATCTTCGGAATGAAAATTTAAGAATGATTTATCTTACACCGCCGCTACATAATATAAAGAACCCTTAATCATATTTTCTAATATCTTACGTCTTCCTAACATTAAACTGCGAGTATGTGAGCTCGCGCGTTGCGGTAGTTCGGCACTAGCCGCAAATTGTGTAATTTAGTACATTAGCTGCTTGGGTTCGATCTCCGCCGGCATCAATGTAATTTTTGTTTGTTAGTTTAGGTGAAAAGACTTCTGTTAAGCTAAGACAGTGGAATTTATCATCTAGAGCTGCATCATTTTTACGTAGAGCCAAGTTTTGGTAGAGCTAAGCTGCAGCTATATTATGGTTGTAACTCGAATGGGTTGGCTTAATCGGGGTAGGTCAACGCTCTTACAAAATACCGATGTAAAATAGCGACTTAATGCTGCTGTGTTTCATATGGTGAGAGTAGAGAACCGGAGACCTTTTTTACTGGAAACGAGGCATTCCATCTTAGTTCTGAAAACGCATCTGCATTTTGACTCCTAATCGAGGGTAGATCTGTCTATGGGTCACAGCATCGACTTTCCATCAGGTGAACTGTGTGCTCGTTTGTTACTCATATTTTATAAAATAATAATACGACTTATTACTAGTTACGATTGTATTCAAAGGTTTATGATAAGTAAAAATGCGTTGATTTAACACGTGTTCGGCGCCGAGGCAAATTATCTTCATCATCATCATTACAGCCCTTCACAAGTCCACTGCTGAACATAGGCCTCCCCCAAAGAATGCCACAAAGCACGGTCCTGAGCCACCTGCATCCATCGACTTCCTGCATGTCTTACCAGGTCGTCACTCCATCTCGTGGGGGGACGCCCTACACTTCGCCTACCGGTACGAGGTTGCCACTCGAGAACCTTTCTTCCCCATCGGTTGTCGGTTCTTCGAGCTATATGGCCGGCCCACTGCCACTTCAGCTTACTAATCCGTTGGGCTATGTCGGTTACTCTGGTTCTACTGCGGATAACCTCATTCCTAAGTTTATCACGCAGAGAAACTCCGAGCATAGCCCTCTCCATAGCTCGCTGAGCGACCTTGAGCTTCCTCATACGGCCAGCAGTGAAGGACCAAGTCTCAGATCCGTAAGTCATCACTGGCAACACGCACTGGTTGTACAATTTCGTTTTAAGGTTTTGAGGTATGTCTGACGAGAAGATGTGTCGTAGCTTCCCGAACGCTGCCCAGCCGAGTTGAATCCGTCGATTGACCTCTCGGTCGAAGTTGGACTTACCTAGTCGGACTATTTGTCCCAGGTAAACATACTCGTCAACAACTTCGAGCTTAGTGCTCCCAACAACTACCGGCATAGGTGTGACATGGACATTAAACATAATCTTTGTTTTGTCCATGTTCATCTTAAGACCTATCCGTTGGGAGACACTATTGAGGTCATTGAGCATAGTGCTTAGGTCCTCCAGCGATTCTGCCATAAGGACTATATCGTCGGCAAATCGAAGGTGAGTGATGTATTCGCCATTGATGTTAATTCCGTATCCTTTCCAGTCCAGAAGCTTGAAAACGTCTTCCAATGCAGCGGTGAAGAGTTTCGGGGATATAACATCACCCTGTCTTACACCTCTCTGCAATTGGATAGGTTTCGTACTCTGGTTCTGTACTCGGATAGCCATCGTAGCTCTACTGTACAAACACTTCAGCACTTCGATATACCGACAGTCAACTTGGCATCGCTGAAGGGACTGCAGCACCGCCCAAATTTCGACGGAATCAAAGGCTTTCTCATAGTCCACATACGCCAGACACAGTGGTAAATTGTACTCTTCGGACTTCTGTACAATTTGCCGAAGGGTATGTATGTGGTCTATGGTGCTAAAGCCCTTTCGGAAACCGGCTTGTTCGGGAGGCTGGAAGTCGTCAAGTCTGCGCGTGAGACGATTCGTAATGACTCTCGAAAACAGCACGTAGACGCGGCTCAGAAGGGAAATCGGTCTGTAGTTCTTCAAGAGAGCGTTGTCGCCTTTCTTGAAGAACAAGACCACCGCACTTCTGCTCCACGCCTCCGGTGTAATGCCACCATGGAGGACGGAATTAAAGAGCTTCTGAAGGACTTCAAGTACCGGTCTTCCACCCGCTTTCAGAAGCTCCGCTGTAATTCCATCCTCACCTGGGGCCTTGCCGTTTTTAAGGTGTTGGAGAGCCATTCTAATCTCGCTCAGACTGACGTCCGGGATATCTTCGGAATAGTGTCGAATAAGACTCGCTCTTGGATCGTTACTCACACTTGCGTGTGGCTCCAACGATGACGTGTACAGCTGCCCATAGAACCTCTCAATCTCACTCAAAATCTCAGGTGCCCCGGAAACGATGCTGCCACATTCGGTCTTCAGCTTTGACAGTTGGCTCTTTCTGGCAGACAGATCTCTGGCAAAGACTTTGGAGCCTTGGTTCCGCTCGATCGCTTCTTCAATACGAGCTGTATTGAAGTTGCGCAAGTCCCGCCGCATGCATTTGGAGATCTGTCTGTTCAGTTGCCTGTATGCTGTCAAATCTGTTGAAGAATGTAGCCTCATCTCCCGTCTAACAGCCATGAGATTAAGAGTGTGATCGGAGAGTTTTTGTGTTCTTCTGCGGCGGGTCTTGCAGAACTTAGCTCCGACCGCATGGACAGTTTCCACGAGCTTGTCATTCATATCGTCCACTTCATTGCAGTCTTCTAGGCACTGAAAACGATTTTGTCGAGCTGAAAGGTTTCGGGACTTTGGATTAGAGCACGAGGGGGACGGAGCGTTGACTTCATCAGACGAGACCTCTCCAACTTAACATTTAGGTTCAGTGTGCCTCTAACCATTCGGTGATCGCTGCCGGTTTTCACCCTCGCGATCACTGAGACATCACTGAACAGTTGTCGTCTGGTCGTCATAATGAAGTCAATCTCATTTTTTGTCGAACCGTCGGGGCTCGACCAGGTCCACTTCCTGTGGGGCCGCTTCTGGAAGAAAGAGTTCATCATAAAGAGTCCCTCTTTCTCCATGAAGTCGGCCAGCTGCTGGCCCCTTGGGTTCCGTTGCCCTATTCCAAATTTCCCTACTTTCAGCTCACCGTTCTCTTTTGTGCCTAGTTTTGCATTGAAGTCTCCCATTAACACCGTATATTGGGTTTTGGAGGAATGCATGGCTCTAGAGATATCCTCATACATTTCCTCCACCTCCTCATCGGGGTGTGCCGAGGTTGGTGCGTAAACCTGTATGACCTTCAGCGAATACCGTTTGGTGATTCTGAGTATAAGGTACGCAACCCTCGTCGACACACTCCCGATCTTTACAACGTTGTTAACGAGAGACTTGTGGACGATAAATCCGACACCTCCTTGGGACAGATGGTCGCCCTCCCGGTGATAGAGCAAGTTGCCGGATTCGAGGATTACCGTGTCCTCCCCCTCTCTTCGGACTTCGGATAATCCTATAATATGCCAGCGCAACTTGTCTATCTCTTCTTCCAACTCCACGATCTTCTCGTCAGTCCTCAGGGTGCGTGCGTTGTACGTTGCCAGGTCGAGTCGTCTAAGGTGGCAACCGAACCTCCACCGGAGATTCTTAGCACCCCCTGCCCCGCCGTTACCATGGTCGCCACCGTAGCCAGGAATAGCGGGGCCGCCGGGGACTGGGGGCCGTCTCTTTGTTACATTCATAGAGGGGTATTTGCCATAGTTGCCACGCTTGGCGAGCGGGTTGGCAACCGCAGTTTTTTTTTTTATTGTAACTTTGGCTATTATCAGGGAGATGCTGCTGCCCATCTCCCGCCTGTTTCCCATTGTCGCCTTTTACGACACCCACGGGAGGATATGGGGTAGTGGATATTCTTGACCGCCACTACACGGCATTACAAATTATCTTAAGGAAACTTTAATTTTGAGGAATTAAGTATATTGCGGACGTCCGCTAACACGCACTAGAGTAGGTGGCGGATTAATCTTTACACCACCCTATCAGAAATATGTCACCTGTGCTCGGCAGTAGCATATTTTAGCTGTAACTTAACGCTAGCTCTTGTAGCTCAGGTAATGGGCACTTGCGATAAACAGGAGTCCGATCTCGGTAGGTACTACAGAAAATGCACGGCGGTGAAGAAAAACCTTCTTCCTACCTTCAAAAGCTGGTATGCATGATAAAAACGAATGTCAAAAGTTATTTCGAGGACGTTGAAATCCATCAATTCACACTGGAGTAGCGCTTAACCTAACTGCTACGTTTTTAGCTCCATAATCGTCTTCTTTTCTCATAAATTAAGGGAGGCCTGAGCTACACAGTAAAAGAGCTGAGATACTGCGATGTACCTGTGTGATTAATATAATAATAATAATAATGTCCTCCAGACCAAATTTCGGTCACGGCGGTCAGCCTCAACGGAGACTACCCATCGGCGCAGGACAGGATTATAGTGCCTGAGTGTACGCGCAAGCACAGGTGCATTCTCTATTCTCTCACTCTCATAGTCCGATGGGACGGTAAACCGACACGACTGGAGAGAGATCAGGCGCAAGACCAACGGCTTTACGTGCTTTCCGAGGCACGGGGGTGAGACACCGCCAGCTTCCTGACTTGGGGTAGCTACTGAGAGTTTATTAAAGTAAAAACTCAATAACTGAATTTTTTGGCCCGATTCGAGATTTGAACCCGGAACCTTATGATCAGCAGTCGCACTACTACAACCACTAGACCAACGAGCCAGTCATTCTGTTACTTTAGGTACTTTTACTCTTAATTAAAACCTTCAAAGTTGTTTTATGTCTCTAATATTTATAGAATAGTTCAACGACAAGTAAAGATTTATGAAGCCATATCAATTACTGCACAGAAATACTTAAGACATGGAACGAACTTAGTAAAATGATAGCTCAGACTATTGATTCATGATTTATTTTCTCTTCATTCGACTATCGCAGACGTAAATCTTCTTTTGAAATACATCTACTTAGGTGGTATGCGTGCAATCGTAGGAATTGTTCGTACGACAATAAATAATATGGCCCGGCGACGCGACGCGTTGACTTGCCACTAATTAAGTTCTTGTGCTTTTCGACGTCGCGTGGGCGATCGAACACGATCTTAACGATGCAGTGTCACTGTCACGACCGAAAACCATCTCTATTTTAACACAAATAAGATTTTATACCGTATTTTCGTTGCAGATTTGAGGAATTGGTTATGTGAGTATCAAATTAATTCTTAGTAATAGTACTTTATTAGATACCAATCTATTATCTCGCCACGTACGGAACGAATAGCGTTAGTGCTCTTGACGAAAACCTAACAAGGACATTGGGAAAACATTGAAATAGTATAATTATGTTATAGAAGTAGCTGGGCCCCGCGACTTTGCCCGCGTGTAATTTATTACGATTAGATTTTATGGATTTTAATATTTTTGCGCGGAACTCTAATATTTTTTTAAATGAAATTAGCCTAAGTTACTCCTTATAATATTAGCTATCTGCCAGTGAAAATCAAGTCAAAATCGGTTCAGCCGTTTCGGAGATTAGCCGGAACAAACAGACAGACAGACAAAAATTTAAAAAATTGTGTTTTTGTTATATGTATCGTATATACTTTCATATGAATTTATTAAAAAGCTGTTATTTTGACATTACAAACAGACACCTCAATTTTATTTATTTGTAGGTAATGTTACAAAAGTACAAAAACATAAAATTAATACATTTAACACTCTTAATTTTAATCTAATTAATAGAATCAGGCATTTAATAGTATGAATTTATTATAATAAAATTGTAATAAATTAATTGACAAAGAATCGCGAAATTTTTTGTTTAAATTAAAAAATGATCTTAGTTAATCTTCTTCTTTAACTTTATTTTAATATTTTATATTGTATTCCGATACATATTTAATGATTTATTTTAAATTTTCTTCACAATAATCCTTATGATTTGTTCTGATGTTTGGTTGAACTGGCATGCACATGAGAGATTTGCCCATACTCTCTACGCCAAACATTTGAGTTGACGAGCGTAGTTTACATTCGCACTAGTATTGCTCATTTCCTTCAAGAGAATGTGGGATTGGTTCGCCATTTTAGTAATTACATGCAGCCATTTGTCGATTTACAAACACTCGTTCCTTTAAAAATTGCAACATTGACTAATTGGCATAGCCAGCTGGCGCATTCATAGAGAAAGGTAAGTGTTAGATGTGACATAGCAAAGACGTAGTTAACATAACAAATCAAAGGCCCCTTATTAACTTTGATTGATTACATATATCTAGAATATATTAAGAATTTGAAACCAAATATATTGACCCTTGTTCTTGATTAATTACGATTTCCAAAAAATATTTATTTTAATCTATGAATAATATAAGCATTTAACAATTTTCAATTTTTATGTTATGAATAATGCATAATAATAAGACAGCATTTTATTTTAATGACACATATTTGTTTTATTTATAAACTCTTAACAATTTTATGTTGTTGCCCGCGGGGAGTCTCCGAGCGATAATCAACGGTATCATTTTGTTTTTTGCTCCCGCACCCTATACAACGACGGGAACACCCATGTGAGAACCGCTCCGAGATTTTTAATGGATGAGATGTAGATTTTAAATTGTCATTTGTATTCTTTATTGTTTTAATACAATGCCCGCTATTGTTGTTGTTAATGTTTTGAAAACATGGGGATGAAATTATCATATTATATCGTACAATTGAATACCTACCTACTTTTGTAGAGGCCTTTTTTGTCTTGGTTTGCTTACACTAACTATTTAGATTAGAAAATAGTGTGTTACGATTATATAGACGCGAAAAAAGTGAAAAAGTAACAATGTATGAATTACATTACTATAGTTCGAGTTTGAGTAAATAATATTTTAACGGCGGTGGAATGATTCATGGAGAATAAAAGTGACTATAACTATTTGGGATTATAATCCTTGCAATGTCTATGAGTTAGAGAGCAGTAAAGAGCCTGATGTGCTACTCTAGTGTGAATTGGCCGATCACACTATTAACATTTTTTTTAAAAATTAATTCTGCATTAGCGGCCTGTCTGCTTCACACGAGTATAATGTATTTCTTTGCACCGGTGTGATGTATTTCTTTAGAAATTGATTACAAGACTTTCTCAACAAATTCTCTAAATGATCGAATTTATCAAGTAATTTCAAAGTTGTTGACTTTGTACTACAAGTTTGAGATACGTTCTCCATCCATTCCATTGTCCATTTAAAGTTGCGACCAGTGGTGTAGCGGGGGTCTAACATGACATGCTCGTACACTATAATAAATTTTATTTAAGTAGTGGTTTCGCATGGGGTTTCAAAAATACCAAAAAAAAAAATAGTCTCAAATGAAAAATAATTTTTATTATGAATTTCTGGAAAAAAAAAATATGAATAAAATACAAAATAAATTGTTATTTATAATCGGATTTATCTTATCTCTTTATATAAAAATCAGTTGCTGTCCATTATTGGTCTCGCTAAAACTCGAAACTGGCTCGATCGATTCTGATGATTTTTTTGTGTATGTTTGACTGAGTCGCTGTATGGTTTAGATCGGAATTGGACTCGGTAGGTGGCGCTGTTGTCGAGATCTAGAAATCACCCGTGCGAAGCCGGGGTGAAACGCTAGTTACTTATATAACTTAATTATGTTTATCGGACAATAATCAATGCAATATTAGGTACTGGATTTTCCAAATCTGGACGATTTTAAATTTTAAGTATGTAGTCTCTTTAGGCAAAATTCGCCTTAATCGCCACGCATGGCGGGCAGATTGTACCTTTAACTCCACTCCATATGTTGGTTTGGGTATTTACTTCTGGCATAATAGTTCTAATAAAAACTTAATTTCCTATTTTCTACTCTTGGAGGTAGATTTTTTTCTGAGGATTAAAATATGACCACTCTTCTGATGTAGCCTATTATATTATATACTATTATATGATATAAAAACAGTTTAATTAAAATCGGTTCACCCGTTTCCATCAGGTGCTTCTTAGCGTGAATCCAATAAATTAAAATTGTTATAAATAATTTATTGACAAAGATCTGCGTATAAAAATCTGCGCTAAAAATGATCTTAGATAATTAATTTTTTGCATCTTTAACTTAATTTTAATATTGTATATGGGTTTTCGATACATATTTAATAATAATAATAATAATAACAATAAACTTTATTTCAGACAAAGGTTCATATATTGGTTAGTAAAATTTTTTTTTATATTTATTGTTAATAAAATTGCTTAAAATCTAAAATAAAAAAGAAACAAAAATTATCAGTCAATTAAAATAAAACCAATATCAAAAATTACTAAAATTACTTATTTAAAAAATAAATACAATAATGAATTATTTTAATTTTTTTTCACATTAATCTTTATAATTTGTTTTCATAGTCAGAAGACGTAATTTATACGAGATAGCATAGCACTATTAATCGGAGCCCATGGTGTCTTTATGCGCTCTCCCATAGACGTATAATACGAATCGAAATAGGGTGATGATTTCTTTTACTTCACTGTATGTTGTATGTACTCATATGAATTATTCACTACAGTGAGAGATATTGGGCAGAAATCGGTAAAATGTTCCGTCAGGTAAATTTAAATTATAAAATAAAAATATTAATTTTAATTGCTTCTCATAACCTTGTGATTTCATTACGAATTGAATATAACGCATAGCATTTCCCTTTGTTCATTATAGGCATTATCAACTAATTGAATTAAGTGAAATAAATCATAGGGTTGATGCCAAAATATTAACTTAGGCAATTTTTGTTGAATTTTACAACACTCGTGGGACAAAATGTATCTAGTGATGGATATTTTTTTTCCTTCATTTGCCTGTAGCGATGTCGGTTGCGTATTCGATTTCCACTCAGCAATTTGTATGGCCTATAAATAATTACTGTTCCGGTATGGGTGCTTCTCCCTCTCAAATTTATGTGCGTGAAACGCCTTCAAGATACAGGAAAAATTTATACACTGGAATAATGTTTTTTTTATATATATGATGATGAGAGATTTAAAAATATTACTGATTGTCATAGCGGATTGACAGTGAGAGTAAGTGGATAAGGCAATTAGATAAAATATTACTTTCAGATTGTCCAGTGTGCACCAACCGTATATAGTATGCAACTTGAGGAGGCTATTTCCGTGCAGCCATTATTAATTTAGCATATATATATATATATATATATATATATATATATATATATATATATATATATATATATATATATATATATATAATCGTTATTAGTTTTTGAAAGAGCGGTGCTTAAATTCTATTTTAGCAAAATAGAAGAATTCGCCGTAATCACCATGCTTGGTAGGTAGATGTGTCATCGCAATTATCAGGCATTTCATCTTAGAATTGCAGCGTATTCCTTAGGTTTGGTATGTATTTTAAAGACTTGCAATTTACGAGATTTTTTCGCCATATTTCGGATTTAGTGGCATTTGGAAATTTTAAAATGAGATCCTATGAAATGAAAACCATCATAGGGAATTTTGGATATAATAGTGGATTTCAGACAATACATAAATGTGTTCGAGTCGTAATATTAAGTCATTAATGACCTATTTTAAGCTGTTATTAACTGTTATTAAAAATATTGCTGCCCATATTTTGTTTCAGTGTCCGCTCTGTCGCTTCTTAGGATATCCACAGAATGATAATAGTGGATTCTTTTCCGCCGCCACTACACGGCGCAAAAAAATAAACTGCGGATCTGCGGATGATAATGACAAATGGAATGCATAGGTAAAGCGGATACGTTTTAAACTATAGCTTTTTTTTATAGGATAAGGGTGACAAACGAGCACACAGTCCACCTGATGGTAAGTGGTTGCTGCGGCCCATAGACATCTACATCTATCCTCTATTACAAATCAAAATGTAGATGCGTTGTCACCCGTGAGGACTAAGATGGAATGCCTCATTTCCAGTAAAAAGGGCCTCCGGCCACCTGCACTCACCAAGCGAAACGCAGAGGTGAACCTCTACTTCACGCTGGTATTCTGTGAGGTCGTGGTACCACCCCGGTTCGAGCCGGCCCATCCGTGCGACAGCAAAAGCTGCCGCGTGGCTCTACCACTTTTCATAATATTTTGTTTCAGTTTCCGCTCTGTCGCTTCTTAGGATATCCACAGAATGATAATAGTGGATTCTTTTCCGCCGCCATACACGGCGCAAAAACATAAACTGCGGATCTGCGGATGATAATGACAAATGGAATGCATAGGTAAAGCGGATACGTTTTAAACTATAGCTGAGCTGTGTTGGCTTTTGGTATAAAAGTCAAAAAGGGCAAATAAAGAAGCTTGCCAAATGAACCGCGTCCAAACTTGCATCATATTGGTCTATAAATAAATAATATAAAAAAGAACTTTTGAACCGAATTATGAATAATTAAAGATTCAGCTACCCAAGACAAATAGTGCCCACTGATTTTCATATAAACTGACCATAAAATGGCAAAAATGTATTAATAGTAGCTAATATTTGACATTTTTTTTTGTAAATAACTATTTAAATATTCCTATACAAAATGGAAATTTCACATGATATTTTAAGGTAGGTACCTATATGAATGTCTGTATATATATGTATGTATGTAAGTTTGTTTTATCTCGTATAGCCTAAGCTTAAGTTGAAGGGTGTGGTGTCGCTAGATGGTCTTCATTTCGGGGTTGTTACTGACTATTTTATGGTAATGATACCAATACGACACTTGCAAAAAAAAAAACAAGTAATACTATGGTGATAATTGCAATAAGCACTTAATAAACTTTCGACAAATACGTAAAGAATTTCGTATTTGTTCTAACATAATTCTCAATTTGGTGTCTTTGAAATCGAGCGGAAAAAAGAGAATAGACATTACATGGTAACGCTGCGTCACCCGGGAGGTTTGTCGTCGCTAAACTAACAATTTATGCATGGACCCTAATGGCCTGTTCCATCAGCCTTTGTTTGCGATGCTTTCTATGAAATTTTATTCGGTAATAACGCGTGTAGGCCTCCTCGTCTTGCCTCAATTTCACATTGTCAATCTGCTTTATTGTTAGTGATTTGAAAGGGAGATCCTTGTTATAAAACAGTAACACTGTATACCTATACAAACTTAGTTTATGTAACAGTAATTTTTTTTCTTCGTTCTTAATAACTTTCGATTCTACTAAGTGTCTATCTGTTAAAATATATTATAATTTGATTAAATAAAAGCACTACTGTATAGCCCCTACTAACTAGTAATACGTTTAGACAAATGCGTAAATCAAGTCATGTAAATTTATATTATAGCTTACTCATACTATATAGGGATCTACATTAGGTAGGTATTATGTATAGAGATAAAGATAACTAAATTACCATCTTTATAAATAATAGCCAATTTGTGCATACAGTGATCATTACTAAATATTATGTACATTTTTTTAGAATAAAGGTGACAAACGAGCACACAATCTGATGTGTGTAAGTGTTTACTTTGGCCCATAAATATCTACATCTATCCTCGATTAACTATAGCTGAATCAAATGCATTGGCGTGAGGATTTTTTTACTGAAAAATACCAATTTTTAAGTATAAAAATAGAGTCTCTCTGGGTACAGGCCTCCTTTTATTTGTGAAGATTTTGAAGCAGGTAAGAGGCCGCCGCGCTGCGCCACGGTTAATCGATTCTGTAGTTACATTTTAAACTAAAAAAATCTATCTCCCGTACTTAGTAACCATGGGGAAAAAATAAATGAAGTGCATACTTAATCTTATCCACATTTATATTAATATATGTGTGATATTTATATTTGAAACTGTCGTTGTCACTACCCGAAATCATCTCGTGGGTTCATCTCATTGGTTTTGTAATAGGCGACAGGGGGAAAATATAAAAACTGCGCTTGCCATCCCGCCATTGGCAGGCGTGGCAAATATGGCAACTATTATTCCTATGAGGCAATCCGTGGGAGAGACCTATGTTCAGCAGTGAACTTTTGACAGGTTGTAATGGTTGATATCTACTATGAAATAAAATATTCTTTCGCTTTTAGTTAGTTTCGTTTATAATGCAATATTTTGGTTTGACCTGAATTCTAGATTATATCTCCGCCATAATGGTTCTCTTTTCGAACTGAACATAGTAGCAACGTGATATTGTCTTTTGTAATCGATTATTTTATTAACATTGTTTTAAAGATAAAACGTAACCTCCACATTAGGATTTCCTCCTGTGTCGTGGGGCGGTTTACAAACATACATTTTACACGGACAAATATCTAGACCCGGAACAATTACTTTTAGATCATACAAATACTTATTTCGTGCGGGATCCGAACCAGCGGCCCTTAGCGCCGCAAATGCGCCTCGGATCCGTCGATTTTTTTACTCACAATAAATCAAAATATTTATAACAGTTCAATGGAGATATCGAATACTCTTTAATAACAGAACTTATGATTGTCAGTTATATTACAAACAATGTCCACAATAAGAAAAACAAATGGCATTCAGACAGATCAATTCTACCATTGTTTTCTCGGTTTCAGGCAGCCAATTATTTTATCAAATATCCAAGCCCCTGTGGGAAGTCCGCTTTATTGAGCATCCATTGTCAAACAAGCTTTGTGCCGGCTCGGATGATTAGCTTCTGCACTTTGAGCAATGCATAAACTCATATACACGTATATTTCACATATATACGTTACAGTTTCAACACTAGCCATCTGCGTAGGACAGGATTATATAATACACAAGTGTGCGTAAGCATAGGTGAACTCTCTCTTCCCTCACACTTATAGTCCAATGGGACGGCATTCCGACATGACCGGAGAGAGAAGTTTTTGCACGTGGTAGATCCATGCTGCAGCTATATTAGTAGTATAGTTGTAGCACGACTGGGTCGGCTCGACCGGGGAAGGGCCACGTTCTCACAGAATACCAGTGTAAAATAGCAGCTTAACACTGCTGTGTTTCGTATGGTGGGTGTAGAGAACCGGAGACCCTTTTTACTGGAAAAGAGGCATTCCATCTTAGTCCTCACTGGTGACATTTTGATGATGATGATCTGCATTTTGATTTTTTTGATTGAAAAAAAAATATAATAAAAATAATCACTTCTGCTTCTTTATCATCAGCTCGTATAATTTTCGTACTTAAAATATGTATGTCTTTATATCTGCCATGCTGCAGCTATATTAGTAGTATAGTTGTAGCACGAATGGGTCGGCTCGACCGGGGAAGGACCGCGCTCTCACAGAATACCAGCGTAAAATAGCAGCTTAACACTGCTGTTTCGTATGGTGAGTGTAGAGAACCGGAGACCCTTTTCACTGGAAAAGAGGCATTCCATCTTAGTCCTCACGGGTGACAACGCATCTGCATTTTGATTCATTATTGAGGATAGATGTAGGTGTCTATGGGTCACAGCAAACATTTACCATCAGGTGGACTGTGTGCTCGTTTGTCACCTTATCCTATAAAAAATTAAGCGCCGGATCAACGATATTACTTGCTAAGCTAAGCACGAGGGGAAACTTCGCCAACTTTCTGACTCTAGCCTATTACTGATCCAATACTTATATCATCCTGTAGGTGTCGTAAGAGGCGCCAGAGAGAAACAAATCACGAGATAGGCAGCAGCGTATTACTAATAACAACTAAAACTATGGCAAATATCCCCCTCTATAAGACAATCTTAAATCTTTGCTCCGTGCTCTGCTTCTGCTCCGTGGCGGCAGTTGCTTTGCAATGTGCTGCAGCGTTAAGGGCCGCGGGTTTGAATCCCGCACAGAACAAGTATTTGTATGGCCTACAAATATTTTTTCCGGATCTGGATGTTTGTACTTGTGAAATTTATGTATGTAAAGTACCCACATGATACAGGAGAAAATCATTTAAACATAATTTAAAATTAAAAATTTTGTACAGCCGACTTCAATATAAGCGACTTCAATGTAGGTTATTTAAGAATAACTCAATAACCATTGGTCTGACCTTGATCAAATTCATATGGGACCACACGAGAACTATCAGCTTTCATATAAAAAATGAATCATCGAAATCGGTTTGCCCAGTACAAAGTTATGAGGTAACACACATAAAAAAAAAACATACACTCGAATTGAGTACCGTCCCCTTTTTGGAAGTCGGCAAAAAAAGAAAAATTAGAAATTTATGTGGGAGGCTTATGTTCACCAGTGGACTTTAATAGGCTGTAATGGTTTGTTATATGCTCTGGCGTCTTGCTACCGACAAATTAATGCTATTATATCCATTTATAATACGAAACTCAAATCCCACTAAGTGTTGATGAGATGAAGCATTTACCCTTGGGATTATTTGTGTTTGCTCATCTGCCTGCATAGCGCGGTGAAGGTGATGTGTGAAAATGTTTCAAGTTATGCAGTTAGCAAAATCTTGAAGGGGAATATTATTAGCAGTGTAATAAGAAAGGCTGTTAAAGATAAAGAATAAGAAGTGCCTTATGGTAGTCTAAAATCCATTTCAATTCATCAAAGTGACCTATACTCTTTGGACGTAACAGCCTAATACGAGAAATTTCAATTCATGATGGCAAGATAAGCATCTTGCTGGAAATCTTATTGTAGTGATTACACAGTAATCACTCTCAATATAGCTCAGCAATATTACGATAATTTTATTGCAATGTTATTGTGCAACACTTTGCAGAGTATATTTTGGCAATGTTGCTTCACTGGATGGCCGAGCATTTGAGTTTATATACGTTAAGCAACATTGAGGCTAAGCTAAGCAACATTGAACTGAGTTGCTTGATGTACACGGCAACTTGACGATTTTACAAATGCAGCTAAAATTGCAGGAAAACTAGCTCGATTACGAGCGCCTTTATATGTGCATTCAGCGTTTAGTAGACCGTAGCGATTGCAGTTCCAAATTTGCCGGTTATGTTGTGTTACCAGATAAATCTATAAGTAAAAAGTTTGTTGCGTGATATACTTAATTCTATAATATAAAAATGAATCGCTGAATGTGTTGCTAAGCGCAAATCTCGAGAGCAGCTGGACGGATTTCGCTAATTCTTTTTTTATAATATTCTTTGAAGTACGAAGATGGTTCTTACGGAGAGAAAAAGATAAAACATTGCCTGAAAAAGTCTAAAAACAACACTTTTCTATATTCCCACACAAAAGATTCGTAATAATACTTAAAAGTCAATTTGAAATTTAATACCATACCAGAAAGTTTAAGTGTTAGTGGAGGGATTCCGGGAAGGCAAAACAATTGAGTGACGTTAGTATGGTATAAATTTTAATGTCAATATTTCTCAATATCTATACACACTGGCAGATAGCTGATGTTATAAGGAGTAACTTGGGCTGCTTTTATTTTAGCGTTTCGCGAAAAATAATTCCAAGCGGGTGAAGTCGCGGGGAACAGCTAGTATAATATATAAAAAATATTTTTTTTGTTCGTATTTTATGTGTTGCCATACCGTTCATCAGATTGCTCTGAAACTTTCTCAACTTATTGCTTGCACTTCCGCGAAGGTTACAGGCATAGTACAATTAATTTACAGTATGTGGCGCGCGTGACGTACCGACAAATTTATTTGAACATTTTAATATACCATTCAACTTTAATGAATGTATTATGATTCCAAATTAAAGAATATTTAAACGATATTTCTGTAATTATTTCTTCTGCGGCAGCAATGTGCCGGGTATCAGCTAGTAATTTTATAAGAAATAGAAAAATTATCACTTTTTAAATTGCGAATTTCTACATTTTTTTTATAGGATAGGGTGACAAACGAGCATACAGTCCACCCGATGGCAAGTGGTTGCTGTGACCCATAGACATCTACATCTCTCCTCGTTTGCGAATCAAAATGTAGATGCGTCGTCACCCGTGAGGACTAAAATAGAATGCCTCTTTTCCAGTAAAACGGGTCTCCGGTTCTCTACACTCACCATACGAAACAGAAGTGTTAAGCTGCCATTTTACGCTGGTGTTCTGTGAGAGCGCGGTCCTTTCCCGGTCGAGCCGACCCATTCGCGCTACAACTATACTACTAATATAGCTGCAGCATGGCTCTACCACGTATAAATACATACATATTTTACGTACGAAAATTATACGGGCTGATGATAAAGAAAAAGAAATGATTATTTGTAAGTGGGTAAGTATAACGCCTAGTAAATTTTAACATAATATAAAATGTTTTCTGCCATAAACGTAATTATTACTTTGCGAACGCGACGTTAGTTTCAATATAGACGTAATTTTGAACGAAGCAAATATGTACTAACCAGTGTAATCTTAGGAACATTAGGCTGACTGCAAGAAATGTAATTTAGCTCGCAAATGTCGGTATTTCTAGTGGGGTATAATAAACCACCCTTGGGTAACAAAGCTGCGAGGTCGGCAGCAAATAATTATGTAATACGTTCGTGTAACTTTGAAAGCACGTTACGGAACACTTTTTCATGAATATTTTATGTTAACCTTGCCTTGTATGTCGACGAGAATATAAAGGCGATATTTCGATGTAATAATCGATTTCTATCATTCCTTCATTCAATTATTTATTACAGTCTATCAGAAGTCCACAACTGAACATAGATCTCCTCACGCATGTTTTGCCACGTTTGCCACGCATAACAGTAAGGTTGAAAATGGCAGATATTTATTATTTCGAGTTGTTATAAGGAAGATGTTGCTGCCCAACTCCTGTTTATTTTCCCTGTGTCACCTCTTAAGAAATCCAAGAGACGATGACGTAGTAGGTTATCTCACGCCGCACTACACAACACAATTTATCTCGTCATCCTTATAGGATACTAGCAGGCCCGGCAGACGTTGTCCTGCCTTGAAAATAGAAAAAACCCTGGAACCCATTTGTAGCGCTACCTACCGGGTCCAATTGTAAATCAAAATCATCCAGGCACCTAAACAAACACAGAAAAAAATTCATTAAATTTGTGACAACACACGCTGTACTAATGTAATGATTATATAATATCTAATATATAAAGATGCATGCATGTACAGAATAATTACATAATATATTGCGGCCGCGGGCACAAATCCAGTAAAGAAACAAATATTTGTATGGCCTACAAATATTTGTTCTGGGTCTGGATGTTTGTCCTTGTGCATTTTATGTTTGTAAACTGCCCCCACGATACAGGAGAAAATCCTAATGTGGAGGTTACGTTTTATCTTTAAAGCAATGTTAATAAAATAATCGATCTCAAAAGACAGTACCACGTTGATACTATGTTCAGTTCGAAGAGAGAACCATTGTGACGGAGATCTACTCTAGCACTTAGGTAAAAACAAAAATTTTGCATTATAAACGAAACAACTAAACGCGAAAGAATATTTCATTTCATAGTATCAACCATTACGGCCTTTCAAAAGTTCACTGCTGAACATAGGTCTCTCCCACGGATTGCCTCATAGGAATAATAGTTGCCATATTTGCCACGCCTGTCAATGGCGGGATGGCAAGCGCAGATTTTATATTTTCCCCCTGTCGCCTATTACAAAACCTGTTTGTGTTTAAAAAAATTAAATAATTATTAAAAAATCTATAATTATTTATCACAAGGATTCATGTTGGTTTAGATTTTTTTTTATTTTTGACGTAAGAAATTAAAATTACGTTTGTCAAACGTTAACATGTTACATAATCTACTAGTGCCATAAAGATAATCATAAAACAGATGGTCGAGTTATATATTTACAATGTAAAAAGTCTGAAGTGAATTTGGAGTTAAATTCTTCGCGTCACCGGAAAGAAGATCGTCTCTACGGCAGATTCTATCTAAATGTTTCCTTAATGACGTGTGAATATACCGTAAATAGTAGATTTTTGGTCGTAAGTTAATCTCAATGAATAAAGAAAGCAATGTTTCTAGTTTAATCGTATTTGGTCTATGTACATAGGATTATACGGCAATAAATTTTAATACCACGATAAAAAAATGTCTTCATAATTTAATTTATGAGTCAATATTACTCTTTGCAAAAATAACACGTCTACGCGAAATTTCCGTTTAAAATTACTATATATTTTAAAATGATAAGTTACCATGTACTACTTTTCACTTATCTACATGTTTTATTTTCTATTAGTCAGGCATACTAATAATTAATAAACACAAATTTTTCGATAGCTTAATATGGATATGATTTTTTACTAATATTAATATTGTATAAATTGTAAACCTCTATAAATCCGTGGTTGGAACATACTATAAAATTCTAGTTTTACCCAATTGCCATGTATGGTGTCACATGAGTACATACATTTTATATAATAGATAAATTGTTTATGAAATACTGGTTGTGTGAATATTTTGTATAAACAATTGACGCTTAAATTCTTAATCAAGTTAAAAAACGTAATTAATGTCTTTCAATTTTTGTTTGTGGACTTCATGACTATATATATATGCGTTAGGTGGCTTTACCTGTAGCTATGTTATAGCTGTAGCACTTATTGGTTATCCGACCGGGGAAGAACCACGATTTTACAGAGTATCAGCGTAAAATAGGATAGCTTCCTCATGCTGCTGTGTTTCGTATGGTGAGTATAGAGAATCAGAAACCCCATTTTACTAGAATCGAGGCGTTCCATCTTAGTCCTCAGGGGTGACAATGCATTTGTATTTTGATTCTTAATCGAGAATAAATGTAGATACTCGTATCTATGGGTCAAAGCATTCACCCATCAGTGCTCGTTTGATAAACTTATTCTATAAAAAAATATATCCTTAAAATAGTTTATAATTTATTTCTTGTCTTTTCATTCCTCATGTTGCTTTCCTTCACCGTCGATGATTCAAATGGTAAATCAGAACTTGAAGTTAACTATTTTAGAGATTGTGCACGGATTGTTTCTAGGTACTCGTGTGTTAAAAATTTCGTTCTTCACACAAATGTTATAGAGATAGGTTTTTAGACAAATTAATTATTGCTTCAAACGTCTACTGTGCTAATTGTGTACATCGGAAATTTAAGAAATAGTATTGGTTTAATGATGGCCATTTTCAATTGTCAAAAATCACAATCTAATATTTGTTCATAAAATTATAATCTATACGTAATGTGCGCAATATTGTACAACATTGCATCGTGTTTTGGTAACGATATAATTCCGCATGAAGTGACATCGGAATTAATTTGTCGTCAGCGATATCTGCGTATTCATGTGTGAGGAATGTGAATGATTATCGTCAAGGTGGGTTTATTTTGTTCAAGCAAAAGACAAAGTTAAAAATAATCTCATAAACTGTAAATTGTATCTTTCATGGTTCATGAGCTGAAACAAGTATTTTAGTGACATTAATGCGCGTGTGTGTGTACATGTTTAGAGTTTAGTTAAAAGAGAAACGACTCTTCGCAGAACATGGCGACTTTTAATATTTAAAATCGCACACACGCTTTGACTAAAGTAAAAACCTAAAAAGTAATTAATAAATTGGTGTTTTCTTACACTAAAATCATATAATGTGCATTAGTTTATTTATATATAGGAGAAACGACTATCGACATTTTATCGATGCATCAAAGATAATTTGAATCTTGCTTAAAGTATAATAATATTATATAAACCATTGATAAAAAACGTTTACTATTACTTTATATGAATATTATATTGAAAGATAAATTAACCAAATTAAAGAATATATATATTTGTTTTTATTATATGCATTTATAAATAAGTCTGTAGTCTTTACGAATCCCAGTTCATGGTAAAAATTATATTAGAACAAAAAATCAAAAATCTTGAATATTCCCATGGGAGTTAATTTAATTGTACTTAAACTCGTTTATTTTAATATAGAAATAATATATAAACAAGTATTTGGATCATTTCCTAACATTTTGAGAAAAATAAAATAATGATTCCTTCGCCGCGTTTTAAGTTTACGCTTTTGCAATTTTGTGTGTTTCACATCCAAAATTGTAGACGTGCCAACTTGTTAATTTTATAGACCAAAGTGGAAAGAGCAATATTAAATAGATGTTTAACATTTCGTGAAAATTTTCCTGTTGTTAAATACACTTTAAACTGTATTAAAACTCGTACGCGCTATGAAAGGTAGCTTTTGTAGATCAAAACTCGCATGGGAATTGAGAACAAGATGCTTAGCGGGACTTCATTCACGATTTTGAGATAAGCGTTGAGCGACATTTAATTTAGCCTTTTCTTATGTGTTAGTATTAAAAATGTAATGTTGTTCAACTCATTACTTATCTCGACACCGTCCAGATATAAACTGGTTAATTTCTGGCAGACTGGATCGAAAGACTTCATTAAAATTAAGATAAAAATCTTTAACTTAAATGTGTTTTAAGCACAGCAATAAGAATAAGGTGTTTATTATCTCTACTTTGATAATGTTGCGTCAGAGAAATATTTTTGGATTAATTTATATTAAAGTGGCACCTTTCGCAATATTGTCACATTTTTCTTTTGTTAATTTTGTTAAAAATCAAATGTAGATGCGTTGTCACCCGTGAGGACTAAGATGGAATGCCTCATTTCCAGTAAAAAGGGCCTCCGGCCACCTGCACTCACCAAGCGAAACGCAGAGGTAAACCTCTACTCCACGCTGGTTTTCTGTGAGGTCGTGGTACCACCCCGGTTCGAGGCGGTCCATCCGTGCGACAGCAAAAGCTGCCGCGTGGCTTTACCACTGTCTAAACTATACTTTTTCAGTATTTGTTAAGTAAATATCATATTGAACACAATTGTCACACAATGATACGGGATTACAATTCCACGTAGCGCTGGTTTGATGGCACCAGGTGGTACACTTTCCTCTCTTATAATAAGGGAGGATTGATATATGATATAGCGGGAAATATTTGAAGTTTCAAAGTAGTGAAAATTAATAAGCTGAGATATTAGCGAATACAAGAATGGGAGATAGCTAATTAATTAATTTAAACATAGCATAATATAATGGGTATCCGCGAAATCGCGCCTGATTTTAATAATTAATATTTAAAGTGATAAAGCAGGGAAACAATAAAGTATATGACGTTGTAATACAAGCAGGAAATAAACGGATGAACGTGGTGGTGGTTCAGGACCGTATTTTTTGGCAGTTTTTATGGCAAGACTACGTTTAGCGGAGTACTTGTGATGGGTAGTGATGATGACGATGATGAGCAGCCTATAATGTTTTAACCGCTGCGTACACCACCTCTGTGTTAGTTTAAAATATTACTTTCAACTAAGAGTCTAACCTAAGCGACACATCTTTGAGAATTAGGAAGGAAGGAAGGAAGCAAGTTAATACAATGATTCTTATGTTTACGCGAATGTAACGGATTCTCACGGATTTACTCACGTTAAAAAAATTATTAAAAAAAAATTTACAACCGACTCCAATATAAATTATTAAGAATAACTCAAAAACTATTAGTCAGACCTTGAGCAAATTTGTATGCGACCACATGTGAAGCACCAGCTTTTAAATAAGAATCATCGCAATCAGTTCACCCAGCAAAAAGTTATGAGGTAATACACATAAAGAAAAAAAACATAAAGCCGAATTGAGTACCGGCTCCTTTTTGAAGTCGGTAGACAAAAGGAAGGTAGGATTCATTCAATTTAAAACAGTTAATAAGAGCTAGTATAATTTAAAATTAATTAACCAATTGCGAATTTAGTTCATTGTGTCGACAAACGGAGGTGTGTTATCTTTTCTTTGATGTTTCAATCCGTCTCTGCCTCACGTACTCGTAGGACGTTAATATAAAATACCTTCATTGTATTGTAGCATTAACTTCCACGTGTGTTTGTTTCCTCCGTGTAAATACGGTTTATTGCAAATTTTCACGTTTCTATAAATTTACACTTTCGTTATATACGGTTTTATAGTCAATTAAGTTCTAAATTTAAGCCTAAATCGTTTCTGCACCAATGTTTACAGTCACGGATCGTTAACTGCATTATTTATAGCTGGCAATACTTACGTAATATTGCAATGAAATGCACCCGCACCGTTTCAATTAAACACTTCTTAATAAGCTGAGATTGCGGTAATTGCATATTCATAAGTTTTGCTTTTCGATTTAAATTAATATATTAATTCATTTTGGTACCGTTACAAAATGAAAAGTGAATTTATTTTTGTTTCATAATAAAATTGACGCAAAACAGTGATATAAATATTGAATTTAAGTGTGTTCTAGTTGCCTGATTCTTGTTTTAAGGGCCTTCATACTATTATGTCCCACTGCTTCCTCTCATTAATAAGTAGTTGCTTCAGTGCGGTGGCAGATTTTTCTGGGTCAATAGTTTATGTTGTTTTACGTGTAAGTTTGCTCGTAGTTCTTACCATAGAAAAAAATTTGCGATTGCCAACCCGTTTGATAAGCGTGGCAATTATGGAAATAATCTATGGGGGGAGGCCTATGTTCAGCACTGGACTCTTGATGCTCTGTAATGGTCGTAAGAGGCCATCAATTTGTCTTGTCCGGAAGCTTAGAAATTCTACGGAGGGTACCATGAACGACGATTTAAGGAAAAGCCAAAAAGAACTTATGAAATTAGATAGATGGAGTTATACCCGATACGTATTTATATTAGAATCAAGATACGAGGACCGACGACTACAATCACCACACAGTCTAAAGTGTAAAATGTTTGACTCTGCAATCGCCAATGGTTCTTTTTTTGTTTTATAGGATAGGGTGACGAACGAGCGCATAGTTCACCTGATGGTAAGTGGGTGCTGTGACCCATAGACATCTACATTTATCCTCAATAAAGAATCAAAATGCAGTTGCGTCGTCACTCGTGAGGATTAAGAGCCTCTTTTCCAGTAAAATGGGTCTCCGGTTCTCCACACTCATTATATGAAACACAGCAGCATTAAGCTGCTATTTTACGCTGGTATTCTGTGAGAGCGTGGTCCTTCCCCGGTCGAGCCGACCCATTCGTGCTACAACTATACTATTAATATAGCTGCAGCACGGCTCTACCGCGTATAAAACATAATCCCCTCATTTCTTGCGAAGTGATTATGGCAAATTTGCGGGGTAAGTCATGGTTGATTTTTCTACAATCGTTAACGATTACGTTAGTAGATAACTATGAAAATGAATGGAAATTATACATCTCAACGCTAAGTCTTTACGTTGATTTCATTAATTTTGAAATTAATTAATTAATTAGCTAATATCTCCCTTTAGCAAAGATTCTTGTACTCGCTAATATCTTATAGTATGTGCCATATCGATTGAGAAAAACGGACAATGACCTCAGATATGAGCCGAGTGTCAAAAGGCGTAACTTACAAAATCTCAATTTAGATGTGATAACAATATTTAAATATTGATATTATTCCCACTTCTAGGTCAGCACATATGTTTTGTTTTTTTGTTTCTTAAATAATATTGTCTGTGGTTCCTATAAACATAGTAAAATCTTACGGTACATCGCGAAAAATGTGTTATATTTTATATTTCAATTTATGGTAAGTAACGCAGCAATTCATTTAATAACAGTTTCATATTAAAAAAATATTTGAAGCAATATAATCACCATATTGAGCTTTTGCAAATTCATCCCTTTAAAATAAACAAAACGCGCGTTACGTCAGTTCGTTCTAAAAGAAACGTGACAATGGCAGCCAGAGATGCGTCACCTTTTTTGGGCCGGTCCGCCATTTTGTTTTCATTCGTGTTCGGATAGCGCTTGCGTGTGTACGTCTCGGGTAATTCATAGCATTCATTGCATTGTTTTAGTTGAGTTTTTACTGTTAAATTTGTTATATCGTTAAGTTTTTGTTTTTTGAATCTGTTATATTAGTTTTACTGTGACGGTCGTTACTAAATCGACATGAGTTCAGGAGAATTTGGTGAAGGACCCGGTCCTTCAACATCAAGTGGAAAGAGACGTCGCCGACCCATAATAAACGTAGCAGGTACGTACAAATAGGTACAAATGCGACGACGTAGCCTTTCTATTTCTTAAAGCGCTCTTTTTATGTGACCATGTGGTATTTATTTTCTAAAACAATATGTATTTATGTGATGTAGTACTATGGTAGTATATTTTTGTCATTTATTTACAGGCCCATCTTCTGGAGCACCTTTAACGTCACCAGTAAAAAAGAGAAAACCTACCACTTTGTCGGTCGGGGAACAAGAGATTATCATTAATGTATACAAATATGTCAAAAACACCTGGCCCGAAGACGTGTATCCTTCAAACGTTAATATGGTAGAAAAGGTTTCGGAGATCTCAGGAGTCAGCAAGAGCACTATATATCGCGTATTAAGCGTGTATAGAGATTCCCATAAAATACCAGAAAAGGGAATAATTAATAAAAGAAAAAAGTCTGTAATTGACAAGTTGGACGATTTTGATAAATCGGCTATAAGAGCGAAAGTGCATCAGTTCTTTCTTGCAGGAGAATTACCGACTTTAGACAAAATTTTGCTCAGTATAAATCAAGATGACCAGTTGCCAAACTTGAGCAAAACTTCCCTGCGACGTGTGTTGCGCCATTTAAAATTCAAATATATAAAGAGAAACAGAAAAAGTGGTCTAATAGATCGCCCAGAGATAGTTCTGTGGCGTACCAGATATTTGAGAGAAATACAAATATTAAGAAACGAGGGACGTAACATTTTTTACCTTGACGAAACATGGATTAACGCAGGTCATACTATGGGAAAGGTATGGGAAGACACCACAATTGAATCTTCTCGTCAATCACGGTTAGAAGGCTACTCTACTGGCGCGAAAGCCCCTTCGGGTAAAGGAAAGCGATTAATAGTTGTACACGTTGGCAATGAAAATGGCTTTTGGAGGGATGTGATTGGGTATTTGAATCATCATCTACTGGTGACTACCATGAGAGTATGGACGCTCTCCATTTCGAGGACTGGTTTAGAAAAGTAATAGAAAAACTGCAAAGCGGCGATGTCATAGTTATGGATAACGCTAGTTACCACTCCAGACGTTTAGAAAAAACCCCAACAATGTCTTGGCGGAAACAAAATATGCAGAAATGGCTAGAATCTAAACAGATCGCATACGTGCCCTCGGACACAAAGACCCACTTAATGGAAAAAATAAAGGCAGTTAAAGATAACTATCGAAGTTACGTCACCGACGAGATGGCAAAAGAAAAAAGCATCACAGTGGTAAGGTTACCTCCTTATCACTGTGAGCTTAACCCCATTGAACTTGTGTGGGCAGATGTGAAAGGGTACGTTGCACGAAAAAATACAACTTTCAAGTTAAAAGATGTTAAAAATTTACTTAAAGATGGTTTAACTCAAATCACGCCAGATAAATGGAAAAACTGTGTTCAGCATGTCCTTAAGGTTGAACAAAAAATGCGTGGCATGGATGATAGAATTGACCAAACTGCAGATCGCTTTATAATTAATGTTACAGATAGTTCATCAAGTGAAGATACGAGTGATGATTGCACCGAATAAAAATAAAGTTCTTATATAATATTAAAAATAAAGTTTTATCTTTTGCATAAGTACGTACTTATTCGGTGTCGTTATCACTCGAATCTTTATATGTGTTATAAATTAATGTTTTTTGTTGTTAAATGAATAAAGTACTTTATAACAATAGATGATTTTTCTTCTACAGCGATCTTTCACATAACTTTTTAATAATAGTTAATAAATATATATTATATCAATCATTATAAAAAAATCATTATAAATAAAGAAAGTACTACATATAAAATGTGCCTATATATTGAAGGTTTGTAACCCCTGGTTAAACGACCGAAAGGTCATTGTCCGTTTTTCTCAATCGATTTGGCACATACTATAGTTTATTCATTTTCATATCTTTGATACCTCAAACATTTCCCGCAATTTACACGACTCCCGTATAAGATACCAGGGAGGAAAGACTGTCGCAATACCAACACTACATAAAATCTTAATTATAATCATGATCATAATCGTAATACCGTATCATTGTGTAATATTTGTGTTCTATGTGACATTTATTTAACAAGTACTGAAAAAATAAGAAAAAAAATGTCACAATATTGCGAAATGTGCCATTGTCTTAGAAATTAATCCAGAGAACATTTCTCGGACGTAACGTTATCAAAGTATATATCAAAGTAGATAATAAAAACATTATTCTTATTGCTGTGTTTTATTAGCGTCAACGATTGTAGACAGCCAACTTGGCAAATCCCGCTGGACCGTTCTCGGGTTGAATATGAGACGGAGGATTTACAAAACATAAATAAGATTCTTTTGTTTTTGATTAAAATTATATTATTTAAATTGATATTGATATTTACGTAATGTACATAGTGTACCGTGTACAATACTACACTTACAGGACTTGAGTTATATTTAAATTACTAGTAGTTGTATATTAAAATTGGGTATTTTTGTTTAAAAATAATTTTCGATACGTCAGTCCGGGTCAAATTTATAAAAAAAATTGTTGTAAAGTTTTAATAAAAATATGTATTTTACGTATCTTTTTCTCGAAATAAAAGGGTTTTAGTTTCACGCTTAAGTTTTATTTTGTTAATTTTTTGTAAGGAATTTATCAGTGTAACAGTGTCACAATGTAAAAAACAAATTACTTTAATTGGATATTTTAATATTTTAATAAATCGGAAACCAGATCTGGTGCGTTCTAAATTGAAAATTAGCAATTTAAATGACTTCCAACGTAAAGCAAATCAAAATTTCTGATTTAAATTCAAAGTTTGCAAAGGAAAGGTGGAGAATGAAGCTTATTCGAGGTAAATGATCTCTTTAAACATCTCAAAATAAGGGTGCCCGTTCGATGGCACAATAATTCATTGCTATAAACAGCCTCTCTAAGCGCCCCAAGTCATAAATTATAACGCGGTGACATTCAGATTGCTGTAGGGGCATTATCCTCAACTCGTGGAACATTCATACTGAGCTTACTTGCTGCCAATTCCACCCGTATTATAGGAATTAGCGTTATGTTGAAAAGCAACGTCGCTGCTTCATGATTTTTTTGCTTTCTTAAACACAACTTTTGATCATAATCTATGCGTTTTCGTATAGATTATCATCAACAGTTGTGGGTATTTTATTTAGGTGTAGTATTTCGTTTGCGGTCCATATAAATAATTGAACATGTATAATAAGTATTACTCATATTATGGTAGTAGTGGAGAGATTGTTAACTTGCAAATGATGAATAAATTGAGCCATCCCAATAGTAAGACTTTCTTGTTTAAAAAAAAACGCATTCTGCATGGGTCCTTGTCTGTATAACCGTTTACCTAAATACATAAGACAGTCTAAGAGCCTTCACGTTTTTAAGAAACAACTAAACATATTTTTAAACAAAAAAGCGTGTTATAACATTGACATTATTTATTTGACAATTTTTTAATTTTCACTATCAAATTTATTGAATGGAACCACAAAATCTATGTTATTAATTTTGAGACATCATAATTTACACTCTTTTTGAAATTATTATTTTGACATTATAATTTTAATTATTACACTTATTATATTATTATTTAGTGAATTATTAATATGTTTATTATTGTATATATATTATAATATGTTTATAATTATTAATATGATTGATTGTTTATAGTGCAAATATACAAATAGAATTATATTATGTTAATGTAATTATCAGAATTTTCCATTTTAATTATAAAAAAATCTTGTATTTAATTAGTTAGTTAAAAGTTAGAAGGTATAATATGACTGTATTTTTGTTAAATTATTAAGACCTATTGTAACCCATATATGCAAACGAATAAAATGAATTTGAATTTGAAATTCAACGTAACATTGGTATGACATGACCACAGTCGTCAAAACATTGGTATAAGTACTAAAAGCGCAAATTAATAATATTCTTCTTAGTTAACTAGTAAGAGATTATTATCGTAAAATAAAAATAAGTTAGGTATGGCGTAACTAAAAGATCAAATACACAAAAGAGTATTATTCTTGGATTACTTTCGCTGATTTGTCTTGTCAAAGGAAACCAATTAGGAAATTGTGGTAAAAGGTTCTCGTATGGCAATTGACAGACGAAATCGTAATGAAATAAATAAGTATTTGTTTCTTTTAAACTTATTTTTCCAAATTTTGGTTTTATTTATTATAAAAACAGAAGTTTAGGTTTGTATGAAATTATGACAAATTAATAATTTTTGTGTCTTTTTCGGCATGGGTTAGAAACAAATATTTACGAATTGATTCGAAAGAGATACAGAAGGCGCGGCTATGTCGACTTTAGCAGGCATCGATTGTCGTGCACTTTCACGAAGTTCTCTTATCGACCTTATCTTGTTGTGACCATCGCGCTAACGTATTTCCTGTTCTCCTTCTAAACTGCATAAATAAAATTTATCTTATCGCTGTGATAACAATAATATTTTTTTTTCTGTTGTAATATGTACAAATAAGCCTATATGGTTTATTATTATTTAGTTCCATCCGTCTGTCTCAATGTGTTATAAATTCATAACTTTGGCTGAGACTGTATTGGGACTGCACGTCTTAACTTTTTATAAAACGCAATATAGCATTTGTTAAATATTTGATAATAGCATTTACTAAATACTTGTTGGTTTGGAACTTATAGATTCCAAGTTTATATTGGATTTATAACAAAAAATGTACCGACTGCGTTACTTGCCTTGCTTTCCGTAAAAGACGACTAAATGGATATTGAGTTTGTGATTGTGCAGACGACGGGCTAGCCATAGCCACCACTTCTTTTCCAATTTTCCATCTATACCCATATTTTTTGGCTAAACATAGTCCAATATTTTTTTATAGGATAAGGGTGACAAACGAGCACACAGTCCACCTGATGGTAAGTGGTTGCTGCGGCCCATGGACATCTACATCTATCCTCTATTACAAATCAAAATGCAGATGCGTTGTCACCCGTGAGGATTAAGATTGAATGCCTCATTTCCAGTAAAAAGGGCCTCCGGCCACCTGCACTCACCAAGCGAAACGCAGAGGTAAACCTCTACTTCACGCTGGTTTTCTGTGAGGTTGTGGTACCACCCCGGTTCGAGCCGGCCCATCCGTACGACAGCAAAGGCTGCCGCGTGGCTCTACCACTGTTAGCTTGCTGCTCTTTGGACTCCCCTCCTAAACCCTGCGGTATAATTGACGTGACACTATATATGTAAAAATGGTTTACACTTTAGAAGATAGAGAACTCTTAGGCGCGTTATAATACGCTTTTGAACGTTTTTACCAGGATACTGTCTTATTTCTGAAAATCCAGAAAGAGATTTTTAAAGTAAATATACGGGCTTCTAACGGGTGTCATATATTTGCACTTTATTGTCTCGAACGCATAATAACAGCTGGCATGAATTACCTACCGCTACCGTTACAGCCTAGCGGAACATAGGCCTCCCTTATAGATGGATGGATGCCTCATAGGAAAATATATGTCATAGTTGCCACGATTAGCAGGCGGGTTGGCAACCACAGTTTTTTTAGTCGTTATTAGGAAGACGCTGTTGCCCATTTCTTGATTTGTTTCCTTCTGTTGCCTCTTACGACACCCACGGGATGATATGGGGTAGTGGATATTCTTACACCGTCACTACACGGCCATACCATGTTTTAAAAAAGTTAATTTTCTTTATAACTACGTTGAAAAAATATGAGAGAAATAACTACAAATATATGTCCCAGTTCTATGTTGGCGTGGGATTTTTTTTTATTGGATAGGGTGACAAACGAGCACACAGTCCACCTGATGGTAAGTGGTTGCTGTGACCTATAGACATCTACATTTATCCTCGCATGCGAATCAAAATGCAGATGCGTTGTTACCCGTGAGGATTAAGATGGAATGCCTCTTTTCCAGTATAATGGGGTTCCTGTTCTCTACACTAACCATACGAAACACAGCAGTGTTAAGGTGCTATTTGACGCTGGTATTCTGTGAGAGCGTGGTCCTTCCCCGGTCGAGCCGACCCATTCGTGCTATAACTATACTACTAATACAGTTGCATCAAGGCTCTACCACGTATACACTTATAGGTTCCAGGCTAAGTATCTATGGATGTAAGTCTCTTTCTTCTTATCTTAATCTTAATCTTAAAAATATTTTTTTTATCTGTTGGTCTCTTTCTTATTTGCCTGTTGGTCTGTCTTTCGTTATGGATGAAGCTTAGTAATTGATTTTAAATCAACTTTCCGATGAGCTGAAAATTTGAATATAGCTAAAATTCGGATGACAATGAAAGAATATGATAAAAAACATGGTAATTTAGAAAGTACGTATTCGTATCTCATAAGTTTCAAACCGCAGAAACGGAACGAAAACGTGACAATCCGTCGACCCTTATAAACGCGTTTAGCAGAGTGTTCCACTTTCGTGCGGGTGACCGACACCTTATTCACATATGGGCTGTTTATTTTCACAAATGTCATCTGTGCGTCGACACATGTCAACGCCTTTAGACCTTTTCTATTTCAAATGTATATTTATTTATTCTTTATATCGTGTCTTACTATTGGCGCGCATTTAACCCTTTTTGGTATTTTCTTTGCCTGTCAACTTATTTTGGTCTTCACACCAACCCTTTTCCTATGTAAAATAAAAGAAATGATTGTTTTGTCCAATGATTAGAGATGATTATATTATATTAAAATTTAAAGAAACTTAAAAAACACGCACTGAACATGGTCTGTGATTTTTCTAGTTAGAATTTTGCTTTATTCTGGTATCCTAATCCAGATACTAGAATACAGCTATTAAATTATCGTAATGTCATCGATCCTTGATAGTGCAAAATAAGCCATGCCCTCATGTGGCTTTCTAGTAAAGTCATTAATTTTATTGTTTGTTACTCGTGGGATTTCAAATAATAAAAGTAACAGCCAGTGGCGTAGCGTGCCTTCGAGGGGCCCTGTATCAAAATTTGTTGGGGGGCCCCAATGAAGAGTAAAGATTTCATAAAAGGAACAAAAACGCTTGCATTGAATTCAAATTATTATATATTGATTTTAAGTTATTCATCATCATCGTTACAGCCCTTCATAAGTCCAAGGAATGAAAAAACGAATAAAGGAATAAAAAACATATACATAAAAATGGTCTTCAGTTCTCTATGTACACATAAATTATCGTCAATTATCACGACAACGGCAAAAGTACTAATTCCACTAGTTCATCATCATCATCATCATCATAACAGCCCTTCATAAGTCCATTAAAGAGCATAGGCCTCACCCAAGGAATGCCACAAAGCACGGTCCTGAACCACCTGCATCCATCGACTTCCTGCATGTCTTACCAGGTCGTCACTCCATATAGTGGGGGGACGCCCTACACTTCATCCGCCGGTACGAGGCCGCCACTCGAGAACCTTTTTCCCTATCGGTTGCCGGTTCTTCGAGCTATATGTCCGGCCCATGGCCACTTCAGCTTACTAATTCGTTGGGCCATGTCGGTGACTCTGGTTCTACTGCGCATATCCTCATTTCTAAGTTTATCACGCAGAGAAACTCCGAGCATAGCCCTCTCCATAGCTCGCTGAGCAACCTTGAGCTTCCTCATCCGGCCAGCAGTGAAGGACCACGTCTCAGTTCCGTATGTCATCACTGGCAACACGCACTGGTTGCACAATTTCGTTTTCAAGTTTTGAGGTATACCTGACTAGAAGATGTGCCGTTATTTCCCGAACGCTACCCAGTCGAGTCGAATCCCTCGATTGACCTCTCGGTCGAAGTTGGACTTACTTAGTCGGACTATTTGTCCCAGGTAAACATAAACGTCAACAACTTCGAGCTTAGAGCTACCAACAACTACCGACATAGGTGTGACATGGACATTAAACATGATCTTTGTTTTGTCCATGTTCATCTTAAGACCTATCCGTTGGGAAAAACTATTGAGGTCATTAAGCATAGTGCTTAGGTCCTCCAGCGATTCTGCCATAAGGACTATATCGTCGGCAAATCGAAGGTGAGTGATGTACTCGCCATTGATGTTAACACCGTATCCTTACCAGTCCAGAAGCTTGAAAACGTCTTCCAATGCAGCGGTGAAGAGTATCGGGGATATAACGTCACCCTGTCTTGCACCTCTCTGCAATTGGATAGGTTTCGTACTCTGGTTCTGTACTCGGATAGCCATCGTAGCCCTACTGTACAAGCACTTCAGCACTTCGATATACCGACAGTCAACTTGGCATCGCTGAAGGGACTGCAGCACCGCCCGAATTTCGACGTAATTTTGATTGAAAGTCTTTGGGCTTTCTCATAGTCCACATACGCCAGAAATAGTGGTAAATTGTACTCCTCGGACTTCTGTACAATTTGCCGAAGGGTATGTATGTGGTATATGGTGCTAAAGCCTTTTTGGAAACCGGCTTGTTCGGGAGTAATGACTCTCGAAAACAGCATGTAGACGCGGCTCAAAAGGGAACTCGGTCTGTAGTTCTTCAAGAGAGCGTTGTCACCTTTCCGGAGTAGTGCCACCATGGAGGACGGAATTAAAGAGCTTCTGAAGGACATCAAGTATCGGTTTTCCACCCGCTTTCAGAAGCTCCACTGTAATTCCATCCAGCCTGGGATCTTGCCGTTTTTAAGATGCTGGAGAGCCATTCTAATCTCGCTCAGACTGACGTCCGAGATATCATCGGAATAGTGTCGGATAAGACTCGCTCTTGGATCGTTACTCACACTTACGTGTGGCTCCAACGATGATGTGTACAGCTGCCAATAGAACCTCTCAATCTCACTCAAAACCTCAGGTGTCCCGGAAACGACGCTGCCATACTCGGTCTTCAGCTTCGACAGTTGGCTCTTTCTGGCAGACAGATCTCTTGCAAAGACTTGGGAGCCCTGGTTCTGCTCGATCTTTTCTTTAATACGAGCAGAATTAAAGTTGCACAAGTCCCGCCGCATGCATTTGGAGATCTGTATGTTCAGTTGCCTGTACGCTGTCAAATCTACTGAAGACTGCAGCTATATACCCCGTCTAAAAGCCATTGAGATTAGAGTGTGATCGGAGACTTTTTGTTTCTTCTGCGGCGGGTCTTGCAAAACTTAGCTCAGACCGCATGGACAGTTTCCACGAGCTTGTCATTCATATCGTCCATTGTATTGCAATCTTCTAGGCACTGAAAACGGTTTCGTAGCTCGAGCTGAAAGGTTTCTGGACTTTGGATTAGAGCACGAGAAGGACGGAGCGTTGACTTCATTAGACGTGACTTCTCCAACTTAACGTTTAGGTTCAGTGTGCCTCTCACCATTCGGTGATCGCTGCCGGTTTTCACCCTCGCGATCACTGAGACATCACTGAATAGTTGTCGTCTGGTCGTCATAATAAAGTTAATCTCATTTTTTGTCGAACCGTCGTGGCTCGACCAGGTCCACTTCCTGTGGGGCCGCTTCTGGAAGAAAGAGTTCATCATAAAGAGTCCTTCTTTCTCCATGAAGTTCGCCAGCTGCTGGCCCTTTGGGTTCCGTTGCCCTATTCCGAATTTCCCTACTTTCAGCTCACCGTTCTCTCTTGTGCCTAGTTTTGCGTTGAAGTCTCCCATTAACACCGTATAGTGGGTTTTGGAGGAATGCATTGTTCTAGAGATATCCTCATACATTTCTTCCACCTCCTCATCGGCGTGTACCGAGGTTGATGCGTAAACCTGTATAACCTTCAGCGATTACCGTTCGGTGATTCTGAGTATAAGGTCCGCAACCCTCGTCGACACACTCCCAATCTTTACAACGTTGTTAACGAGAGACTTGTGGACGATAAATCCGACACCTCCTTGGGACAGATGGTCGCCCTCCTGGTGATAGAACAAATTGCCGGATTCGAGGATTACCGTGACCTCCCCCTCTCTTCAGACTTCGGATAATCCTATGACATTCCAGTGCAACTTGTCTATCTCTTCTTCTAGCTCCAGGACCTTCTCGTCAGTCCTCAGGGTGCGTGCGTTATAAGTTGCCATGTCGAGTCGTCGTAGGTGGCAACAGAACCTCCACCGGAGACTCTTAGCACCCCCTGCCTCGCTGTTACCATGGTCGCCACCTTAGCCAGGAATAGCGGGGCTGCCGGGGACTGGGGGCCATCTCTTCGTTACTTTCATGGGGGTATATTGCCATAGTTGCCACGCTTGGCGAGCGGGTTGGCAAGCGCAGTTTTTTTATTGTTGTTTTGCTGTTATCAGAAAGATGCTGCTGCCCATCCTCTGCCTCAGTTTCCGTCTGTCGCCTTTTACGACACCCACGGGAAGATATGGGGTTGTGAGTATTCTTACCCGCCACTACACGGGCTTATGAGTTATTACTTACAATAAATACTCCTAGGAACTAAGCTAGCCAAACAATTTAATTTTCGTGCCTTTTGTTCGGCGAACATAGCTGAAGACGATTTCAGTTTTACTAAATTCTTTACTTCTTTAGAGAATAGTGATAGCCTTTCCTGTCCCATTAGAAGTCCTTGGAGTTTTTGCTTACACACGTTGGGGGCCCCTGTAGCCCGGGGGCCCCGTATCATTGATACGGCTGATACGGCGGTAGCTACGCCCCTGGTAACAGCGATGGAAGTAAATTAAAGCCTGACAAAAATAAAATGTTCACACGCTTTTTCATTGAAATAAAGCAATTTTGCGATGAAATCAACATAATAATTCATTAAGTCCGCCTTTTGTAACCTCTAGTTAAAGGTATTTGCAATAAAGGATAAAAAATAGATAAATATAATTTTAACTTCATCGAAGTCATCCATTGAACATTGGTTTAAGAGACGAATTGGTGAGTACTGTTATCAAAAGTTTTGAAAATTGTATGATATGGTATTCTTGGAATCTGTAATTATGATTTCTAGGCGTTTCCAAGACTCGACATTTATCACAGAATAGAAAGTGTGTTTCTTCTGTTCTATGATATACTCGTATTAAGCAAATATGATGAGATGAAGTAAATTTTTTTTACAATTATTTGTGTGTTAACTCCTTAAAGTTTCTTTGTATTGATCATCCTTTATATATGTTTACTGGAAGTAAGGTGCGTTGGGGTAAAATCGGTGATGGGGCAAGACCGTAGGATTCAAATTCCCGGCGAATTATGTTATATTTTGAAATGCTAACAATATGCTACACGACGCAATTTCATCCTGCCCCGACTCTCAGTTCCCGCCAGTCGCTCCGGCAAGTGGGACCTGTGCTGCGCGGCATTTTATAAAACAATGTAATTTTTGTATTATTTTTGTCCATCCGATCTTTCCCTATCACTTTTAATTACGATTTTTAGCGAGAATATGGCTTCTTTTGTTATTATTTTGTGTGAATACTAAGTTTTATGAAGTTATAGCTAGATAAAGCTGGTCCATGCAGAGCTAAGATCGCTGTAGGCCGAGATCCGATGTTTCCCCGCGTGAGTGAAGATCGGATGAATATTATCCGATCTTTGCCCGTTACAAATATGGCAGTGGTTGTTAAACTTTCATGGGTCATGTATATTTTTTCGGAGATTACTCAAGTGACTATAGGGCTCAGTCTCGTTAGCAAGTCTGTATATTTAAAAGTAATAAAACAATACGATTGTTTTATTACTTTTAAGTACACATTAACATACATTTTTTTTATATGATAAGGGTGACAAAGGAGCACACAGTCCACGTGATGTTAAGTAGTTGCTGCGGCCCATAGACATCTACATCTATCCTCTATTACAAATCAAAATGTAATTTATAATAAACCTAGCAAGCTAACAGCATAGCAAAGTGGCGAAGCAATCAGCTTTTTTTTTTGCCGTTGAGCAATCAGTTTCAAAATAGGAGGTTCAGATGCCTGGGTGATCAGTAATCGATTGCTGAAAACAGAATTTGAAAATTCGAAACCGTTCTCGAGATAATCGTGGGACAGACAGACGGACAGACATCGTGAAATCAATAAGTGTCTTCGCAAGCTTCGCCACTTAATAATTATTTAAAAAATAATTTATAATAATAAATTACATAATATTTATCTCATTAGTTAATGTTTAGAACTAATTCAGTTTCACGGGAAACTTTCAACTCACGTTCCTTTTTCTGGTCTAGTCAACTTTGCTTTACTTTTTCCGACTTCATGCTAATTCTAATTCTAATTCTAATTAACTCTATTTCTAATTAACTCTATAAATAATCTCACGCCTGCTTATGTTGATACACATACAAATATGCACACAAAATAATCTATCAATTAATTACTTACCTAACTAACTGCTTCGTCAAATGCTGCTTTGCTAAAATATTTACATCTTCCTCAACTCTTGTATTATCCCAAGGCATTTCGCCAGTCCTTACTGTTAATTTTTTTCCTATTAAATAATCAAATGCATACGATCTTTCCCTTATATTGAGTAATTCCATCTTATGTTATAACAAAGTTTGAGAAACATAAAATTACAATTTCTTTATATCAGGGATAAGATCGGATGCCAAGAAACCAAAAAAGAGAAAATCGTTTGGAACATTTATGTTTCTAGTACTTTATAGATCTTATTGAAATATGTTTTTCAGCGTTAAAGATAGGAAAAATCTTTTTTATAAACTTTGTTCTCTAACCAGTAGAAGTGGTTTTAAATTTAAGTCCGGTCTTACCCCTTAATGGCCAATTTTTCATTATGCATATAAAAAAGTATGTCTAGTTTTCGCACACTTTTAAAGCAGAAACCGTTGAGTTTACGCAAGCAAAAGATTCTCAGAGCTAAACTACGTTTAACGATTAACGGTTTGCTCCACGTTCCAGAAATCTGACGTATACGGATGTCGAGAAATTAAAGTTTTTGGCAGACTCTTCCAACTTTTCAAAAATCCGTCCGGTATTACCCCAACGTACCTTAACGTTCGTCACATTATTTTTGTTCAAAAATATACAATATTTTAGACTTTCATTTCGCTGACACTCAAGACTTTCGAAGCAAGATTGACCATAATTTTACTTCGAAATGTCGAACTCTTATGTTACTTTAGGCGATATTTTTTCAAAACAAATAGTATGTTGGATTCAGAATAGAAAAAACATCAATAAAAAACATGTTAGGAAATTCTAATCTTTTTATCAGATATATAAAAAACAAACATTGTTTATCTCCAAACAAGGTTGTAACGAGTAGGTACAACGCGTTGATTTCTCAAACAAAGTGACTATATTCAAAACTAGCTTTTACTGCAACTTCGTCTACGTAGAGTTTAAACAAAATATCTGCAAGTAGTTTAATTATTGCAAAACCACGTTAATTTTAACAGTGGTAGAGCCACGCGGCAGCTTTTGCTGTCGCACGGATGGGCCGGCTCGAACCGGGGTGGTACCACGACCTCACAGAAAACCACCGTGAAGTAGAGATTTACCCCTGCGTTTCGCTTGGTGAGTGCAGGTGGCCGGAGGCCCTTTTTACTGGAAATGAGGCATTCCATCTTAGTCCTCACGGGTGACAACGCATCTACACTTTGATTAGTAATAGAGGATAGATGTAGATGTCTATGGGCCGCAGCAACCACTAACCATCAGGTGGACTGTGTGCTCGTTTGTCACCCTTATCCTATAAAAAAATAATTTTTTGACATTTATTGTTTATGTGATAATAATACCATTTGTGTTTGATTATTATCTCACTTTTTACACATTAACACAAATGGTGTTTGATTATTATCACATAAACAATAAATAGATCAGGTTTTAGAATTTACAAAAAAATCATCTGCTAAGAAAGTAATTTAGTAAATAAACAATATAAAGTATACAGGACTTATAATATAAAGTATATAGTATCTATGACATAACATCTGTAATAACAGACAGATACTTGATACATTTTTATTTATATTTATATATAATGAGCTTTCCAAGTACCTGTGTATAATTAATTAATCAGAATATATTAGGGAAAAATTATCCATTCATTGACCCCAAGAATTACAATAAAGAGTCATAATTTATTGACGCGTGTATTTTTAAATGTTGATGTTATTAAGAAAAAACGTAATGATGTTATTTATGAGGTAATAATATGCATTAGTCGAATTCCGTACCTTTGAGAGTTATTGTGATTATCCAAGACTCACGTTAATTAGACAGAACTGTTCCAACCTTGTTTATGAGGAACATGGAAACGATCTTAAGCCCAGTGAGAATATTTACTTATCTTAGTATTTTTCATTAGTACGTAGATCGGTATGTCCATTTGTTAAGGAATGCTCCGACGACTTGATTCTTTTGGCTGATCGGGATAATGTTTGGTCTTATGGAACGATTTAAAAAATGTAACGTTTCTAAATCTTGCCAAGTACTGTGGCAGCGTAGGATGATTCATGAACCCACTACATTACCATACATATCGTAGGACAAGACCAGAAAGATCTCGTAATATTGTGGTTTGCTATGTTGCATACCATCGCGACGGATAGCAGGGTCGTGGTGGAGGATATCAGGTGGTAAGACCGTTAGTTTTCTTGCTAAGTGGCATTACAGGCTGGCAAAGAAAATTAAGTCACTCTCTCTCTCTCTCTCTTAATTTCCAGATTATCTTCATTAGCATTCAATCTTAGTCCTCCGAGATAACCTGAGAATCTGTAGCTTTCCTTGTTTGTAAATGGACTGCAGGTGTCCATGGATTGCGTAGCCACTTATCGATCGAGTGGACTGTGAGTTCGAATTCGGTTTTTTATAAAAAGAAATATTTACAAATAAGGGTTTGTTGATAAAGCGATGTATAAAAAGTTGATTAGCGTCGACAAAGCGTGAGTTCCAATGCGCCATTTGACTAATGTCGTGAACCACTCCTACCACAAGCATTTTAAGTAAGCTTATAAGGAGTGATAAAAGTAAATACTGGTAATATTTTTTTGTAAAGTAAATAGCAGTGCTATGAGTTCTTTAACCTTTGAGATATGACAGGATAAACAAGTGACTGCCGTAGTAGCTCTGGGACTGTCGTGGTAAGTAAGGTGCAGGGGCTAAGTGCTCGCTGTAAATTTCACAGAACGCGAGTAACCCGGGTTCAACCCCGCCGGCACAAACGAAATTGTTAATTGAAATTTTGAGTGATGATTTACCATGTGCTCGGCGGTGAAGGAAAACATCGCGAGGAAACCTCCATGTCTGAGAAATAAGAAAAAATATTTCGAAGACATTTGAAGTTTGCTAACACGTATAGGGCAGCGCGGCGGGCATTTCCTTGAGGAGGTCTGTGCCCAGCAGTGGGACGTATATAGGCTGTACCTTTACTTTTTACTTGATATTAGACAAGTAAATCGGCAAGTAAACACTTACTGTGGAGAAAATTAAAATTGTAGCCTTGATTAAGTTCCTCACTAAGCAAGGAAAAACGCCACATATAATTATGAAAGAGATGTCATCTCTTTAAGGGAACTCTTGCCCTGGAAAAACGATGATTTGTAAGTGGCATAGTTTTTTCAAAGAAAGCAGAGATTAAATTGAAGACGATTAGCACTCAGGCATCCTAGTATTTAAATAATGATTTGAAGATGATGATGAGAATAATGATGAGAAGTTGAAGTAGGTATAACAACCAATCAATACAATGAGACATTATTCAAATAAGTTATTTACCTAAATAAGAAAAAAAATCTATTACAAAAAAAAAAAAACTAGGATCAATTAGGACAGAACATGGTAAACATATATAAAAGTTCCAAAAATATAAATGGACTCTCTATTAACTTGATTGAATATTTTATTAACAAAAGCCGTATAAAAAATATTATTACAATATAAATAAATACATGGTTGATAATAAACCCTGGAAATGAGGTGATAGCTTCCAAGCTGTTTTAAATAAGTTTTATAAGTAGCTTGTAAGACCTGTGTTTTTATTGTATAATTTTTCTTTGTTAAACTTGTTTGAAAAAACATGTTTGGTTTTTTGCTGGTTCTTTCGAGGCAATGTTTCTACAGGAATAACTTGTAATCTATATATAAAAATATTCTATTCTATTCTCACCTGTATACTCGAATATGGATTAAAATAGATACGTTGTCACCCCTGGGAACTAAGATCGCATGTTTCGTTACTAGTATAATGTAGCCAATTCTCACTATTCGAAACGCAGTAGCATTGTGTTGCTATTTCACGTTATTATCCTGTTCCTGCTGCAGCAATATTACGCTGCAAGGTAACAATATCTGTTTCATTTGCGTACATTGCTACCATATTATAAAATATTTCCTTAGCCATATTCTAGTATTGCGAAAAACTAACAGTGTATAACATAACTGTTATACGTGTTTCTTAGTAGATATAAACATAATGAGTTGTCGACCTTGGGGGTTTAATAACACTACAACATTTACATTGTATTGATGACACACAGTAAATAAAAAAGATAATTGGAAATCACACGCCGGTAGACTGACATTATTCTTTAATTATATCGTAGGTAAACGCCAGCAGTTCAGATTAATTGCCTACATATTAAAGTACCTATATTATTATTCTTAAAACAAGTTTTTAAATTAATATTTTACATTTATATTTAATACTAGCTGTTCACCGCGACTTCGCCCGCGCGTAATTTATAACGATTCAATTTCATGGATTTAAATTTTTTGCGCGGAACCCTAATTCTTTTTCTAAAATAAAAGTAGCCTAAGTTACTGCTTATAACATCAGCTATCTGTCAGTGAAAGTTCGGTCAAAATCGGTCCAGCCGTTTGGGAGATTAGCCGGAACAAACAGACAGACAGACAGACAAAAATTTTAAAAATCGTGTTTTTGTTATAAGTACCGTATATATTTTCATATGCATATAGCAAAAAGCTGGTATTTCGACGTTACAAACAGACACTTCAATTTTATTTATTTGTATAGGAAAACAAAATCGGAAAAAAAGCCGTTGGTGTCGTAGGAGGCGTTTATGGGAAATGCCTGACATAATATATCATATCCTCCGACAAAAAGCGTTATTCATAAAGTTTGTAGAGCCAAGCTGCAGCTATGTTATAGTTGTAGCACGAATGGGTCGGCTCGACCGGGGAAGGACCACGCTCTCACAGAATACCAGCGTAAAATAGCAGCTCAATGCTGCTGTGTTTCGTATGGTGAGTATAGAGAATCGGAGACCTTTTTTACTGGAAAAGAGGCATTCTATCTTAGTTTTCAGAGATGACAACGCATCTGTAGTTTTCTTAGTTTGAAATTGGTTGCTGGTGTAGCCAGTAGCCAGTAGTTATCGTCAGACGGATGTATCGTAGGCTGTATGTTCGTTTATCGTTTCAGTTTTGTAAAAAAATATAAATATAGGTGTATATAGTTTACAGCATCCACTTACCATTAACTGTGTGCTTGTTTGTCACCTTTACTTGTGGAAAAAACCACGGTTGGCAACGTCGAAGGTGTGAGACATCCAGTACTGCGACCGCTAACCCACCAGCCAAATGTGGCGGTAACGGAAAATCCTTCCTACTATTACTATACATCCTACTGGGTACCAGCGGTGGACAACACTGTGGACTGGTGGAGTTGAAAAATGAGATAACCTTTACTGCTTTAATTATGTTAATTATGTAAGTTTAATGTTATTAACAGAGAAATTTATTTCATTATATTTAGTCCGCCAACACGTACTGTAGTAACGCAGTGAACTAATCCATCCATAACGCCCTCTAATGAGTAAAGGCCTGTGCCCAGCAATGGGACGTATGCAGGGTTATTTTGCAATAACCGGTCAAATTTGCAAAGAAGGTTCAGAATAAGTATAATAGGCAAATGGCGAAAAAAATTAATTAAAAAAATCTCAAACATTCTCTCTCAAACATTCACGCAAACATTCGTAAGGGTCGATCGGTCGGCAAAAACGTTGTGAATTGAATTGCACACATAGGAGCGCGCGTACGCGTAATTGTTACCCATAAACCATAAATAAAATTCAGTTTGAGATAATTTTAAATAAAAGTAGAAGCCTTATTTACTCGTATTTTCAAACACTGCAATAAGGGTATATACAACGTGTAACAAAAACTCTGTGGTTCCCTTTACGTGCGTTATCAGAGTCCGTATTCAAACGTAAAGAAATAACATTTTAACAGTGGTAGAGCCACGCGGCAGCTTTTGCTGTCGCACGGATGGGCCGGCTCGAACCGGGGTAGTACCACGACCTCACAGAATACCAGCGTGAAGTAGAGGTTCGCCTCTGCGTTTCGCTTGGTGAGTGCAGGTGGCCGGAGGCCCTTTTTACTGGAAATGAGGCATTCCATTTTAGTCCTCACGGGTGACAACGCATCTACATTTTGAATTGTAATAGAGGATAGATGTAGATGTCTATGGGCCGCAGCAACCACTTACCATCAGGTGGACTGTGTGCTCGTTTATCACCCATATCCTATAAAAAAAAAACTTTTTTTTTCAAAAAACTTGAATATAAAAAAAATAATTTTAATTAAAAAAAATTAATTTGCAAATTGTATGTAGTTTTTTATTACCTCTAACATCATTAGTAACATCGGTGAAGAGGGGTCTTTCACAATTCTCCGGATAATGCAGAGGTAATAAAACCACATACAGTTCGCAAATATTACATAATATAATTAATAAACATACCGAAAGCTTGTTGATTCCACCTTTACTTCTTTCCGAAATTAGGTATGTCGGCTGGCCTGCACATCGTGAGATCATACTCACCACGCTGGTGGTCTTACGAATTGATGAGCGTAAAGCTAGTACCGAAAGTAATTGATGCTTCTTCCCATCACCAGCCTTTAACATTTTGATTCTTATTAACTTTTCACTTCGACACTTAACTTGACATTTAGGTTTCGCGTTTTTGGACGTATTTTCCCTCATCAGTAAGTTGAAAAAGCACCTTCTGTCAATCAGTAGGGGTCATCCTGAAAGCTGAGTACAATTTTAATATTCATTCGTTTCGTACAAAACGTCGTTTCATATATAATACGTCCACTTAAAACCTGTAAAAAGTTAATGAAATACAAAGATATTTTTTTATATCGACATAATCTTTATGTTTTAATCTCTACTTAATGTAAAAACATCCGCATCCTGGCTAAAGTGAGAGGCAAACCTACTCACCTCGAAGTAATGTAATTATAAACGAAATTTAAAAAAAAATCAACAAGTGACTGACTCTCAAAGTGACGCACCTAGAGTTACGCTCATTTATCGAATTCTATTTACTATTTACGTCAATGACTGGCATGTGGTTATCTTAAGCTTTAGGCTCATTTAACTACATGCACGCGTTAATGATAATTTGGTTAAATACAAATTCCTTCGAAATTTAACTAGTATTCATCCATTGATTGCGGCTTATAAACGTAGTGTGACTCTTTGGTAATAGAAGAATAGATAAGAAGTTTTTAGTGCAAATGGCTCAGGCTCTTCATTTGTCACAGTAATTGTAAGACAACCTTTGTTTATCAGTGGCATTTATTACGAGTATAACGTAAATACCATAATTTAAATTAAAACATTTTGTACAACCGACTTCAATATAAATTATTAAGAATAACTCAGAAACTATTGGCCAGACCTTGATCAAATTTATATGGGACTACATGTAAAGCACCAGCTTTCAAATAATAAAAAGATCATCGAAATCGGTTCACCCAGAAAAAAGTTATGAGGTAACACAAAAAAAAAAGAAAATACATACGGTCGAAATGAGTACCGTCTCTTTTTTGAAGTCGGTAGAAAACTATTATGAAAGGACTAACCACCATCCCTATGTCCTCCAGAATGAATTTCGATTACATCGGCCAATCTAAAATCCAAAGACAATCAAAAACTAAAGTAGTCATCTACGCAGGGTACGATGTATATTGCACAAGTGTGTGTGCAAGCACAGGTGCACTCTATATTCCCTCATTTTCGTAGTCCAATGGGATGGCAATTCGAAACGACCGGAGAGAGATCAGGCACAGTACTAAAGGATTTACGGACTACCCGATACACGGGGGTGAAACATCGCCCTTACTTACATTATAATGACTGTATTATGTATAAGTTTAAATTAATGGTGTAGCTTTATTACTAAGAAAGCAATAGTTATATTAGTAACAGTATATGTAAAAGGTACCATTATTTCTACCAGCTTGTTTAAATTTCCCTTGAATATAGTAGTTAACTAAAATGACCTAAATTATCCTATTTCTTAACTGAGAATAAATATTCCCAAAATAAATCTCCGAATCATGAATGAAATCACGAACTTCCCGGTTGTATAAACTTCATTGTCAAAATATTACGTTCAACGGCATTGTATAATCAATTCCCTCTTCACAATACATTTTATGTGTAAAATCAGATGTCATTTAATTACAGAACCAGAAGACGAAATCTTACCAACTGCTGGAATAGGTAAAGCAAAGCGAAGTTGAATCTTTAAATGTTTTCACCGCAGCATCAGCATCAATAGTGAACTGGACATTACTTTTTTAACCTTACTTTAATTTTAAATTAAATATTTTTCGACTATCTCGTTGGTTTAGCGGTTGAAAACACGACTGCTGATCATCAGGGTTTCAGTTCAGGGTCAGGCCAGAAAAAATCAGTTACCGAGTTTTTTCGTCAAGAAATTCTCAGTAGATGCTCGGTATAATTACGTTGTTGGTGTCTCACCCTCGTGCCTCGGAAAGCATGTAAAGCCGTTGGTCCTGCGCCTGATCTCTCTCCGGTCGTGTCGGTTTACCGTCCCATCGGACTATGATATACGATACCTCTTTAATTTTCAAACTCAAACGGCAGTTAATTAATTATGACGATGTAAATAATGCTCTATCGAAATTAGTACATTGGTTTAACGCCAACAATATGCTCTTGAATGGCAATAAGACAAAGTGTATTAAATTTACAATACCTAATGTAAAACATTCGAATACCAATGTGCTATTAAATGGGGAGGAGTTGAGTCTTGTGGATACCACTGTTTTTCTCGGTATTACTATTGACGCGAAACTTCAATGGGGCCCCCATATATCTAAATTAGCAAGCAGACTTAGTTCTGCAGCATATGCTGTAAGAAAGATTAGAAGTCTCACAGATGTTGAGACAGCTAGATTAGTGTATTTTAGTTACTTTCATAGCGTAATGTCTTATGGAATTTTGCTATGGGGTAATGCGACTGATATTGAAGCTATATTTGTTTTGCAAAAGAGAGCCGTTCGGGCGATTTATAACCTAAATTGTAAAGAGTCCCTCAGACAAAAATTTAAAGAAATAAACATATTAACTTTGGCATCGCAATATATTTATGAAAATCTAATGTATGTACATAAAAACATAAATAGCTTTAATAAGAATAAGGATGTGCATTCTTTAAACACTAGGAACAAACATAAGCTTGTAATACCAGTTACTAGACTCCACAGAATCAGTAATTCATTTATGGGGCAATGTATACGCTTTTACAACAAAATCCCAGAACATATTCAAAGTTTATCAATAAACAAGTTTAAAAGTTTTATTAAAGAAAAACTGTACAAAAAGGGTTATTATAATATCAAGGAATACATGAATGAAAATAACCCCTGGGAATAAGGTGATCGCCACCATGCTGGTTCTATTAAAAATCATTTAAAAATTGTATAAATGAAATTATTGTTAAGTGAAATATGTTTGAAAAAAAAAGTCCCGCTGGGTTTCTTGCTGGTTCTTCCCAGGACAGAGGTATTTTCCGAACCAGTGGTAAATAAAAAATGACTTTCAATAAGAATTATGTAATAATCAATATTGAATAAAAAATTATTCTATTCTATTCTATTCTATGAGAGCGAGTGAATAGAGAGTGCACCTGTGCTTGCGCATACACTTGGGCACTATAAACCTGTCCTGGACAGATGGCTAGTCTCCGTTGAGGTTGGCCGCCGTGACCGAAATTCGGTCTGGAGGACATTTTTTTTAATTTCCATTTTTCGTCAGTAAAGTCATTATGGCAATGTTATCCTCTAGGTCTTAAGCCGTTGTACGATGTGCAATTATTGCAAAACTGCCTTCCAAGGGTAGGTCTTAAGGTGAATACGGACAGGACCAAGAAGAATAAAAAAAGGGTTATCATAATATTAAAGAATTTATGGATGATAATAACCCCTGGAAATGAGGTGATCGCTACCAAGCTACTTCCAATTTGTTGAGTTGTTAATTTGTGTAACATACCTGATTGTAAGCTTTTATTTAAAAGAAAATCCCGCTGGGTTCCTTGCTGGTTCTTCCCAGGAAAGAGGTTTTTTTTCGAACCAATGGTAATCAAAAAAAAGAGTGGCTTTCAATAAGTATTTTTTATTTATTTATAATCTATACTGAATAAAAAAAGTTTCTGTTTCTGTTTCTGACCAAGATAATATCAAAAATATGAATTACACTTACAACGGTCGTTGTTTAACATTAGTCTCAACTTGTTGACAAAAATATGCCACTGAAACTAAATATAATGTTAAGCCAATACAATTACGAACCGACACCGGTGAACTTAAACCCGTAGGGCCGTGTTCGGAAAATTACAATACATATTTATGTTCGGTATACCTTACCTTTAAAAAATGTACAACCATAATTTACCAAATGATCAGTAATCTCAAGTATAGATGAACCTGTCATATATGTAGCTCTAGCAAACATATAATATATAAGGTGCATACTATACTAATTAAAATGATTTTAAAATGAAGATTAGTAAAAAAGCGATGGTTAACTGTAATGATGACAAACTAAGCAATTTTGAACCATTTTTTAGAAAATGAGCCCGATCATTAATCATTAAATGTTTAATGATTTCTTATATTTACACGAACACTACACATTTAAATAAAACTAATTTTACGGATTTTATCGCGTATATTAACTTATTTTATATTCCCGACGTTTCGGGCACTTTTCAGCACCTATGGTCACGGGGGGGACTGAGGTGTATGATGTCCCAATGTCATAGTTAACCGTTCTAGTTATTGTGCAGAAAATCCGTCATAAAGACTACGATTTGATGGGTTTAGGTGATTCGAAACATTTCACGCTTACATCATATTTAAAGACAAACAAATTACCCGTTACGCTTGAGGCAAAGCACTGATAGACCTTGTCGAAATGGTGGTAGTGAATTACGGAACAAGTATCAAACAATCGTTCGTAGAATTGTACAAAGTCAGAACCGATGATAAATTGCTACGTCCGTTCCGTTGCGAGCCCACCTCCGCTGATGAGTTCATAGAAATACCTACGACATACGCTAGTAATTGGTAAATCAATTACTTTTTTTGAATGATTTATGATGTACCACATCTGCGCTCGTTACTTCTTTACTTAGAAATTAGAGCAAAGTAGCCTTTATTTTAAAGGATTTTGCTTTAATATTTTATATCTTAAGCATCAATGATAATTGAATACTTATACAACAAATTTTACTGTTTGTAGTATAGAAATGTCTACCGATTTTTAATTTTATTAATATGTAAAGAGTATTTATATATATTAAAGATATATTTTAATTTTTCTTAATAAGATGCTTTAAATCTTTTATGGAAAATCTTACAGGAGATAAAAGTATCAATAATGGCCCTAAGGGAAACGTCTTTATCGTCGTTTCATTAAAAATAATAAAAATTGTATACTTTTATATTTATTTAGGTAAAACACAAATCAAGAAGCGGTCCTGTATAAGTAACTTTATAATATTTTCTGTTTTAAGACAAATTTATGTTTATAAGACTATTGTTAAACTAAGCAATAAAAATTAAGCTGAGACATATTATTTATCGTTCATATTTTACTTGTAGCCTTTAAATTACAGCGGAGTGTATACTACGTGTAGTTTACAAGGGTACTCGCCTTAAATTGTACTAAATGAGGTAATTTTGATTCCTGGTTACCGTTTACTGTAATAGTTAATCGTAAGTGTATATGCTACTATGTTCTCGATGGGCAAATAATTAGAATGTAACTCATGAGTGTGTCATATCATACTCGAAGTTACTGGTTACACGTATTTACTGATGTGTTCCGGTCAGAAGCGTATAGAAAGCCAGAGTAATATTGTACTGCTGTGTGACATTTCAATTTGGTCTTCTTTGTTTGATGTTGTTTACTGCTGTCCATGGATTGATAATAGCAATTTACAATGAGGTGGACTGTAATTTTCTGTTTGTTTTCTTAGGGTGACAAACGAGCACACAGTCCACCTAATGGTAAGTGGTTGCTGTGGCCCATGGATATCTATATCTATCTTCGTTTAATTAAAATGCAGATGCGTTGTCAGCCGTGAGCACTAAGATGGAATGCCTCTTTTCCAGTAAAAAGGGTCATGTCACTACAATTTTATAAAAAGAGGGTGTAGACATGCTTAAGAACTGTAAAGCGGATTCTTAAATACATACAGCGTGCGTTAGACGTGCATAATAAAGTTACTTAAGCAGCTGCAACTTAGGAATACAAAAGCGTCATCACGCATGCCAAACAGAACAGGCACTGGGTTTCTACCATGAAGCAATTTGCTTTATGGTTTCTACACTTCCAACATTTCTACGAACGAAATTAACTGTGATGAATCACAGCTCGGTTCCTGGCAGTGTCGTTATCATTGTTACAAATAGACTCGCCGATGAAACGTCACGTTGACAAGGCACCGGACAGAGTTCAGAGCTTTGACCTTTTGATAGCCAATTCCTTCACACGTCATTCAATGCATTTGCTTAATTGAAAACCTGATGACTCATGAATCAAATCTACGAAGAAAAACGTAAAAGTGATTTTTTTGCATTTAAATAAAATTCTACTATCATCATATTTATTAACGTCTTGTAGCACCGGACGGACAGTGTTGGTGCTAACGCAGTTGTAGCATTCTTTGTTTAGCTATTTACCATCATTTAGGTTTTACCACGTTGTAGAGCCATGCTGCAGCTATATTGTAGTTGTAGCACGAATGGATCGGCTCGACCGGGGAAGAATCACGCTCACACAGAATATCAGCGTAAAAGTGTTTCGTATGGTGAGTGTAGAGAACCGGAGTTCCTATATATTGGATACGAGGCATTGCATAATAGACCTTAGGGGTGACAAAGAATCTGCATTTTGATTCGTAATTAAAATACATGTAAATGTCTATGAGCTACAGCATCCACTTAGCATTAGGCGCACTGTGTGCTCATTGGTCACACTTATTTAAAAAAAAGTAGACTGTAAGTTTTTTTTTAAATTTTATATTAAAAAATCTATGGGGTTTTTTCTTGATTGGGTATCAAAAGGTAGATATGTTGTCACCTTTGAGGACTAATATGTAATGCCTTGTTATCAGTTAAAAGTATCTCCGCTACTTGAATACATCCCTTAAAGAGCCTGTATAGTTTTGTTTCAGGATTTTCGAGCGGATATTCTTTTTTTTATAGGATAACGGTGACAAACGAGCACAGAGTCCACCTGATGGTAAGTGGTTGCTGCGGCCCATAGACATCTACAATTATCCTCTATTACAAATCAAAATGTAGATGCGTTGTCACCCATGAGGACTAAGATGGAATGCCTCATTTCCAGTAAAAAGGGCTTCCGGCCACCTGCACTCACCAAGCGAAACGCAGAGGTAAACCTCTACTTCACGCTGGTATTCTGTGAGGTCGTGGTACCACCCCGGTTCGAGCCGGCCCATCCGTGCGACAGCAAAAGCTGCCGCGTGGCTCTAACACTGTTATTCATGTTATTATTCGTGCCACCCATTCGTACTCCAGGCATAATACCACGTAATTTGGTAATAAATGTATCGTTCCTGAATTAAAAGGGTGCAAAGGATTATCCCCTTTTTCTACATTCAAACCTTTGAAGGTACTTTACTTAGAGGATATCTTTTTAACTCTGTGAGATAGTCCTACCGCCATCTGACGTAAGTTTTGTGATTTAACTACAGTTTTTTTTTATTGAATAAGGTAAAAAATGGACAGACAGTCCACCTGATGGTATGTGGATGCTGTGTACCATAGGCACCTATATCTATCCTCGATTAATAATCAAAATGTAGAAATTTGTTACCGCTGAGATTCAGAATATCTCGTACCAGTAAAAAGAGCCACGAAAGCCAAAGGTGAGAGCCTCCTAAACTTCCTATAACTCATACAATCCTACAATAGCACAAGGGATTATTGTGTATGAATGTATGTATATGTTGCAATTTATAAATTTAATTAAAGCTTAATGCGTAAAATTACTCAACCGCAAATAAACATAATTAATTTCAGTCATTTTGAACGCCCACGCCTATCTGAAACATCATTTACTAGGCTTTTGAATCGTTTAATTAAATTAATTTTAATTCCAAGAATACCATACGTTGTAGAATAACTAACTTTTTAATTTATTATTAATCATAATTTGTCGTTGCTAATTTAACTTTTTTTTGTATTAACGGACTTTTTTAATCCATTAAGATATTATGCTGACATATAACTGTTTTCATTCATTCATAATAGCCTATCAAACGTTCACTGCTGACACTTACGTACTATAAACCTTCCCCATGAACGCCTCATAAGAAGGATATTTGCTATAGTTGCCACGCTTAGCAGGCGGGTTGGCAACGCAGTTTTTTATTATTTTAACTTGTTCAACAAAACTATTTTTACGGATTTTATCGCACAGGGGACAGTCCCCCCCGCGACCATTGGTTGCTGTAAAGCATCCGAAAAGTCGACAATTAAAATAAGTATACATTAGTAAATCCAATTGGGCATGCCCTAAGCGCATTAAAAAAATTAGGTATAACATGATTATACGGAATTTTCAAAAGTAGTTTAAATACATTTTGACAGCACTATCGGCTTCAACGCCCTCGAAACCCATGAAAATGACACCCCATGATGATGAAATTGATATCTATTGCAGCCGCCATCTTGGATTTACATTTCGACAGCACTATCGGCTTCAACACCCGCGAAAACCATGAGAATGACACCCATGATGAAAAAATAATATCTATTGCAGCCGCCATTTTGGATTTACATTTCGACGGCACTATCGGCTTCAACACTCAAAAACCATGAAAATGACACCCATGATGAAAAAATTGATATCTATTGCAGCCGCCATCTTGGATTTACATTTCGATAGCACTATCGGCTTCAACACCCTCGAAAACCATGAAAATGACACCCATGATGAAAAAATTTATACCTATTGCAGCCGCGACCTTGGATTTACATTTCGATAGCACTATCGGCTTCAACACCCGCGAAAACCATGAGAATGACACCCATGATGAAAAAATTGATATCTATTGCAGCCGCCATCTTGGATTTACATTTCGACAACCCTATCGGCTTCAACTCTCTCGAAAACCATGAAAATGACACCCATGATGAAAAAATTAATACCTATTGCTGCTGCCACCTTTGATTTACATTTCGACAGCACTATCGGCTTCAACACCCGCGAAAACCATGAGAATGACACTCATGATGAAAAAATTGATATCTTTTGCAGCCGCCATCTTGGATTTATATTTCGACAGCACTATCGGCTTCAACACCCTCGAAAACTATGAAAATATCACCCATGACAAAAAAATTGATACTACTTACTTTTAGTACGTACTAGTATTATTTATTCTGTGCTTTTAAAATATTGTAATAAAAAAATCTTTTATTATTATTATAATCAAGTATTTAAGAAATTTGGGTATTCGAATATTGTGTATTTATACAGCGATTGATATTGATCAGCGATTTTGAGCCGCTGCAAACAACCGAAACAATGTCCACTCACGATGGCGACTGACGCCGAACTGAGTGACGCAGTCTCTATTCCATTTAGTAATATTTTTTCATAAAAGGCTCCTGACTACACCGAAAATTTCGCCATTTCGCAGCTGAAAAAAAAATTATTATACTTAACCTAAACAAAATTAAACTGCCATTTACATTCAATGGCTTCCCACTTGATAGATGAAGAGTTTTAAAAATATATTGCGCTGAACAATTGATATTTTCAAAAGTTGTCGTGTTTACAAGCCTTGTGGCCTTGATAAATCCACACCATAAGTCACTAAAACCCCTTTTTTATTTAAAAATAGCAATTGATCGATTTAAAAAAATATTACTAAGTTTAACAATCATTTATCTTTCTGAAAATGTGCTTTTTATATCACTTATATGTACAATATGATTGCTAGATACGATTTCATGCGACAAAACGTTGGAATCTTAATTTTTAGGCGATAGTAGAACATACCTTGCGCTTTCGCTTAAGGCATGCAATATTCAACGCGATAAAATACGCAGAAATAGTTTTATTCAATATTTTGAAATCTAAATCATTATTTTAACTTGTTATCAGAAATATACTGCTGGCCATCTACAATTTTATTCGTGATGATTACATTGATGATTAACACGTGATGATTTGGAGTAGTGAAATTTCTTACGTCGCTACTACACGACGTCATGGTGATTTTTTTTCAAAACATATTTTGGCATTAAAACATAAAGTTATTTTTTCGAGAAAAAATACTACCCAGTGTAGCTAGTTAACTAAAGCTCCCGTTAACAAGTGATTAAGGTTGAATTTGTGCTAGGAACGGATTGTGACAGTGGTATAGTGGCGGATTCGTTTGTATCTTTAACGATAAGGCTACTAAACCAAAACCTTTTAATATGATATTTTAATAAAATTGTTCCCTTAACACATTTATCTTAGAACGTTATCTACCGTGTCTAGGCATGTTAGTCCACAGGAAAAACGCAGGAAGAGGAACAAATCTTTAAAACTTAGGCATCATTATTGAAGCCCATTCCAAATTCGCAAATAAACTTAATATGCAGTAATAAAAACTATTTTGAAGGAAGGCCTGAAGTCACCTGCGTCCAAAGAGACTACTTTTTATACACATCCATCGACTCCCTGTAAGATTCAGGTTGACTTTATCAACATGGGTGTATATTAGAAATTCATTTATCACATATAAGCTAACGTAAACATCCTCAAGATAAATTTATTTTCTAAATTATCTTGACGCGAAAAAATGTCTAAATCACGCAATTTAAAATGTTCAAACATTTCGCACGGGATGTACGTTGTTTTCATACACTCGGTATATGAGTGTTGATGTCATACATACGTGATCGCCTGCACGGTCATGAATAAATCATTTTGTGTTGTGACAACAACGAGAAACGGATGTCTACAGGTCGCTTGTGCATCTCGTTATTTTTTGTAGCGCGAGATAAACATTTGCGATATGAATGATGTGAAGTCACTGCCATATTTACTAATAACTATCAACCTGATGTGAATAAATGCAATAGCATCCCGTTATGTTACAACATCGTCATTATTATCATTACCAAACTTGGACCCGGGCTACTTACAGTGAAGGTTTTTTTAGCAGCTTGTTTCGTAGACGATTTTTTTGCTCTATTGGATTTATTGAGATTATTTATCATTATGGGAGCATGGCTTATAATTGACTTGACCACAGGAAAGCGAATAAACTTATGTATTTATCTTTCTAACTTTCTTGTGCAAGGTTGTATTGCGCTTTGGGATTTTAATTTCATAGTAGCCTAAAAAATCTTTGAATGCTAAACTTCACAACATATGTTCGTAATTAATTTTAATTCATTAATTACGTATAGGTACATGCCAACATTGATAAAATATTTAAGGGAAATGAACTGAATGAGATATCGGTCGCAATATTTTAAAATAAAGCAATTGGAATTATTATACGCAATAACTGTTTCATAGTGCGGATGGGTGAGTTACTGTGTAATGAAATAGGTACTGATCGTTGTTCGAATGTTGCCAAAACTTCGATCGCGTGTCATACGCGGATTTGAGAGACCCATGGTCACATAAACATTGCTAAAAATTAACACTATAAAAGATTTTTAAAAAGAACCTTCTATAAAATGCACTAAAATTAACAAAAAGACACAATACAAATAATTAGAAAATTAATTTACACTTTTAAGTAATTAAGCCTTAAACTAAACACAGTCTGATTATTTGATTGTTGTTTTAACATCTACTAAAGTAGCTTATATAAACAAATATATCGGATGTAATTAAAGGCTGATCGCAAGATTACCCTGAGAGGGTAAATAATTAATATTATTTAAAAATATTTTTATTTTATTAGGGTGATTTTTTATTTTTTTTATTTTTTCTTAACTGACTAGTGAAAATACTAGCAATGTTATTAATATTACTAATATTGCCGTTAACAATTCTAGATAAGCTAAAACGTTTGTGTTAGAAAGTGGTTTGCCACAGTAGTCTAATGGCAAATTCGAACTCACTACTACTTATCAACTGATGTTCTCAACATTCCGTTCGTCCCGAAGTAGGCAGGATTTGTCATAACCGCCACGTTTCTCGGGCTAATTGGCGATCGCAGTATCAGGTGTATTTATTAAACAAAGATTGTACATAAAGATTTTTTTTTAAATAGAAGTGTCAAACGAACCTTTATAATATGTGGTAGAGCCATGTTGCAGCTATGTTAAGGCAATAGCTCGAATACCGAGTTAAGACTCTCACAGAATAGCAGCGTAAAATAGCAAATTAATGCTGATGTGTTTCAAATGGCGAGTGTAGAGAAACAGAGATCCTTTTTTCGGGAAACGAAGCATTCCATCTTAGTCCTCAGAGGTGACAATGCATCTGCATTTTTATTCTTAATTATGGATAAATGTAGATGTTAATGGAACACAGCATCCACTTACCATCAGGTGAACTGTGTGCTCGTTTGTCACTCTTATTCTAAAAAAAAATCATAAGAAAGAGCTTGGTAGCGATTCCACCGCATTCCACGGGGTTATTGTCATCTATGTCCACTTGATGGTAAGTGGTTGCTGTGGCCCATAGACATCTACATCTATCTTCGATTACAAATCAAAATGCAGATGCGTCGTCACCCTTGAGGACTAAGATGGAATGCCTCGTTTCCAGTAAATAAAAGTCGCCGAAATTTTACACCTACCGTACGTAACACAGCAGTATAAATTTGCTTTTATACGCTAATATTCTGTTAGACAAAGTTAACAATTATTTAGTTAATTGTAATACAAAATGCATTATTGTAACCTGAGGCCTTTCTGACATTTTTCTAAGTCTGTTACGACACCCACCGGACTAGGTGGGTTGTTGATTCTATCAACTTTTCAACATTTGTTTGTTTTTAACCAAAACTTGTAATAGTAGCAGAAAGCGGGAAGCTTACTTTTGTGAGATCTTCGGACTTCTGTTTGTGTGCTCGAGCAAACACGCCAAACAAATATCTATTTGTTTTAAACGTGATACGACATGTAGGTATTGACGGTTTGTAAACATAAAGATACTACCTGGCGAATATGTTTGAATAAGTATTATTTCTATTTCCCTGACAGTTGTTAGGTTGCATGATCTGGAATGAACAAAAATTAAATAACGTTACTGACGATTACGATTTGGTTGGCTTCTCCCGTGGTCTCACTCGCGTGAACTTCGGTATTAATAAGCTAATTTTTTAATGACCTAGTATTACTTATGCCTTGAACGCGAAGCTAGGGAGGTTGGGCTTTACTGTCGACTTGACAAGGTCACGCTACCAGCTCTTATTAAATTGAGTACATTATTTTTATTTTGTTAATGGTACACTAACTGCTAAGGTTATACTAGACCATTTAAATTTATAGATACTGCTTTTAACAGTTTAAAACGCAAATTTTAGTGCAATTATTTATTTTATGTTGTTAATTGTGTAACGTATATGATTGTGAACTATTATTTTTTTAAAAGTCCCGCTGGGTTTCTTGATGGGTCTTCCCAGGACAGAGATTTTTCGAACCAGTGGTAACATAAACTAAAGAGTGAAATTCAATAAGTATTATTTATAATCTATAAAGTTAAAAAAAGTTAAAGTTACAGCCTATATACGTCACACTGTTGGACACAGGCCTCCCCTCATTTCTGAGAGGGTTTTTTTAGAGCAAGGAAATGTCCGCCACGCTGCCGCAATGTTGGCGAATTTTTTTTCTTACTTCTCAGACATGCAGGTTTCCTCACGATATTTGCCTTCACCGCTGTGCACGTGGTAAATCAGCACTTAAAATTGCAATTAATCATTTTATTGGTGCCGGAGGGGGTCGAACTCGGGTTGCTCGCGTACTGTGAAATTTACAGCGAGTGCTAACCATCTGAGTTACCACGGCTCAGTATAATCTATATTGAATAAAATCTGTTTCTGTTTCTGCAGGTAGTCTTCCATTTTTAGTTTTAAGAAGATATCCGCGCGGCATTTAGTCCTAAAAACGTATTCCTTTGTTTTCTCCCCAGGCAATGACTCTAGAGCAAATATTTTTACGGTACAGTCTACATCTATATCTACCACTGCCGTGCTCTTAAGTTTTTTTTATACATTATTTGTTTTAAAAACTTGGAATTTTTAAAAAGTACTAAAACTGCCCTTATTATACCGTCGTTATTTTACTTACTTACTTACTTATCTTCACGCACAATCCCTGACGGGGTAGCCAGAGAGAACAGATCGCCAAGTGTCACGATCCTTACATACCTCTTTCGCTTCTTTCAGATTCATTATCTTCTTCAAACATGCACGTCTAGGTATCCGAGTACTCTTGACTCTCCCCTCTTCGAGCAATTTGCTCACATGGTCTTCGAAAGTTAATCTCGGTCTACCTCGACACCTTTTAATATTAACTTTTGCGGTATATATTTTCTTCACCATTCGGTCTTCACTCATTCGTTCAACGTGCCCAAACCATCGAAGCACGCCCTTATCAATTTTTGTGATAAGGTCATCTTTCAAACCTTTTTGCGAATCTCTTCGTTTCGCTTTCGGTCGGCCATGGTAACGCCGCACATTTTACGAAGAGATCGCATCTCCACTGCATTCAACTTGCTTTTATGCTTCTTCTGGCATACCCAGGTTTCGCTGCCATATAACAAAGTCGGTACCAACACTGCGTTATGTATTGCATGGCGTGCACTCTTCACTACGCCTTGCCTTTTGACTAACGCAGTCAGGGCACCAACAGTGGTAGAGCCACGCGGCAGCTTTTGCTGTCGCACGGATGCGCCGGCTCGAACCGGGGTGGTACCACAACCTCACAGAATACCAGCGTGAAGTAGAGGTTTACCTCTGCGTTTCGCTTGGTGAGTGCAGGTGGCCGGAGGCCCTTTTTACTGGAAATGAGGCATTCCATCTAGTCCTCACGGGTGACAACGCATCTGCATTTTGATTCACAAACGAGGATAGATGTAGATGTCTATGGGCCGCAGCAACCACTTACCATCAGGTGGACTGTGTGCTCGTTTGTTACCCTCATCCTATAAAAAAAATTGACTTTGTTCCCGGCAGCGATACGCCTGTCCACATCTAAATCACATCTTCCATCTCGGCTAAAAGCACTACCCAAGTATACAATTTCATTTACCTGTTCTAGACATTCCTGATTTACCCATATTTCACACTTCGTTCTCTCTTCGTCCCTTTCAAATACCAGAACCTTAGTAGAAACTTAGTCGTTATTTTACAGCAAGCAAATCAAAGAAAAACATTTCAACCCTTCTTATATTGTTTGTGAAAAAAAAATAAGCGGTCCAGTTTTGGAGGAGTTGTGTCTTTCGATTTTCTTGTTTATATCGCTTTAAATCTTTACTAAAATAATAGTTTTTATAAATAAAAGCCCATAGTCGATCAAACCTGCTTTAATATAAAACTTCAACCAAGTATGTACATTAAAATAAAGCTGAAACATGAGTGTATTTTAAACTTGATGCATTTCTTCTTCTAGGCGTTTCTTTTATCCAAGTTGTTTCTTGTCTTACATTATTTTCTTATCTGTTCTCGGATATCTTTCGTCGAGAACAGACAATTGTTAATATCTATTTGCATTTTATCGGGCCTTGGGCAATCAGACAATAGTCTAGCGGACACTCAGTCGATAAGTACCTTTGTTTGGTTTTCAGATTATGCCATTATTTTTGTGTTATTTTTGTTGAAGTTAAATATTATGCGATCATGTTATTAGAAAATTCCATAAATTTCGGTTACTTACAAAAATAGGTTTTTTGCAAAATGGAATCTGAAAAATAAAATTTAAAAAGGCTAAAACTTTCATTATAAAATGGAGGGAAACGAAATGAATTTGTTGAAGGGGCCTACTCCATACTACCGTACATCTTTATTTAAATTTCATAGATTTTTGACTTTCCGTTCCATATTTGTTAACAACTACGTTAAACATATTTAATTGAAATATCGTGCTTCATTGAAAAGGGTCTAAGTAGGGAACATTTACTCGCGATGTTTTTTTCTAATTTCAAATTTTGCCTAAAAAATCGGACAAATCGCTCGACAGAGTTCAATCGGAATTTTTTGATGAATGCTATTGTACGTTGGTACGAGTATAACAGTCGACTTACTTTGAGAGATCAAGAAAGAAGTAGTCGCCCTTTGACTGCTGTTACGGAAGGAAACGTGCTAGCAGTGAAGAATAAAATTGTAGTAGTATAGAATAGGCGAATTATGAAGAGATTTATATTTATTGCAGAACGAATCTGAAAGCGTTCACGAGATTTTATACGGACACCTTCGCTTAAGGAGGATAATTTCGCATTGGGTGCCTGACAACCTCAACAATACTCAGAACCAAGCCCGCATGGAATGGTACCGTGACATGATTACTAAATTTAAAGCATGCTTGTCTTGGCATGTTTACGGCATTGTAACAGATGGTAGAACTTGGATTTAACACGATGTTTTAAAGAATAAATAGTATCCATCGGCACGGTACGCTTAACACCTTGGATTGGGTTAAGATAGGAAAAAGGGGGGTGGGATAAAAAGAAATGGGAATGAGGATCGTCTGAGTGTTTCTGTTCTGTCTGTTTCCTATTGAACCAGACCAAATAACAGGCGGCAACCACGTGAATGAAGAACTCCTTAGACTTGCCCTGGGGATCAACACGAACTACTAACAGTGGTAGAGCCACGCGGCAGCTTTTGCTGTTGCACGGATGGGCCGGCTCGAACCGCGGTGGTACCACGACCTCACAGAAAACCAGCGTGAAGTAGAGATTCACCTCTGCGTTTCGCTTGGTGAGTGCAGGTGGCCGGAGGCCCTTATTACTAGAAATGAGGCATTCCATCTTAGTCCTCACGGGTGACAACGCATCTACATTTTGATTTGTAATAGAGGATAGATGTAGATGTCTATGGGCCGCAGCAACCACTTACCATCAGGTGGACTGTGTGCTCGTTTGTCACCCATATCCTATAAAAAAAAACTGCGCTCTCCCCCAGAGCCATTCGCCAAACTACTCGCCGGACAAGAGAGCAGAATAGGTCTTAGTCTAGTCCTAGTGATAATGTAAAAATGTGATAATTAGGAGTAGACTAACCCCCGTCCTTGCAGTCAGCTTATACTTTTTGTAGCATTTTCGGTGAACTAATAAATATCCCAATTTCAACGTCGTCTAAATCAGAAAAAAACTTCAACAATAGTCAGATATTTAGGTCATTAAAATCGGTTCACAATTGTCGAAGATATTACGTAACATTAATAATGTAGTAATGTCCTCCAGACCGAATTTCGGCCACGGCGGCCAGCCTCAACGGAGACCAGCCATCGGCGCAGGACATGATTATAGTGCCCAAGGGTATGCGCAAGCACAGGTGCACTCTATATTCCCTCACTCTCATAGCCCGATGGGACGGTAAACCGACACGACCGGAGAGAGATCAGGCGCTGGACCAACGGCTTTACGTGCTTTCCGAGGCACGGGGGTGAAACACCGCCAACTTCCTGACTCCGGGCACCTACTGAGAATTTAGAAAAACTCAATAACTGATTTTTTGGCCTGACCCGGGATTCGAACCCGGGACCTCATGATCAGCAGTCTCACTACTACAACCACTAGACCAACGAGGCAGTCATTACGTGTATATACATGTACATGTATGTTACATATAAAAACGTACAGTCGAATTGTATACCTTCTCTTTTTGAAGTCGGCTTAAAATTAACCAACGCTTTCAAAAGTGAAGCGATCGAGAAGCGAAGGGTAGGTTTTGAACGATACTTTTTCAGTTTGATTCGATATCAGGGGTCGCTTACGAAATCGAAGTATAAATGATTGCCAGAAGTGTTTATTGATGTGACCGACAAGCTATCGTAGACGTGGTTCCGCGGACTACACTTTCACTATGATAACAGTAACACGCGCACTCAGTGCTCAAAATAAGGGACTTCCTAAACAGCACACCGGTTAAACATTTTTCGTCACCCTCCTGTCTACACACACAGTCCTGATTTCATACCGTGTGACTTCTGTCTATTCCCTAAAATATGAAATGAGCTGAAAGGTATACAGTTTTAACTGTCGGAAGATGTGCAAGTAGGCCCTAGAACAGGTGTCCAAGGCTGAGTGAAAAAAAGTGGTTCGAAAGTTGCTCTTAAACCCTTGTGGAGATTTAGTAATAAAACTTAATTTTTTGACTAGCCCACGGACATTTATTTATACAGTGTCTTATTAACCAAGTGTGAAAGTGAGACGTAATACTAATTAACGTTAACGTAATTAGGGTCGTCATTCAGTAGTGTAAGGAATTCATTACCTGTACAATATACAATATGTAACAAAAACCCTGTGGTTCCCGTTAAGTACGTTATCAGGATCAGTATTCAAACGTATAGAAATAACTTTTTTTTTAAAACTCGACCAATTTTTTTTAATTTTATTATTTTCTTATTTAAAAAAAATAATTGTATGCAAATTGTATGTGGTTTTATTACCTCTGCATTGTCCAGGGACTAAGAGGATTGTCAAACACCCCGCTTTACTTTGCTTTGGCATCGGCTAGTGTCAGTAAGAGGTAATAAAACCACATAAAATAAAAAAAAATTAAATTAAAAAAATTGGTCGAGTTTTAAAAAAAAAGTTATTTCTATAGGTTTGAATACTGATCCTGATAACGCACTTAACGGGAACCACAGGGTTTTTCTTTTTAATACATTTTGTATAAAAATAATTAATAAAAGATATATAGTTTTTAGAATATATACATGTACGTATTAAGAATAATTTAATAATTTAATACATAAAATAATAATTTTATTACTTTTGAATAGGAAGCAAAATTCGGTCTTCCATATATATTTTATTCGTTGAATTTCAATCAAGTAACGCCTTTTTTAATAGAATATAATTTAAATAATAATTTGAATTTGATTTATGCATTCTCTTTTTCGAACATAAGGAACTCTCTTGGGCAAAAAAGAGGTTGGCCGTCCAAGTGATCACGGCCTGGCATATCAGCACAGTATTGCTAATATCCCCATATCACAATTACTGTCGTCTATTTTAGAACCAAATGAAATAGTGTGGGAGGATGGCAAAAAGCCTGATGGAATGACGCTCATTCCATGGAAAACCGGCCGCTATTTGGTTTGGAATGTGACTTGACTGTTGTGGCGGAATCCAATAAATATTTGCACCGCTTTGTGTATTCGTAGAGACAGGGTAGTATAGAGATAGAGCCGTGGAGATACGATTTTTTTTTCCAGTTATATCTCGGTGTACCTCTGCAACATACTTAAACTGACAGATACTTTAGTTAGGGATTAGCCTCGTAACACACGCGTGGTTGAGCCATGCTAGACATATTATGACTGCAACACAAAGGGGTCGTCTCGACGGGGTAATGACAACGACGTTTGCACTAAATACCAGCGTAAAATAGCAGCATAATGCTGCAGTGTTTTCTATGGTGTAGAGAGGCCCTTTTTACTGGTAATGAGGCATTCCATCATAACTCTCAGTTTGACAACGCCTTTTTATTTTGATTTTCAATCGATAACGAAAATGGGTGTCTATGGGCCACAACATCCATCAGGTGCAATGACCATGCTCGTTTGTTAGTTTGTTAGACTTATGTACTTCTATAAAAATATGAAGAAATACATAGAAGATAGAATGGGGTTACCTATTTGATATGTATTATTTTACATATTTGAAATATAAATGTATCTACATAATAATAATTTATACGGTACAGGTTTTATACGTGGTAGAGCCATGCTGCAGCTATATTAATAGTATAGTTGTAGCACGAATGGGTCGGCTCGACCGGGGAGGACCACGCTCTCACAGAATACCAGCGTAAAATAGCAGCTTAATGCTGCTGTGTTTCGTATGGTGAGTGTAGAGAACCGGAGACCCATTTCACAGGAAAAGAGGCATTCCATCTTAATCCTCACGGCTGACAATGCATCTGCATTTTAATTCGCAAACGAAGACAGATGTAGATGTCTATGGGCCACAGCAACCACTTACCATCAGGTGGACTGTGTGCTCGTTTGTCACCTTTATTCTATAAAAAAATAAAGAATTTTCTTTTGTTGCAAGATTATACGCGATGTACGATGTACGCTACTCTACGTTATTGCGACTATGAATTGAATTATATTATAAATTTAGTCCGGTATACACGTTAATATAATTAGGTTATAGAAATTTACGGATTACAGATTCTGTCTGTAATTTTTTTTTTATTACAAACCTGCAACGAAAAAATATCACTTAATGGCAATAAATGTCGCCGTCAAACGTCGGAAAGATTAACGATCAATAATTTCCTAACTTGTTGAAACGTTATTCGTGTTTTATGGAATAATCTTCTATAAGTCCTTAATCCTCTTTAGCAAACGATAGCATGATGTATTAATTCAATTTTGGGGCTTATAAGTACGGCCTTAAAATCGATCAAATATCTCGAGACTTGTCATTTAACGACAACTAATTAAGACGGACAAAGAAAATTATATTAAATTGGCTTATTAAATAAAAATGGTAATGTGGATTAATTAAGCGTGTCAAAAAAAAAAACGTGAATTTGAATAAAACTAATAAATTAATTTTTAAATTTTTTTTTTTAAGGTGATGTCAATGATTTAAAAATATACAATACTAAAAACTATAATAAAAAAAAAAACTAAAACTAGAAACTTAAATATCATATAGTCCTACTCCCCGCGGTATCGTGCCAAGAACGCTGGCTGCGTTTCCCCGCTGAATGGCTATACTTAGCCTTTGAGCAAGGAAAGAACCAGCCCTCTTATCACCAGCAGCAACGACCAGCCGCGGATGGAGTTCCTTTAGGAACTTCACCGCACGTGGACCCCACGGACCGATAGTCTCTACAGCAAATGGCACAAATATGTAGTCATCTCTCAGAGACTCATATTTGCGCCACTTACTCAGTTCAGCTGCCTCTGATGCCGCCCCGGCTCTAAACGAGGTACCCCTGAGATGAGAGACCGCCAAAGTGTCTACGCAAGTAGCATCCCACACTAGGGCTTTGCCTCTCTCCCAAGGGACCAATGTCATACCGTCGGGTCTCCTGCCATCGTCTCTAAATATTCCACAAGGCTCTAAAACCGAGGGAACACTTATAGAGACAAGAGCCCTTCGGATGACATCGTTCAAAGAACTGTGTCGTGAAAATCTACCAGCGCTTTTCTTACATGAAAGTCCTCCTTCTTTTTTAAAACGAAAAATTAATATTCAAAAGCTGTCGGTAGCCAGGCTAACTGTGACATCGAGACGTCAAACGCCTCATTTCCCCCGTAACTATGGAAACTGTAAAGTACCCGAAACGTCGGGAATTAAAAACAATTTCAATGAAGTGTGACAAAATCCGTTAAATTGTTTTACGGATTGTGTAAATCTATATTCGACGTGTTTAGTTTTTTTATGTATGTTCACCAATTTCGCGGAAACGGCTAAGCCGATTTAAAGGTTTCCTTTTTTTAAAAAATAACACTTCGGCGGTGGTCCCATATAAATTAAAAGAAAAAAAATCCATTGTCAAGGTGGACAAATAGAGGATTAAATTTTTAGTGTACGTTTTTAAGCGACATTCTAGTTATTACTTTGAACTTCTGGCATTCCTTAGATCACTCAAAACGGTTAGAATAGTTAAACTTTAAAAGAAAAGTAAAATCGAAACTAAAACACAATTAAAAATAATTTCCACTTAAACTATTTTGCAAAAAAAGGGGTGACTAAGCAAATAACCAATGTCATTGTTACTATTAGATTAGATTGTTTATTAATTTTAGGTAGTTTTGTACTTAGAATTTTGTAAATTGAGGAATAGTAACAGTAACAAGGAATAGTTTTCGTCAGTTTTATCATAACATTTTGATTAAATGAATGAGAAATAATGTTAAACTTCAAAGTGCTAATAAAAATAAATCAAGTTTTTGTCAGTTTTCTTGCAATAAAGTAAAAGCAGATAAAAGTTTAGTATGGGGTGTGACCCTTTTTTTTTGTCTTTTTTTTTGAAAACCTTACCTCCTTTCATTTCACAAGGACAGACAAACCCAGCACAATTATTTGTAGGCCGTACAAATACTTGTTCCGTGCGGGATTCGAACACGCGCCCCCCTGCATTGCAACTCATTGCTATGCCACTGCGCCACGGAGCCGTCAAACCCTCTGCTGCTGAAATCACAGCTTTCATTTATTCAAGCATGCCAGCGACTATATCTTTTATGGTTTCTTGCGAAATACGTTCCCACTCCACGGTAATCACTTTCTTAAGCTCTCAGATGGTTCGCGGCGCCACGCCAGCTGCACTGATCTTACTCGTACAGACATTCTATAAGGGATTTAGGTCGGGACTTCGAGTTAACAAATTAAAACGACGAATTTTGTTTTCTGGCATATACGCTTCCACATCGCCAAACCGGCGGGCGCGGGCTTTGTCGTCCATAAAAAATAAGTTTTCGCCAAAGTGACCAATGCGGGTTGTGCTTGAGGAATAAGAACTTCCGTTATGAATCGGTGTCAAATCGGTGTACCGTTTTCGGTAAAGACTAACTCCGTACGATCCAACGAATTTATTCCTGTCCTAAACATAGCAGAGACCCCACCATAAGGTGTGATTTCTTCAAAACATGCCTCTGCAAAGCTTTTTCCTCTTATTCGTAGTCTCACCGACGTCGGTCTTTACCGTACAGAGAAATCCTGACTTCATCGGAGAACAATACCCAATCCCAGTCTTCTTGAGTCCATGACAAAATTTCCTTTAGTGCTAACAGAATAATTTAGGCGATGACTACGTATATTCCATATACTAATTTGCACATTTCTTACTTCTTCGAGGTTGTTCTTGAGGTCCACCAGAAAACGATCATCCCGTGGTTCGGTACATGGCTTTCTTCCAGAACCAGGCCCTCTCTTGACGGGACCGGCCTCTTGACAGCGCTGCCAGGTTCTTCGGTCTGTCAGACGGCACACATTTAGCCTCTGAGCCACGAAGCATTGTCTACAAACCTCCTCAAGCAGCGCAATTAGTGGCTTGCTGGCTTTTATCAATGTATCTACTATTTTCGACACCGCTAAGTAGCAACAAAATACTGTAAAATGTCAAGGAATATAGATAATTCAATAAAAATGAAGTAAAGTTATTTAGAGTTCATATTAAATTCCGCACCACAAAATGTATAAAGTTATAATTTTATACATTTTGTGGTGTTTTCATATATCATTATAAAGTTGTTTTCTTTAAAAATCAGCCTTTTTAATATTTGAATTTGGATCGTACATTTTAAATAACACGGCACTTTTATAACACACGCACATTTGAACATGTTACTGGCTGTATTAAATTTTTTTAGATAGTAAAAAATCTAAATCGCCCGTTTTTTTTTTGCTAAATAAATAGTAATACCTTCTGAAGTTGGGGCTTTACTCGTAACTCTTGATAAAATATGTCTTAGCAACATCTCATAAATAATCGTTTTGAAGACGTTCATTTATTATGAAGGTTATGTAAGAGAAGAATCTTCGTTCACAACTTAGCCTTTAAGTGGTGTCAATATAAATTCTGCGCCCTACTACGAGGCACAAGTCTTTTTTTTTCTTTTAGCTTCTCTCAAAGAATAATACTGGATTAAGTGAGTCTGTCAAACGGACTCTGCTGTTTCAGCGTATCTTGATGGACTTAACTTTTATATTTATTTTAATTCTTAGACACAGAAGTTCCTGGTCGATGTTTTTCTTTACCGTCAAGACTGTGGTAAATGAGCAATTAAGATTAGCAATTTTCGTAGTGCTGACGGAAAGGCGAGAACCACGACCGATTTTATTTAATTTTGTTAAAGTCTTAATTAAATAGGCTTTGATCGCTTAGGAACTGGTAGATAAAGAGATTTATTACTCGAAATACATTGTAAATCTTTGAAATAACAGCTCACTAAATTTTGTAAAATGTTATGTAATTATTTACTATTAACATTACGAAGTTCTCATGTCGTGAATCATTTAATTTATTTGGAAAATAGAGATAGTAGTTAGTTAAATATTTGAGGGTTCACTGCCCCATATCATACCGTCGGTGTTATATAACAGCTCAAAATAATTAAAAAACTGCGGTTACCGACCCGCCTGCCAAACACTGCAACTATGGCTATAGATAATTAGAATGAGGAGCCCAATGAATGAGTGATGATGAGTAACAATAGATTAGAAATGCTACTTTCCACTGAACTGGAGTTAAGCAGTAATGAGAAGAGCGAAGAATCAAAAAGCGTTTGGTGTTCCCATTATTGCTATTAATGTCGTTTTGGCGTTGCACCCAATATACATTCTAAATAATTCGTTGCGGACAGCGAGGGAACCGCCGCCCCGTCGCCCCTTCATACCCCATTGCGCCCCGCACACTCCGCACACCGGCAGCAGAGCGACGACCAATGAGCGAGCAGCATCGTCGCGCGACACTACTCACAAGCTAAGACGCTCTCTTGCGGGATATAAGAAGGGCGTTTTGGTCTGTGAGCTGTTCATTTCGGAAGCGGCACTGGAAGAAAGAAGACTCAAGAGAAAATCAAGACTCCATAAGTGAAGACCTCTCTCTGTACATATTATTATAGTTAATAGTGCCGAATTACTGTAAATAGTTGAATACAGTATAGTTTTACAGTACCATCTTTTCTTCAAGCAGTCCCCTAGCATAGTTTACCTCAACATCAGTCAGTCAATTAGTCAATACAGTCCACTAGCTACAGTAATAAATAAAAAATACAGTCCACTTCGATCCCTTATATAATTCTTCTATTTTCTCGTGAAACTGTTTCCATCGAAGCGGGGCAGAGATAAAATGAGAATTTAAAAAAATTGAGCGGGTCCATTTCAGCATATCGTCCTATAAAACACCCGTGTTAAATGTTGCTCTTCTTTGTAAAAACAGGTTGTTAATTATGTCTAAATTCATCCATCCATTACAGTCTATTTAAAGCTTGTCTCATAGGGGGGATTCTGCTATAGTTGCAATGTTTGGCAGGCGGGTTGGCAGCCGCAGATTTCTAGAATTTTTAGTTTTTAATTCGTCTGTCACCTGTTTTAGTTTCCCTCTGTTGCCTCTTACGACACCCACGCGACGATATGAAGAAGCGAATATTATTACACCGCCTCTACAACGGATATTTGTTTAAATGCCTATATCCTATAGTGTGAACGAAGTTAAGTTCAGTTTACTTCAATAAATGTTAATTTAATATTTATCGGAATGTAAGATATGTTGAAGAGGTATTAATGTCTCTTAAGAAGTGTTCACATACATAGTATTTTTTTATTTTTAAGGTTTTTATACAACGTGTAACAAAAACCTTGTGGTTCCCGTTAATTACGTTATCAGAGTCAGTATTCAAACGTAAAGAAATAACCCTTTTCAAAAAACTTGAATATTAAAAAAAAATTAATTAAAAATATTAATTTGCAAAATGTATGTGATTTTATTACCTCTCTGACACGAGCATCGGTGAAGGTGGGTCTTTCACAATCATCTTATTCTCCGGATAATGCAGAGGTAATAAAACCACATACAATTCGAAATTTTTTTTAATGTTCAACTTATTTGAAAAAAGTTATTTCTTTACGTTTGAATACTGTCTCTGATATCGCACTTAAATGGAACCACAGGGTTTTTGTTATATGTTGTATATGTGTGCCTTGTTGTTTTTTGTTGAAAATTTACTGAAGTAGAGCCACGCGGAAGAGTATTATGGCTGCAGCAAGAATGGGTCAGTTTGACCAGGGAAAGACCATGTTTGCTCAGGATATCACCATAAAAAGCTGCATAATCTTGCTGTGTTTTGTATGGCAAGTGACCAGAAACTAAGACCCTTTTTAATGGCAACGAGGCATCCCATCTCAGTCAAGTTAGGTATTTATGTATTTATTCGTACCAAGTGTACAATAGCATCTTAATATAAGTAGCAAGTAAAAATACTTATCACTCAGCGACATTTTACAGGCGTTGCAACGAAACATGGGTGTGAACATGTGAACAACAATCAAAAATTGTCTTCGTGGGTGACAAAACATCTGCATTGTGATTCATTTAAAGATAGAAGTAGGTCTTTATATGCCACAGCATTCACTTACCATCACATGAACTGTGTGCTCATGTGTCACCCGTACTTCTTTAAAATAAGAAGACAATTATTGGAATGAAGTTCCTTATCGGTCGGTACGATTTTGGCGGATAGGGGCTAGGCGAGAAAAAGTGTAAGATTTTTCCGTCACGACCCCTTCTGACGTAGTGTAGACGGCCTTGGCGGCTATAAGGAAGCGAGATGGAATAATATCTATCACTCGCACTATTTCCTATCTTACTACGAAAGAAATATTATTTTAAATGACGATTCATTTTAATAGACGCTAGTAATTATTTTATTTGTATTTGTTAACCAATAATATAATACGTTTATTCGATAAATTCGTTCCAACCGAGTATTCCACGGCACTCACGGATGTTTTGGTTATATCTGTATATCTATACATCTATATATACAAATAAATAAAATTCAAGTGTCTGTTTGTAATGTTAAAATACCAGCTTTTTACTAAATACACATGAAAGTATATACGGTACTTATAACAAAAACACAATTTTTAAAATTTTTGTCTATCTGTCTGTCGGTCTGTCTGTCTATCTGTTTGTTCCGGCTAGTCTCCGAAACGGTTGGACCGATTTCGACGGGACTTTCACTGGCAGATAGCTGATGTTATAAGGAGTAACTTAGGCTACTTATACTTTAGAAATAGAATTAGGCTTCCGCGTAACAATTAAAAGTCGCGGAGAACAGCTAGTTTTTACATAAAACCAAAGTAACAAATAAACTTACAGTCTAACTGATGGTAAGTGGCTACTGCGGTCCGCGATCACCTGCAACTAACTTTAAACAAAGAAGGCTACAGGTGCACTGTTACCTCTGACTCTGAGGACTAAGATGGATTGTAATTACACTGGCTCTCTATACTTTTAGACAGACCACATGAGGTTTTGGCGGGAACTTGACCGGCGGCGGTTTGCTGCTCCTGTATTATTGTTTAAATAATGGTTTGAAGTGGACTTAATGTAAAAGTGGTGCGATTTTGTGTATTAAGTGTCTGTGCATGTGAACTATTAGTGGAAACTGTGAAACAAGTGCTCTGATGGTGTTGTGATTCTCAAAATGAGTTGTCTGTCTGCTTAGGCGCCTTGAGATACCATCGCCATCCGTCAGCTGTCTGCTGGCTCAAGTTGCCGTCAAAATCTCTCAAGGGCTACACAATGTGACGCATCAACATGTTGTGAAGCAGTATACTATGAAGGATAATTATTATAATATATTGTAACTTCAAGCTCAGAAGGGCTAGATCCCAGAGCCGTAAAGCCAGTTATTAAGAAGAATCTATACCTTTAGCCGAAACACAGCAGCTCCAGCAATGTTATTTGACGGCAGAAATTTGACTTGACTTGATGGCTCCGTGGCGCAGTGGCTTAGCAATGAGTTGCGACACTGAAGGCCGCGGGCTTGGATCCCGCACAGAACGAGTATTTGTATGACCTAAAAATAATTGTTCCAGGTGCGGGTGTTTGTCCTTGTGAAATTTACGCATGTAAACTGCCTCCCCAACACAGGAGAAAATTCTTGTGTGGAGTAACGTTTAATAGAAACACGAAACGTTCTGTTTTGCGCCCAGAAGCTATTGAAAATGGCTACCCTCCGGAAAGCGAGGAAGGGAGGTGGTGAATGCTCTAAGCATACCACGACAGCCGGCTGTCGTGGTTACGTGGGACTCACTGCGACTAACCAAACCTAAGTGCCTACCCACTAAACACCACCTGTGAGACTGGTATTGGCTTTTGAGGCCTTTCTGCCGAATCGGAAGCGACTCTCTTTAGGGAATAGGGGGTGCAGGCGGCGACGAGCCGCTGATGGGGGAAACTTTACAAAAGAGAAATAGGTTAGACTGTGGTACTTAGCCAGACGGACACGCAGGCAGATAAGAAGTTCTACTACCAGTAACATAAAAGTCCTATTTTTGGCGCAAGGGCACCATTACCATACCATTACAGCCTATTAAAGTCTACTGCTGAACACAGGCCTCCCTAATAGATTGCCTCATAGAGGAGAAATTTGTCATATTTACCAAGCTAGCCAGGCGGGTTGGCAACCGCTTTTTTATTTTCAGTCATTATTAGGACTTCTGATTTCTTTCCCTCTGTCGCCTCTTACGACATTCTTGACATTATATACGCCACACACGGGCAATTAGATTATTATAGATTAAAAACATTTACGAAATTACTTTACTGGGACAAATAACAGACAGAAAAGCGTTTATTACAATACCGATTTTAGTTTTAATTACCATAGTGCATAGTCATGCCGGTACAATGAGGTCGATAAACTCGCCCGTGCGAACGATCCCTTATAGGGCTGACGCGTCCACTGTGTGTAGGTGTGCCTTATCTCTGGTGTCACATTGGAGCTACTGGCGGCGTCGCAAGCGCATCATGTTGCAGCGATAACACGCCACACGTATTAAATACACGTTTGATGGGAACATTTTTGTCCTAGGTATGCACACAGTCTGCATGAAAATCAACAACCGGTCTAATTAATAGAATCAGGCTAAAAGAGTACGGACAATCTTTAGTGTAAAAAATTACTTAATATGTGATAAGATCGAAAGTAGGTTAAGTATTAGTGTCAGCAACATAGAAACAACACTATCACAAAATAACGTCACTGGAAAACCCATTGTTTGTGTTCTGCATGATATACATATAATTTTGACTTCCGTTGGGAATTAAACCCAGAAGGCTTAAATCATTAGATCGTCAAAAATGATGGAACAACGTGGTAGGAGTGTTAGTTAGTTATAGGTTTAGAGGCTGAAAATTCAATCTAAGGTTTAGCTAAACAGTGTTCACCCATCCATTACAGCCTATAAAAGTCCACTGCTGAACATAGTCCTCCCCCATAGATTGCCTTATATGGGTGTGACCATATTAACCGGATGACCATATTACCCTCACGTACTATAGTTAGTTTTTTTTTAAGTTGATTTTTGGATGTGTTGCTAATTATTGCGAAGGCTTGTTTGTTATTTTTTTCTATATTAGTTATAGTATACGACATTGTGTATTTGTCACTGTCTTCATTCTCATTTTGATTTTATAAGGCGGCAAAGCTTAAAGTGACCATATTACCCTCACGTACCTTAGTTGCCCACGGGACGATATGGTTTAGTGGATATTTTAGTACCGCCGCTACACGGTCAACAGTATTATTATATAACTAGCCGTCCCTCGCGACTTCGCCCGCGTGTAATTTACTACGGTTTCATGGGTTTTCATTATTTGCGTGGAACCCTAATTATTTTTAAAAATAAAAGTATCCTAAGTTACTTCTTATAATATCAGCTATCTGCTAGTGAAAGTCCCGTCAACATCGGTCGAGCCGTTTCGGAGATTAGCCGGAACAAACAGACAGACAGACAGACAAAAATTTTAAAAATTGTTTTTTTTTATTAGTACCGTATTTACTTTCATATGCATTTAGTAGAAAGCTGTTATTTTAACATTACAAACAGACACTTCAATTTTATTTATTTGTATAGATTATTTGTACAGATGATTTCTTATATTTACGCGAACACTAAACATTGAATAAAACTAAGTTTACGGATTTTATCCCGTTTAATTATACTGGAGCAGAAGTGCGGTGGTCTTGTTCTTCAAGAAAGGTGACAACGCTCTCTTGAAGAACTACAGACCGATTTCCCTTCTGAGCCGCGTCTACGTGCTGTTTTCGAGAGTCATTACGAATCGTCTCGCGCGCAGACTTGACGACTTCCAGCCTCCCGAACAAGCCGGTTTCCGAAAGGGCTTTAGCACCATAGACCACATACATACCCTACGGCAAATTGTACAGAAGTCCGAAGAGTACAATTTGCCACTTTGTCTGGCGTATGTGGACTATGAGAAAGCCTTTGATTCCGTCGAAATTTGGGCGGTGCTGCAGTCCCTTCAGCGGTGCCAAGTTGACTGTCGGTATATCGAAGTGTTGAAGTGCTTGTACAGTAGGGCTACGATGGCTATCCGAGTACAGAACCAGAGTACGAAACCTATCCAATTGCAGAGAGGTGTAAGACAGGGTGACGTTATATCCCCGAAACTCTTCACCGCTGCATTGGAAGACGTTTTCAAGCTTCTGGACTGGAAAGGATACGGAATTAACATCAATGGCGAGTACATCACTCACCTTCGATTTGCCGACGATATAGTCCTCATGGCAGAATCGCTGGAGGAGCTAAGCACTATGCTCAATGACCTCAATAGTGTCTCCCAACGGATAGGTCTTAAGATGAACATGGACAAAACAAAGATTATGTTTAATGTCCATGTCACACCTATGCCGGTAGTTGTTGGGAGCACTAAGCTCGAAGTTGTTGACGAGTATGTTTACCTGGGACAAATAGTCCGACTAGGTAAGTCCAACTTCGACCAAGAGGTCAATCGACGGATTCAACTCGGCTGGGCAGCGTTCGGGAAGCTACGACACATCTTCTCGTCAGAAATACCTCAAAACCTTAAAACAAAATTGTACAACCAGTGCGTGTTGCCAGTGATGACTTACGGAACTGAGACGTGGTCCTTCACTGCTGGCCGTATGAGGAAGCTCAAGGTCGCTCAGCGAGCTATGGAGAGGGCTATGCTCGGAGTTTCTCTGCGTGATAAACTTAGGAATAAGGATATCCGCAGTAGAACCAGAGTAACCGACATAGCCCAACGGACTAGTAAGCTGAAGTGGCAGTGGGCCGGCCATATAGCTCGAAGAACCGACAACCGATGGGGACGAAAGGTTCTCGAGTGGCAGCCTCGTACCGGTAGGCGAAGTGTAGGGCGTCCCCCCACAAGATGGAGTGACGACCTGGTAAGACATGCAGGAAGTCGATGGATGCAGGTGGCTCAGGACCGTGCTTTGTGGCATTCCTTGGGGGAGGCCTATGTTCAGCAGTGGACTTGTGAAGGGCTGTAATGATGATGATGAATTATACTTATACTTAACACACAGCAGTGACAATAATACAGCAGTACTTAAAAAAATGTTTTGGGAGGAGGCCCGCCCTTCTTCATAATAACAACTCAACTGTGAGTTACAAATACGAGTCAATATTTAGTTTACAACATTTGACAGTAGCCTCACGTTTGTGCCCGATATAAAAATATGCGTATAACGATGTCCTATATTTTATTATTCGAAATATGTAATTCAAGTCATAAGTCAATCGATTTATTTACTGGGTGGTTAGGTTAGACCGGGGCTCTGGGCCGGCACGCTCTCACAGAATAATAGCGTGAAATAGCAGCTTAACACTGCTGTGTTTCGTATGGTGACTGTAGAGAACCGGAGACCCTTTTTACTGGAAAAGAGGCATTCCATCTTAGCCCTCACGGGTGATAACGCATCTGCATTTTGATTCGTTATTGAGGATAGATGTAGATGTATATGGGTCACAGGAACCACTTACCATCAGGTGACTGTGTGCTCGTTTGTCACCCTATCCTATAAAAAAACTACTAAACTAGACATCTACGTGGGAAAGGTTATAAAGTAATGGACGTGGATAGGAGTATGTTCGCAAGCTCAGGTCACCCTTTATTCCCGTATTCTCATAGTTCGATACGTCAGATCCCGGTTTGTATAGGATTTGACACGACCGGAGAGAGATCACGCTCAGGACGAACGGTTTTCATGCTGGGGGTGAAACTTCGCCAATTTTTGACTCCGTGCTGCTAATGAGAATTTAGGCCTAGATTCGAACTTGGGTCCATATTGTTATTACAAACCCTTCTATTAAGGCATTCGATTACGGTAAATTTTTCCTAATCTAAAAGAAGCTTACACCTTGTGTTGTGGCTTCCGTTTATTGGTTAACGAGAAGAGTAGTGCTACATATAACTACTAATTTTACCAATTATATTATATAAATATTGCAAACATTAATATAACAATAAATAAATAATATTAATACGATGAAATTTCTCAGATTACAGATGACGTTGTATGTATTTTTATTTCGGCGCGATATATATTTATTTATTTATTGAACCTTACTTATTAAGTGCAGGAACAAAAGGCGGACTTAATGCTAAAAGCGTTCTCTGCCAGTCAACCTTTAGAGCAGTGATAGAACTACGAAGCCGGTTACAAAGAAATATACACACATACATGTACATATTATACATACATGTACATATATACATACATATACACACATACATACATACATATGTACGTAACCAGTCTGCAGTCCACATAGGTATATCTAGCTTTTAAATATTTAAATTCCGAATTTGCGGGCAAAGCGTGTTATAAATTAAACAATACAACTGCATGAATTATTACCAACCCCCTCAATCTTCTTATAAGTTATTATCGCATTGTCAATAATTATCGTAAGTACTGATTATACAATGGTGGCTCAGGGGGTAAGTGCTCGTCATTAAATTTCATAGACGCCGTCGCAATTAAATTGTTAAGGCGCAATTTTAAGAGCTTTAAGAGCTAATATATAACGTTAACGTGCCGACTGTGAAGGATAACACCGTGACGACACCTGAATGTCTAAAAAATTAAAATATTTTAAGGACACGTGAAGATCGTCAGCGCATATTCGGACGTATGCCTATTATATGCTGCTGTTTTACTTTTTAATTATAATTAAAAAGTTAAAAAGCAGCATTAAATTCCATATATGGAATTTTGTATTCATTAATATTTTGACACTTGGGCGCTCACACTGCAATTCATAAATAATACAGACAATAATTATATTATCCATGTCCATATAATATTATTTTTAGTGCTAGTGGTGTTAAATATGGCGGTATATTATTAGTGAACGGTCGCGGAGCAGGATTTTTTTATTGCTTTGCATTTTTGAACTTCATTCCCACCAGAAAAAGTTTTATTTCTATTGCAACTAAGACAGTTTTAGGACATTTTAAACAGTATTTGTGATTTGAAAACAGAGTTTATTCTCAAGTAATTAAAGTTCACATTTGTATGATTTGCAATAATTTGAATTTATTCCTGCTTCGCGATCATGTCATAGTAGGATCCTTTTCCGCATTGGGGTCCATCTGGGAGGTACTTTCCTCTTTCCCATTTCTGTCGACAAATATCAGTGCTTGTACTGCTGTGCTGTGTATGAAGGGTATAAGAGAGAGCCAGTATAATTACAGGCTGTGAGGCATTCCATCAATGCCCTCAGAGGTGACAACGCACCTGTAAGCTTCTGTGTTTGCAGTTGGCTGCAAGTGTCCTGACTGCAGACTATATATACAGTGGATTTCGGGTATAACGACGATGAAGGGACCACTCTATTTTCGTCGTTATATCCGGAAGTCGTTACAGGCAAAGGTAACAAATTTAATACATTACAGTTGCTACTCAGAATATCACTTTGTAACTGAACCATAAATTTAACTCCGTACGTACACGCTTCCCTACCTACTTAGCTGATATCTATAAACAAAAGGTAAAGGTCTCCACGCTTGCTGACCATCTGTATGGATGTAAACAAAAGATAAGAAATGTTTGTGAAAGAAAGAAATCTTTGTGTCTTTGGCGGCCGGCTCTGGTCGCAATATCTGCATGGGATTTCTAGGAATTTGTTACAAATAGTTCATTAAAAACAGTCGCTACACCCGAACTCGGCGTCACACTCAAAGTCGCTATAGCCACATGTATTTTGTACTAAAATATGCTTTAAATTCAAGGGACTTAGATTTAACGTCGCTATAGGCATATGGTCGCTACAACCAAGGTCGTAATAAATGAAATCCACTGTATATATATATAATCACATTTGGCAGTGAATTAACTAATCGTGGCAATAAATTTTGCTAGGAATAATATATAATTTGATTGATTACTTAACCCCACAGTATGTATAATAATAGAAAATATATTCGTACGGTAGTTGTACGGTAGGTGCCGTGTAAAATCATTACCGTGGTAAAAGGAGTGATTGGTTCGGTCGATAAATACTTTCTTAATTTTTGCTTAGCAATATCATTGACATTTGACAGTAGGTTACATTACACGGATTGATGGATATTAAAATTACTAGACGTATCATTCTACTGGTTTTGGTTACGTATTATTTTGCTGATTTCGGTTTCTATTCTAACATTTTACCCATCCCTAATCTCTTGTGGTAATACTTGTGGGAGGCCTATGTTCGGCAGGAGACTTGTGAAGGGCTCTAATGTAATCATGATGATGATGGTTCCTAAACTATTCTGAAAATAATTATTGTAAGTTTATAGACGCTTCATATAATCGCATTGAAAAACACTATTTGAGTTTATTGGTATACAGTGTTTTCGTTTTGTAACACAGTGCTAACAATAAAGCATATTGACAATGTAAAATTGCTGCTAGAGGAGGCCTACACGCGCTATTACCGAATAAAATTTCATAAAAAGCATCGCAAACAAAAGCTGATGGAACAGGCCATTAGAGCTCATGCATAAATTGTTAGTTTAGCGACGACAAACCTTCCGAGTGACGTAGCGTTTTGGTAATGTGTATCCTCCATTTTACGCTCGATTTCAAAGATTCCAAATTGAGAATTATGTTAGAACAATTGCCAGAGTGGATAATAATAGAAAAACTATTATTTTTTGTTTTATGTACAGTGTCTGGCTGGTAACCATTCTAGATTCAATTTTAGGCAAAAATATTGTGAAATTACAAATAGTACATTATTGATTTTGTTGTTATGTCATGATCTCCATATCTCCGAAGCTGTATCTTTTTCAAATCTTGTTGTATAAATATTACATTGGAAAGGTAAGGAGAATCGAGTGCCTCTGTATTAGCGCGTAAAACCCTTGCGTATAAGGTTTGCCTATAGCGTCATGACGTCATGCGTCGATCAATCATTGTTAGCGCTTCTGCGGGGTTTGTCAACTTTAGTTTCTACAATCTTTAACGCCAATAGAAAACTATAAAAGTTAATGGGTATAAAATATCTCAACGTAAAAAGTCGCAGAAATAGAATTATTGCAACTTAAGTATACCGTATCATTGCGTTCTTTGCGTACTTAATATAATATAATAACAAATGTTGCTTATCAACGCCCGACATTTGAGAGTAATAATTGAAATTCAGCAAGGAACAGGGCGATTTATTGATAGAAAAGGTGAAAAGACACTTTTGGTAACATCTTGACTTTCATTTTGAGGTTACGGTTTCATCACGTGTTCAGTTAAACGCAGCCGCCATTTCGTCGACGAACACGTATGTATGATAGTGGAAAATGTTCTGAGCATAGTAAACTTCTATCGGGATGAAGCTGAAAGTTTCCCGTATATATGTTTCTTCCCATTTTGATTTTGAAAAATTGCCATTTGTGAACACAATCCTTGCCTGTCTCCTACAAAATCAAAATAGAACTGCACTTTCATTAGCTGCATTTAGACTAACTAAAGAACCTTTATATGATCTGTGCAAAGAACACACGAAACATATACTTACATACGTAAAAAAATTTACACTTACGTAATTCATACATTCATACGCCCAAGAAACCTCTAACTTAAGTTATTTTATTCATTTTTATAGGTTTTAATTAGCGTTAACATTTGGCGTTAACGTTTGCAGAGAGTTAAATTGTCTAACCCGAGCAGACAAGAGCAAACAGTCGATGTAAGTAGAAGGGGTGATCATAAGCAAATTTCCTGCGTGCGGCTTTTAAACGTGTGGCTCTTTAATCTTCATAGTTCAACAATCATAATATCTTCGCAGTTCAACGAGTTCTCTTCGGGTTATTTGAAAGTCGTCGCTAAGATCTAAAATCGTTCATGAAAGCATCAATATTTTAACAGTTTTGAAATTATTATATTTGAATTATCATTTTTTTAAAACAAAAACTCCGAAAGATGTATAAAATATAAAAATATATCTTGTTGAGTATGGACAATCAATAAAAAGTTATCTACTTTTTTAAAGTTTTTGTCTTTCTTACTAACATACTATGTAAATGACGAATATTAATTACGCATAACTTTGCATTGAATATTGCTACGGAACCGTTTAATTCTACCATTATTTTAAAAAACCAAAAAAAAACGTCTGGTAAAATATACGCGTTGAAGAACACAAACTTGCTTCTGCCCTACTCTAAATAAATTAGAGAGATTTCATGTTTTGGACCTACATTGTTGCACTTAAGACGACGATTAAAACAGTAAGAAAAATATAATTATATATTATAATATTAAAATTTAAAATATAATTTACATAATATTGAAATATACACAGTATTATAAAACTATAATAGAAATAAAACTAAAACTGATAATTTAATTATCACACAGTCCTACACCCCGTGGTATCGTGCCAATAACGTTGGCTGCGTTTACTCGCTGAATGGCTGTACTTAGCCTCTCAGCGAGAAAATAACAAGCCCTCTTATCACCAGCAGCAACGAACAGTCGTGGATAGAGTTCCTTTAGGAATTCCACCGCACGTGGACCCCACGGACAGATAGTCTCTCTTAAAATTAAATTACATAATCTAATTGAGAACCACATTATTCGAAGTTAATTTAAATTTTCCTAAAAATGTTTACGCAAAAGCGTTGGTGTCAGGCATCGACGTTAGATGGCTCTCGGCTCGGCTGATACGGGATGACGTTCGTGCGTGTTGAACGTCCGAGCTTACTGAACGGTGGGAGTCGAGAGCGAAAGATTAGAAGTCTTCTTCGCGTCGAAGGAGAAGGCAGTCCGTTTTTTGGTCGGGAGCTCTTAATTTTATGTTAGGCGCGTATAGTGAATATACCACTGGGAATGGTGGCGCGTGTTGAGAGTTTACCCGGGACTTTAGGTTTAACGCAGAATCTATATAAGTGGATTCGACTGTATTAGTTACTAGTGCGGTAGTTAATATTCTAGAAATAACGGTGACCTTTGACCCGTACGTTCTGTGTTCATTTTCGCGAGTCAATCGTAACAAAGGAAGAAAGTGACTGCGGAAGGCGACCTTAGCTTGGAGAGGAGCTGAGGGCCGAACTGCTGCAGGGGGAACGGTCAAATAAGGTCAATAACACTACCAGCCACACCCAAATACACATCACTGACCTTTACTTCCTAGCACAATACACCCACACGAGACCTGACCGAATCCTGAGGGACCAGTCGCCTTGAATAGAGGTAAGTAAGCTCTGTTCAACAATTGTAACGCTCCCCCCGGATTATTTAGTGTAATTAGACTTTTAACCCGTGGCGTGAGGACGCCCGACCAGCATCTGCCTGTAGCTTCTTCGTCTATGGGCCGCGAAGGATTCTACTCCTGGGATAGGCAGCTGCCGGCCGTAACATTTGGTAGCAGAACGCGGTGCTGGGATCGATTCCCGGTCGATCCACCGACCATAGTATTTGATAAAAATTAAATAATTTTGGTGGCAGGGAGCGTTGGGTTGATTGGTTTAATTTTGTGTCTACAATCACGCCCGTCCGTAATACGTAAAAATATTTTTTTTTATTATATACGTAATAATAAAATTCCTTTCTTTGTTAGCTTGCTTTGTTGTTTGCGGGTAAATTTGAAAAGCCACGCCCGGTTTAGCGCGCAAGCGGGAGATTGCGTCATGTAGGTAGATGGTTATTTTTACGTAATCGGTTAATTATCGTTGTCGGATGGTTGTAGTATGTTACTTATCGAAGGGTCGATTTCCGAGCAAGGCATTTTTTGTTGATGTGTATCTTCGTTATGTATCTTTCGTATTGTAATTTGTATTTGAACTAAAGAGTGGTAATTTGTATTTACGTAATTTGAATTTAACTTGATTTGATCGCACTAGTATTTGTTATTGTTAATTTGATTTACCTTTTCTTTTGTACTAACTTGTGTTTGATTTGATAAATAGCGGTTCTTATTTGTGTACATTCTATTCAACTCGATTTGATAGGAACTGCATTGGTTAGCTGTTAATTTTTTTGTATTTTTTATTTGTTATTTTTGTAATTGTGCTCGAGCGGCGTCGTAATTTGTATTTAGTAGTGATGTCCTCGCCCAAGATGCTAATCCGTTGCCTGCGGACTGAGTTACGCTGGGCCACCAGCGCCCATGCTTTGATAGGTCGACCGGATAGGGTCCATAATTTGATGAAGCGGTTCGAGCAGGTCGATGCTCGAAGGGCTGCAGTGGAGGAGGCTTACGCTGAGCTCGAGGATTCGGATGTGGAAAAGGGAGTCCTGGACTCCTGCTTCGCAGACTACGAGCAGTTCTTGTGGCTCACGGACGAGTTGATCGAGGCTGAAGGCAGGTATGCCGAAGAGGCGCGTGAAGCTCGGACGAGTGGCCTGCCCGAGTCCGTTCGGAAGCAGCCTCAGCCGGAGCTGTTGGGACGACTCCCAACTCTGGACTTGCCAAAGTTCTCCGGGGTCCTTTCCGAGTGGCTGACCTTCGTTGGTCTTTTCGACGGCCTAGTGGACGCCCGGAGTGACTTGACTCCGAGCCAGAAGATGGCGTACCTCTTGGCCTCACTGGAGGGGGAGGCCCTGGGCGTTGTCAGCCATTTGAGCTTGTCGGACGACGCCTACCAGACTGCTCGGGACCTCCTAGCCAGAAGATACGCCAACGTCCGGCGAATTGCGGACGAACATGTTAAGCAGCTTCTGAGCCTCCCGCTGCTGAGTGACCGGGCCAGACTACGTCCGGACCTGTTGGATCCAGTCTTGGTGGCCTGTAATATGTTGAGGCGGCTGGATTTACCAGTGGGCGAATGGGCCTTCTTGTTGCTCCGCATCGTGCTGTCCCGTCTACCTCTCGACCTTCAAATGCATTTTGAGGAGAGGTACGGCGGGGACGAGGCCTCCTATATTCCGCCCTTCTATGACCTGCTGCGGTTTTTGGAGGAGCAGTGCCGACAGATCGAGCACGCGGCGGGCACCGTCGACGACTTACGAGCCGTGCCCAGTGAGAGGCGAAATCCGCCGGGCAAGTCGTCGTCAACCCCCCCCTGCTCCTATTGTCGAGCATCTGATCACCGGGTAACGTCTTGCCCAAAATTATTAAGTAAGCCGGTTCCGGCGAGGCGAACTATCGTCAAGGAGCGCCGCTGGTGCTACTCCTGTTTGGAAGGGCACCTTCAGCGAGACTGTCCGCACCAGCGGCTCTGTCTGCATTGCCAGGGCAATCACCATGCCGTACTGTGCCTGGGTGCAAACGGCGTCTCCTCTCGGGGCACTGCCAGGCCCTCGACCCCCACGGGCGGGGGCGCTCCGCCACTCCCTCTGACGGGCGACGCTCGGCGCCCGCCGGCTAGCCACCAGGCCCCTAGGTTTGAAAGGGGTCCCTCCCCCGACCAGTCGGGGGGTAATTCCCCCAGGGGCGGGGGTGTCATCACCCCCCCTCAGCGTGCGAAGAGGAACTTCACGGCCACTCATCGGTCCGCTGGACCCTTCCCACTCCCGTTAGCTGAGTGGCCGCGACTGGTGTACCACTGTACCCTATTTGATGGAGGCGGCCCTAGCTAGCTGCCGCCTTAGCTCCCACCATGGCTGCCTCTACTGAGCCTTAAGCCGTCAACAGTCCACTTGTCAAGCTGTTCTGTTGCCGACGGCCTCAGTGAGGGCGTACAACCCGAGTGGCGACCGTTAGCGGTTGCGCTCTGTCAGTATCGGGTTCACGCGGTGTGGCCTCCACTTGGTGGTGGGAAGATTAGGGCCCCCTGGAGCGTTGAATCACGCTCTCAAGGGGTATAGGAATTGGTTTGGTCGAGCACTTAGTTAAGAATTCTTTAAATTTAAATTAAAATGCTTTTGGGTTTTCCGCGAAATTCATATTGTAGCGGTTATGATTAAAAGAATTGAATTTAAAATACTCCTTTAAATGCTGCTGCATATGTTTTGTAAATACATTTGATCACTGCGTTTATTGTTGCACGGAAAATTGAGATTAAATTGTGTGCCCTTTTTTAATGCTTGTGATAGTGTTTAATCATTTTTCTTTGTGATAAGGAAGGTTGAAATTAGATAACCCTGTGGTTGCCGAAGGAAATAGGAGTCAATTCTCTTTTGGTTTAGATTTTGTTGGCACTGTCTAAGATATTTATTTGAAATAAGAAATAGGGCTGTCCCTTACGTTTATTGTTTTGTTTACTTTGCCAAGTTGACCTATGTGCATCGGTGATTACTTGTTTTAATTAATTCTGTAATTGAACATTGATGCTTTTGAAAAATTAGTTGAAATATGAGCATAGGATCACCTGCTAGGGACCATCTGTGCGTTTCGTTCAGCTCTCCACAGACGACGTTCATGGGGAATTTGGGGGTGCTCTCTGCACTGAAGCTTGAAGGTCCCTCTGGGCCGCTTCGTGTCGCGTCGCTGTTTGCAGACCTGATCCGGTCGAGTTGCGGAACTAATCATAGGAGCGCAGATAGGTGTTTGAAGGAGGTCGTCTGACTTCTGTTTAGAAATAGGACTTATTTATGTGCTGCGATGACCAGGAAGGGCATCCAGTTCAACTCTCCGGCTAGCCCACGTTGGGGCTGTAATTTTGAGGCGTTGGTCAGGGTTGCAAGATCTGATTGGGTGCGTAGGGTGGCCTAGTTTGGTTATAGATTCGATCTTGCAACTTGCCGTCGCGACCCTGTCCCGCTGACCGGTTTGCTCGCGGACCTAAATCCTTATGTCCGGGACGGGGGTTTGTTTACGCAAAAGCGTTGGTGTCAGGCATCGACGTTAGATGGCTCTCGGCTCGGCTGATACGGGATGACGTTCGTGCGTGTTGAACGTCCGAGCTTACTGAACGGTGGGAGTCGAGAGCGAAAGATTAGAAGTCTTCTTCGCGTCGAAGGAGAAGGCAGTCCGTTTTTTGGTCGGGAGCTCTTAATTTTATGTTAGGCGCGTATAGTGAATATACCACTGGGAATGGTGGCGCGTGTTGAGAGTTTACCCGGGACTTTAGGTTTAACGCAGAATCTATATAAGTGGATTCGACTGTATTAGTTACTAGTGCGGTAGTTAATATTCTAGAAATAACGGTGACCTTTGACCCATACGTTCTGTGTTCATTTTCGCGAGTCAATCGTAACAAAGGAAGAAAGTGACTGCGGAAGGCGACCTTAGCTTGGAGAGGAGCTGAGGGCCGAACTGCTGCAGGGGGAACGGTCAAATAAGGTCAATAACACTACCAGCCACACCCAAATACACATCACTGACCTTTACTTCCTAGCACAATACACCCACACGAGACCTGACCGAATCCTGAGGGACCAGTCGCCTTGAATAGAGGTAAGTAAGCTCTGTTCAACAATTGTAACGCTCCCCCCGGATTATTTAGTGTAATTAGACTTTTAACCCGTGGCGTGAGGACGCCCGACCAGCATCTGCCTGTAGCTTCTTCGTCTATGGGCCGCGAAGGATTCTACTCCTGGGATAGGCAGCTGCCGGCCGTAACAGTCTTTTTTATTGTCATTGCAGTAATTTTTAATAAAACGTTTTATCATAAAGCTAGCGGAGATAATAGCAGTAGTAAGATAGAGGTACATATCGATACAGAACGATTAAAATTGATTTCTGTTTAAGTCATTCTGCTGAAAGTTATCGACACGGCAAACAAATATTTGCGCAGTCTCCTGATGCCATTGTGTTTTGATTTGACGTTCGTCAGCGTGTTTACTTCTCTGGAAATTTAATCACAAACTTTATTCAAGTCATAACAAAAGCTGTGAAATGGAAAAATTGTTGCGAAAAATACTGTACAGTTTTCAAAACGTAATAATTTAAATATATTTTTGTTAATAAATTGGGTTTTCCTAAACCAAAAGTAAATCTCTTGCAATTTTAAATCCTCATTCACCACATCTTTGGCGGAGAGGAAAAAGATTATTAGGAAAGCTGTGATAAAGAACCTAAAAACCCGTCAGTTTAACATGGCAAAAATGCGAATCGTCTTGCTTATTCGCAATTTTAGTAAGTTAAATGCCTCCACAAGAGAAAAGTAATTTGGGGTTTTAAGCTGGTAAGAGATTTTCGAACTTAAACGCAAATTTAACATTTTTTTTTGGTGTAACATGGTCTACACTCAAATTTTGCTAGTGTGAAGTTGGACTTTAAACTCGAGATTGGTTCTGAATAGCGGTTTTAGTGTGGAAGGTAACGTTTTATATGACAAAAAATATGATAACTTATTTTAAATCTACATCTACATGGATGAAAAATTATAATCTATCTTTAAGTGTTTTCTGTATTAGTCTTAGTTGTATTTGTCTGACAGACGAAACTTTATATTTACTTGTCGAGAGACGTTCCGAAAATTGAAGTAAGCGAAGTCATGATGCGTTTACTAATTAGCGACTCGGAATACTTGTTCTCGCTTATACCGTATTGCAACTGTCGCTTAATTTTCCCCTCTTGCTATGCACACCTCAAAAACCTTTCATTTAATACTAGTAATAATAATAATGTCCTCCAGACCAAATTTCGGTCACGGCAGCCAGTCTCAACGGAGACTAGCCACTGTCCAAGATAGATGTCCAAGATTATAGTGCCCAAATGTATGCGCAAGCACAGGTGCACTCTCTATTTCCTCGCGCTCATAGTCCGATGGGACGGTAAACCGAAACGATCGGAGAGAGATCAGGTGCAAGATCAACGGCTTTACGTGCTTTCCGAGGCACGGCGGTGAGGCGCCGCCAGCTTCCTTCCGGGCAGCTACTGAGAGTTTCTTGATGGAAAAACTCAATAACTGATTTTTTGGCCCAACCCTAGTCGCACTACTACAACCACTATACCAACGAGGCACTCAGAACTTAATTCATAATGTAAAAAACTAATATTCATAATGTAAAACAACTATTATCCCAGTATTACAAATAAAATAAATAAAACTATGATGATGCGCGATGCGCATAGTAGACAGTCTTCATTATTGTATCGTTTTTTTCTTTTTCTTGCTTACCAGCCGATTACTGGCTGATTATTACTATTATTATATATAAATTTATAAAAGCTGTATAAATATATCAATGGAAATGATAAATATACATATATTAATATAGTGAAATAAATACATAAACAATACGTAAATAATTAAAAAGCCAACCAGGTGGAAGCTCTTATTTAATAATAAGGGCGTAGTCCATAACAAGCCCATTATTATTATTAATAATACATAAACGCACTAGCAGCTAAAAGCTGACGCGTGTGCATCTTAATATTTGGAGATTTTATACTATCTGTTCTTAGAAGCGTTCAATGTAGGATCATCAAACACATTTTGCGGTAGGTTATTATATATAACACGGTGATTTGTAATAAAGTTCTTCATGAGATTTCGCTTGGCAACACTGTAGCAGAGTTTGAGTTGATGTCCTAATGATGATAATGAAGAAGGTTAGGGAGCCATTATAGCATAGGGAATGGGTGCTTATTGGCGTCAGTAAAATAATTGACAGCAATGGTAAGAAGTTTTTAAGAAAGTTTTAAAGAAGTTTTTGTGTGTGGTAGAGCCATGCTGCAGCTATATTAGTAGTATAGTTGTAGTACGAATGGGTCGGCTCGACCGAGGAAGGACCACGCTCTCATAGAAAACCAGCGTAAAATGGCAGTTTGACACTGCTGTGTTTCATATGGTGAGTGTAGAGAACTGGAGACCCCTTTTTACTGGAAAAGAGGCATTCTATCTTAGTCCTCACGGGTGACGACGCATCTGCATTTTGATTCTTTATTGAGAATAAATGTAGATGTCTATGGGTTAAAGAAAGCACTTACCATCAGGTAGCCTGTGTGCTCGTTTGTCACCCTATCCTATAGAAAAAGTGCTGATTGACTGATCGTGAAGAAACCTGTATATTTCAGAGTCTAAAATATTTCTAGGACTTATAAAGTGCGCCAACACGCACTGAGGACATCACGGTCGATTCTAGCTTGACCTACAAAATGACAGACATAATGAATGAATGACATAACATAATGGAACGCTTGGGGTCATTATATTTGTTTTAGTCTTCAAGGCTGTAATGAATTGTAATCGTTAAGATAATTGGTATAGTGTGTTAATGTAGGTGACTACGTAAATGATTCTCGTTAAAACTAGTATGAAAAAACGTCGATGGATAAATAGCATTTATGGGGATAAATTATCGCGTTACGTCACGTCAGGTTGTGTTATAAGCCTTGTCCCCATATCGGTAGTTTCTTCGAACATCGAATAAAAAAGATAAAAGAAAGCGGAGATCGAACCAAAAATTGAAAAAAAGGCTTGATTTTCAAAGTTAAGATATTTAAAAAAGAATTAAAAACCCTTTGGGTCAGCTCATTTTATTGTTTACATTACTATACCGCATATTGAATTGATTATAAACCTTCTTTATATATTTTTAAAAATGATTATGACTAGAAATTTCTACCGCTATTTTTGAGAAACAATGCTATTTTTATTTTATTTATTTTTATTATATAGACTAAGGGTGACAAACGAGCACACAGTCCACTTAATGTTAAGTGGATGCTGTGGCCCATAGACACTGACATTTATCCTCGACTAAGAATCAAAATGCAGATGCGTTGTCACCCCTGAGGACTAAGATGGAATGCCTCGTTTCCAGTAAAACGGGTCACCGGGTCCACCGGAGTCTCCGGTTTCTACACTCTCCATACGATACACAGCAGCATTAAGCTGCTTCCCCTCTTATATCGATAATATCGAAATAATTGCATTATATTAAGGTGGGGAGATTATTTGCAAGTCATTAAGACATAAATAACCATTTTTACAATTTTTATCTGTCTGTCTGTCTATCTTTCTGTTTCTCTATCTAACCAGGCTAACCTTTGGTATGGCTGAATCAATGGTAATGAAAATTTACGAACAAATAGATAGCAATACCCGAAGGGATCTAGGCTCCATTTTATACGAAAAACTTGGAGATTTGAAAAATGAATAAATATCATTGATTTTCTTAATCCTAAATAATGCCATATTAATAAATCCTACCCAGGCGAAGCCACGGCGGGTTGCTAGTTTACCATTGTGGTATCACCACTGGACGTCCAGGCGGTACTATTTTTTATTCAAAGTGATCAAACATCTTTGTGTATCCTTTTCTGTGTCTGTACAGTTAATCGTTGTATTAGATAAAAAGCTTAAAAAGATTTTTCGTACAGTGGAAAGAACAAACAAAAAGTACCAAAAACCTTGGTTTATTACCGGGCATTTACGTGAGCAATTGCATAGCTGAAACCTTGACCCACTTAAGCTTTATCAAATAATTTGAAGATTTTGATTTGACCTGAAATACGGCTCATGAATTTTTATTAGTATAATAGTAGATCCTTGTAATTTGTCATTGTTTGTTTGACGTTTAGCCAATTATAAGTTTCTCTCGTTGTTTACCCGGCCTTGTCTCTACTATTAAACTAAACTGCGAAGGAAATTTCGTTATTACGGTAATCATAACGTCGTGTTTTTATCTTTAGATATTAATATCATGATTTATTTTTTGTTTGCAGGATGAAGATGTGAAAAAACAATTGCCGGTTGTACCGAAGTGTTGCCCCAGTGGCCAGAATCTAACGATTAACTACGAGAATGGTGTCGCGAAAACAGTGTGCTCTCGGTCGGGCCTCACATTCCAGCCGATTTTTCACAAAGCGAACGAAACGCACATATGGAGCTACGACAGCAATGTATTCGAAACTATCGTCGGCAATCCATGCATATATGAAAGGTTTGTGATAACACAATATGTGTGTACTTATTCATGAAACATTGATGAATATGTGTTAACAACATGTTTCGGTTAAAATATTCATCAAGGTTCCCTTCCTCTTCGTTTTCCTTATCCAGTCCATTTTCAGTCAATGTTAAAGTACTGTTGGACATGGGACTCACCCACAGTCAGCTTACATAACTGATATAAAAACTTGATGATTACACAGTCATTCAGCAGAGATCAAGGCCATCTCTTCTAAGTCTAAGGCTAGGTCTTTCTCTAAGTAGTGGACTTAAGCTCTACACAGCTAATGGCATATTGCTAAATAAATAATGTACAAGTCATTAGATTAGCTTTATTTGCTTGATTGCTTTCTAATATGTACAAACTCTGAAACTTAGCAAATCTAAATTCTGGTTGACGTTAAAGAGAACGTCACTTTTAGGCCGGCCACATACATACGGAATTCCGTTTTGGGATTCCGTTTCGATATTCCTATTCGAGATTCCGAACGCAGCAAGTGCATATATGGCAAAACGGGTTCCGCATGTGTGTGGCCGATCCGTTTCGGGATTCCGTTTCGATATTTCTATTCAGAATTCCGAACACAGCAAGTTCATATAAAATCTATGGCCCGTCACACACATACGGTAGTTTTCCGTTCGAAATTTTGTGAGCAAAACGGGCTTCCGTATGTGTGTGGCCGACCCGTTCGGAATTCCGAAACGGAATCCCGAAACGGGATTCCGCATGTGTGTGGCCGGCCTAATACCTAAAACACCATTAAAAGAATTACAAACTCAAGTTGTTGAAAAGGGCTTTAGAAAAATTGTCTTCATTTTCTTAAGTAACGACAAGTAGCGATCTTCCGTCACCCGTAACTTCAAATCATCCCTTATTTATTTTTAACAACATGCACAGGGAGGAAAGCAGCTGTTGTCGTTTCTTTTCTTGTATAATAAAAAGAAATATTATAATGGAAGCGTTACTTTGTTTGGACTTGCTTCTATGACAATAGCAACAATGGATTTAGAGTGAACTTTTGTTTGAAGGAAATACTTAAAATATTATAAATATTTATGTTCAATCGGTTGATTTTAAAAAAAATCAATTTTATAATTAGAATTAAGCGTTACTTTGCGGTAATGTCTTAATGTTAAAATGAATTAGCTAACATTTGCTTCTTAAGAATAAAAATGCGTTTTGACAGTTTGAAGAGCTTTTCACCTCTTCTCTCATACGCGTGTATCATCAACGTCGCCATTAATCCCAACACCTACTACTAAACTAGGAAATTAGTGTTGGCAGCAATGATTTTATAAAGGAACTCTTTTTTATATGTAATATCATTGGTTGGCGGTGATAGTGTACGTAATTGAAGGAATGAGTATCTACCATGCTCTCTCTCCAAACTAGATAATACACATAATTTTTATTTTTTACTCAGGTCTTAGCTAATTAATTTTAATATCTTTAATAAGATCAATTAATCAATAATATAAAAAAAAACAATCAATTATGTATTTCTAACCGATATCTTCCGTTAGACAAATAAAATTACTTTATCCATGTTGTACTGTATTTTTAAATTATAAAATTTAAAATTAAAAATTTTGTACAACCGATATAAATTATTAAGAATAACTCAAAAACTGTTTGTCAGACCTTGATCAAATTTGTATGGGACCACATGTGAAACACCAGCTTTTAAATAAAGAATTATTGAAATTTGTTCACCCAGTAAGAAGTTATGAGGTAACAAACATAAAAAACATACAGTTGAATTGAGTACCGGCTCCCTTTTTCCGAAGTCGGTAGAAAAGTATATGTTACGACTAATATTAGTGTAAATAATAAACTAACTCTTGGCCTACTAAACCAAGGTTTAATTTTAAGCGTAGGCTAATGGTATCTATTTTGTATAAGTTTAAGTTTTTATTATACAATATTTATTATATATTTTTAACAGTGGTAGAGCCACGCGGCAGCGTTTGCTGTCGCACGGAAGGGCCGGCTCGAACCGGGGTGGTACCACGACCTCACAGAAAACCAGCGTGAAGTAGAGGTTTACCTCTGCGTTTCGCTTGGTGAGTGCAGGTGGCCGGAGGCCCTTTTTACTGGAAATGAGGCATTCCATCTTAGTCCTCACGGGTGACAACGCATCTACATTTTGATTTGTAATAGAGGATAGATGTGGATGTCTATGGGCCGCAGCAACCACTTACCATCAGGTGGACTGTGTGCTAGTTTGTCACCCTTATTCTATAAAAAAAATACAAAAATGTTCGTGGCTATGAGGTGGTTCATGGGCTACCCCAGCCGCATCTTAACCTACTGGAGACCGGTGACACCTAGTTTTAGCTATCAATGAATCCAATACACCTAAGTTTAACCAAGTAGTGTGTAGTTTTAGTTTTTGTAAATCTGCGTACCGCCGGTCTCCAATGGGTTAAATTGCAGCTGGGCTGGCCCTTGAGCTACCCCAAAGCCAATACCCAAATGTTAACTACAAATTAGGAATCGTTTTAGAAAGTTTCATCAGAAGAAACTCATGTCTTCCAATACATTTGGGCGTACCATCTCGTCTATGTTAGATCTAAGCCACGGCGCCCACCTAAGCTACATGATTTCGACATGGCTTGTAGCATGATTCTGACGATGCTCTGACGTGACCACGAGTGACACTGCTTGCACCAACCTGTGCAACAATAGCATGTCGCAAAGTTCATTTTGGGCCAAAATCTCGCCTGAAGAGGATAAACATGCCCTTGTTTTGCTACAGATTTCAAACATTCAAAGTGCCAGCTGAAGATTTTGAGTACATCCCTAAGGGAAAAAATTTGAAAAGTGGTGGTACTTTCAATTTTATGAAGGAATTAGAATTACATTTCGCATAGATTTGCCCTACAAGTTGCAAGAAGCATCTTGCGAGTTCCTGTTATTGTAATCGTGTCTAGGATAATCATATAAACATGGTTTTTCATGAACTAAATCAATGAATTTAATATTAAAACTACAAGTTTCGTGTTACGTGCCACTTCAATGCGTCACTAGTAGCAAGCTGAATGGCACGTCAGATCATGCGGCGTCACGCCACGCAAATGGGCGTTACTACATACATTCCCTTTGAATGTTGAGGCGAGTGACAAGTTACGCGTCAAATCACGCGTCAGATCACGTGTTACGTTACGTAGGTGGGCGCCGGGCCTAAGGATACTCAAAGCGACGCGAAGCAGCGTCAAAAATGCGAGACGTTATTGGGACGTCAGTTCGCCCACTAAGCGTAACAATAGAGAATGTTAGATACTTTTACCGCAAATGTATATATAAATGAAAGAATAATTTATTTAAAGTTTATTTATTTATTTAACATTTACTTTTTTTAATAATTATTAATAACAAATAGTAAAAATATTGAATGAAAAAAAAACGACTTGTGATTGTTTGTGACGTCATTATATCCGTTGAGCACTACTGAGTTACTAAAGCGATATAATGACGTCACTGGCGGTTGAATTTAAAAAATCAATTATTAATTTTTTTTTAAATTTTTAAATTTTTTTTGGATTTTTCTTAATAATTTTTAGTAATCTTACAAAAAACATGCAACTTTTTACAAAGGCAAATGCTTCCTACAATGTGAGAGGTCCATGTTCAGCAGTGGACTATTTTGGGATGATAAAGAAGGAGAGAAAATATGTTTTTAAATAATGATATGCTCTTAAATACCTCTTAAAGTATTTTATTACTTTTTAGATATAAATTAGATCCCGAGAAAATGAGCGAAGACGAATTCTACTTATTGGTGAACGGTTCGCTCTTTGTGCCGTTCAGTGAACCTCATTTACTTGGAACAAGAGATTATTGTATGGAGACTTTTTGGAACGAAACGAACCCAGCGGGTATAACTCTTCCATTAGTTTGCTTTCGAACCCCTGTAGAGGAAGCGAAGACATCAGTTACACTCATAATTTATGCTACAGGTAATTTATTATTATGTAACTTTCCCATATAATGTAGATGTGAATCCAACAACTTCTATCCCAATAGAATGCGGAAAGAGTCTAAGAGACTATATGTTAGGGTTTTGAATAGCTTTTGCAGTTCCGAGTATGTGTTTTAGATAGCTTATTTCCACAACTTTATCGATTTTACTTTGTTTTCACAGACTTTGCCTGTAAGAAAACAACTTTTAAGAAACAAAGTGAACTGAATACATTATGGAATAATATTTCGCTCTCCATTTCGCGTATAGAATCAAAAAGATTCGAAGTTATTCTATCTTTCATTTATTTACATCTAGCGTATATTTTTTTTCAGGATTAATAATTTCAGTACCATTCCTCTTAGCGACCGCGTGCGTTTACACGTTTATAACAGAGTTAAGGGATACGCACGGTAAAGCACTGGCTTGCCATTCTATTTGTTTGGCTGTAGCATTCTCTTGTTTGGCTGCCACACAGCTGGCTGGACACGCTTTTCCTTCAACTGTTTGTAATATCATGGGTATGTTAATAAATTAACTATAGTTAATTAAAAAAAAATACTTTGATATTAATTTCTAATGTTTGTTTCAGCATATTCCATTCAACTGTCATTTGTATCGTGTTTCTTTTGGTTGAACGTAATGTGTTTCGATACTTTTTTGAACGTGAGGTAAGAATAAATATTAAGATCAATTTAGATATTACTAAAAATACTTTTTTGATAGAAATTTTGATTAATATAGATTATAAATAATACTTTTTAGCAAGTTTATATCACGTTGTTTTTATTACAGGCGATACATCAATGCATCAGTTAGTAGAAGAAGTATGAGGCGAAGGTTTGCGTGGTATTCTGCGTACGCGATACTCCTACCAGTCATACTATTAGTAGTTACAGTTACTATGGATTTATCTCCTGCAGTGCCTAGCACTTACCTTAAACCAAACTTTGGTGTAAAAGGCTGCTGGTTTAAAAGTACGTCTTTTATTTACTCCCTATATAGTATTACCAGAAATCCAATTTTTATAGAGTTTACTGTTAATAAAACATTTATAACTATTTATTTAATAAAATGTTTTTGTTTTTGCAGCTGATCAAGCGGCTTTGCCATATTTTTACGGGCCTGTGGCCGTTATCCTTCTTAGTAACCTCGTGATATTTTTCTTTACTTCACGCGCCTTTGCAGTACATTATGATAAGCTCAAAGACGTAACACGTAAGTTATTCTCTTTTGTACCTGTTTGAAGTTGTTGAATAATTTTCCTAGATATGTTTTGTAATTAAATAATAACATTACGTCATAAAATCCATTAGTACAGTAATGGACTTTAAATTTAGAAATACTTAAAATGCGACGTATATAAATGGACCATAAAATTCGTTTGACCTGTATGATGCCATGAATGGAAGTTTATAATTTAAAATTATTTGATACTATTTTATTTTGGAAAAATAAAATAGCATCAATTGAAAAATAAATACAAAAAATACAATTTCACCCGTGGAGTGGTTATCAAAATTATGCCATTTTTTTGTGTGAAGATAAATTAAAAGTAAGATTTATTATGAGATGGTAATATCATAACCATTTTATGTGTGAACGTTGTACTTGTTTGTAAAATAAACATGAAATATCCAAGCAATCACATAATTAAAGCAATAAGTTCGGGATTATTTCTATGCTGGAAACGGAACAAAATATGTCTGTCATCTTCGTCATAGTTGTTTTTATCCTCTTATCCAATGTATTTCCAGACGTTAGAATATTTATCCTATGTTTTATGAAGACATTAAAAAATATGTTAGAAATAATTAATATATTTTATCTTTTTATTTGCTATACAAATATTATGTCTATTGGTAACATATTTTAAATTTTCATTGTCTTGTTTTTCTGTAATCGCTTTTGTATTTTATTATTGCCTAATGTTTACTGACAGAGAATGCTTTTAGCATTAAGCATTATCTGGGCTGCAATGTTTTGTAGAACAGGCTTTTAACGATCTATTGCTGTCGCACTGTGCCCGAACGAACTGGCTAGAAAACCGAGAGAGACAATTGCCGGTCAGACTGATTATACGCATAAAAAATGAAGAAATTATCGCCGTATTGTCCTGTTTCCTCCAGAAAAATTGGATCGATTTTAAAGACTGGTTCTTTAAAAATGGCAGGTTTCTTGTTTTAAAAATGAATAATTTATGAAAAAATAACAAAACATAGGAACAGGACAGTGGTAGATATATATTATATATCTATATATATATTATACAGTAAAAATATTTGATCATGTGTTATTATCCAAGAAGAAAACAGAGAAATACGTTTGTATAACCTAAAAGCCGCCTGGATATACCATACCTACTCTCAAGTCCGTTTTTATTACTATAAATTATCTAAAAATAAATAAATAAATCCCGTGTAATGGTGTGTAAGAATACCCGCTACCCCATATCTTCCCGTGGGTGTCGTAAGAGGCGACATGAGGAAAACTGAGACAGAAGATGGGCAACAGCATCTTTCTGATAACAGCAAATTACAATAAAAAACTGCGGTTGCCAACCCACTCGCCAAGCGTGACAACTATGGCAATATACCCCTCATAACGAGAGTTACAAAAAGACGGCTCCCAGTCCCCGACGGCTCTGCTATTTCTGGCTACGGTGGTGACCATGGTAACGGCAGGGCATTGGGTGCTAAGAATCTCCGGTGGAGGTCCAGTTGCCGCCTAAGACGACTCGACCTGGGAACATAGAACTCACGTACCTTGAGGACTGAAGAGAAGATCCTGGAGCTGGAAGAAGAGATAGACAAGTTGCTCTGGAATATTATAGGATTATTCGAGGTCCGAAGAGAGTTGGTAACGGTAATCCTCGAATCCGGCAATTTATTCTATCACTGGGAGGGCGACCATCTGTCTCAAAGAGGTGTCGGATTTATCGTCCACAAGTCTGTCGTTAACAACATTGTAAAGACTGGGAGTGTGTTGACGATTGGGTGCGTAAACAAAACAAGGTACAAGAGAGAACGTTGAGCTGAAAGTAGGAAAATACAGAATAGGGCAACGGAATCCAAAAGGCCAGTAGTTGGACGACTTCATTGAGAAAAAGGGACTCATTATGATGAAATCTTTCCTCCAGAAGCGGCTCCACAGGAAGTGAATCTGGTCAAGCCCTGACGGTTCGACGAAAAATGAGATTGTGTTCATTATGACGACTAGACGGTAACTGTTCACTGATCGCGAGGGTGATAACTGGTAGCGATCACGGAATAGTTAAAGGCAAACTGAACCTAAACGTTAAGTTGGAGAGGTGTGGTCGAATGAAGTCAACACTCCGTCCTCCTCGTGCTCTAAACCAAAGTCCTGAAACCTTTCAGCTCGAGTTAAAAAACCGTTTTCAGTGCCTAGAAGATTGCAATGCAGTGGATGATGTGAATGATGGAAGCTGTGCATGTGATCGGAGCTAAGTTCTGCAAGACTCGCCGCAGAAGAATACAAAAACTCTCCGATCACACTTTTAATCTCATGGAAATGAAGCTGCAGTCTTTAGCAGATTTGACCGTATACAGACAACTGAACAATTGGATGTCCAAATGCATGCGGTGGGACTTATTCAACTTTAATACTGCTCGTATTAAAGAAGCGATCGAGTGGAACCAGGGCTCCAAAGTCTTTGCCAGAGATCTGTCTGCCAGAAAGAGCCAACTGTCAAAGCTGATGACCGAATGTGGCAGCATAGTTTCCGGGACACCTGAGATTTTGAGCGAGATTGAGAGATTCTTTGGGCAAGATACCCAGATGTACAGATTGTACACATCATCGTTGGAGTCACACGCAATTGTGAGTAACAATCCAAGAGCAATTCTTATCTGATACTATTCCGACGATATCCCGGACGTCAGTCTGAGCGAGATTAGAATGGCTCTTCAGCACCTTAAAAACGGCAAGTCATCAGGCGAGGATGGAATTACAGCGGAGCTTCTGAAAGCGAGTGGAAAACCGGTACTTGAAACCCTTTAGAAGCTCTTCAATTCCGTCCTCCATGGTGGGACTACTCCGGAGGCGTGGAGCAGAAGTCCGGTGGTCTTGTGCTTCGAGAAAGGTGACTACGCTCTCTTGAAGAACTACAGTCTGATTTCCCTTGTTAGCCACGTCTACGTGCTGTTGTCGAGTCATTACGAATCCTCTCGCACGCAGACTCGACGTCTTCAAGCCTCCTGAACAAACCGGCTTCTGAAAGGGGTTTAGCACCATATACTACATACATATCCTTCGGCAAATTGTACAGAAGACCGAAGAGTACAATATGCCATTTTGTCTTGCGTATGTGGATTATGAGAAAGCTTTCGATTCCGTCGAAATTTGGTTGGTGCTGCGGTCACTTCAGAGGTGCCAAGTTACCGTTGGTATAACGAAAAGCTGAAGTGTTTGTACAGTAGGGCCACGATAGCTATCCGAGAGTGATGTTATATCCCCGAAACTCTTCACCGCTGCATTGGAAGACGTTTTCAAGCTTCTAGACTAGAAGGATACGGTATCAACGTCAATGGTGAGCACATCACTCACCTTCGATTTACCGATGATATAGTTCTTATGGCAGAATCGCTGGACGATCTAACCACTATGTTGAATGACCTCAATAGTGTCTCCCAACGTATTGATTTTAAGATGAACATTAACAAAAGGAAGATCATGTGTATCGTCCATGTCACACTTATGCCGGTAGTTGTTGTAGTACTAAGCTTGAAGTTGTTGACGAGTATGTTTACCTGGGACAAATAGTCCAAATAGGTAAGTCCAATTTCGACCGAGAAGTCAATCGATGAATTCAACTCGGCTGGGCAGCGTTCGGGAGATTACGACACATCTTCTCGTCAAGCATACCTCGAAACCTCAAAACAAGATTGTTTAACCAGTGCGTGTTGCCGATGATGACTTATGGATCTAAGACGTGGTCCTTCACTGCTGGCCGTATGCGGAAGCTCAAGGTCACTGAGCGAGCTAGGGAGAGAGCTATGCTCGGGGTTTCTCTGCATGATAGACTTAAAAACCGGGATATCCACAGTATACCAGAGTAACGGACATAGCCCAACAAATTAGTAAGCTGAAGTGGCAATAGGCCGGCCATATAGCTCGAAGAATAGAAAACCGATGGGGAAGAAAGGTTTTCGAGTGACAGCCTAATACCGGCGGGCGAAGTGTAGGGCGTCCCCCCACTAGATGGAGTGACGACCTGTCAAGACGTACAGGAAGTTAATGTATGCAGGTGGCTTGGCACCGTACTTTGTGGCATTCCTTGGGGGAGGTATTTGTTCAGCAGTGGACTTGTGCTGGGCTGTAATGATGATGATGAAAGATGAAATAAATAAATAATAATTCTTAAACTTTATCGATTCATTAGGATTAAAGTTTATAAGATTGTAAGATATGAGGTGACAGAGGGAAACTGATTCAGGGGTTGGGCAGTAGCATCATCCCGGTAACAAATGACTATTGCCTACCTACCGTGCAGCTATGGAAATATTCCCTATGAGTATAATCTGTACGGAGGTCTGTGTTCAACTATGGTCTTCTGATAGACTGTTATGAATTGATGAATTAAAGAAGATTATTGTCTACCATATCAGTCAGTTATTTTTGTCTTACTCTTACATAACATATAAGTTAATAGCTTATAAGCTGATTTAATTTCGATTTGATAAAATCTTATAGTAGATTTCTTTCAATGTAGCATTAGATATGGCGCATTCAGACAATAGCGCGTCAGATGACTGGGTGCGACTCAGCACGGTGTTGGGGCAGCCAGTACTCCCGCAGGAACGCGCCGCCTCGCCGCCGAGGGAAATTGTTGCTAACTTTAACCTTACATAACATATAAGTTAATAGCTTATAAGCTGATTTAATTTCGATTTGATAAAATCTTATAGTAGATTTCTTTCAATGTAGCATTAGATATGGCGCATTCAGACAATAGCGCGTCAGATGACTGGGTGCGACTCAGCACGGTGTTGGGGCAGCCAGTACTCCCGCAGGAACGCGCCGCCTCGCCGCCGAGGGAAATTGTTGCTAATTTTAACCAAAGGCTCAAAAAATATAAAAAAATGTAAGATCATATTACCAATTTTTTTAAATTTTAAAAATTCTTGAAAATGATCGACAAACCCGTGGTATATTTTTTCTACCTTTTTAATGTTTTAAATCATTACTAAATTTATTTTTGTATATTTTTTAAAGTTTTCGAACATGTTGCATCCTGTCGGTCATCATGGGGCTGTCGTGGGTGCTGGAGGTGGTGTCGTGGGCGGCAGGCGCAGGCTCGGCCGCCGTCTCCGTGTGGTCCCTATTTGACCTCATCAACGCTTTGCAAGGAGTCGTCATATTTACCATTTATGTACTTCAACAGCCCGTCCGTTCTCATATTAAGGTGAGTAGTTGTAAGAACTTTATTTTTAGATTTACCATTACTAAGTAAATATTTAATTATTTGCAGATGCTAAGCTTTGGTTAGTTTTTATCAGTATTCTCGTTAGGTATTTCAATATTATATTTATTAGATTTATATGTGGTAGGTCTCTTTTTTGGGTTTTCTTTGGGTCTTCGGAAAACAGCAGTGCCCGCACTGCTATGTTCCAGTCTGAACGGTATAGTTAGCTAGTTTAATAAAGGACTGTGAGGCATTCCATCTCCGTCCTCATAGCTGACAACGCAGCCCATGTTTGAAGTTGACTGGACTTCCATTTGGCACGATCCTGACACACATTTTTCGCTTCCTCCACATCCATATACATACCTCCGCATACACGCTCTTCGGTTAAAGGTACTCTATATTTGGCCCATTTTCAATATATCGCCAATTTGGTCGATAAACTTTCACCTAGGGCGTCCCTTCCCGACTCTGCAGTTCACCTCTGCGACATAAATTTGCTTTGTCACTCTTTCTTCATTCATTTTTTCTACATGACCAAACCACCAAAGCATTCCTTTTTTAATCCTGGTCACAACATCATCTTGCAAACCACACTCTTATCAAACAATTTTTCAATACTTATAAATATTTTTACAATGCTGATACAATATGTAGATTTATCATTATAATGCCTTTAGAACTATATTTTTTATGTATATGGTAGTTTATCTTTAGTTATTTGCCACCGCATATCATCCTACGGCGTTACGTAAATGTTGGTTATGGAAAATACCATAGAAATATTAAAAAGAGGAGAAGTGGCAAGGGGGCGTGTCTGTGTCCGCACGATATGATCAAAATGCTCAGGTTCTATTCAAATGGCCGTCTTTGCGTATTAGTATACTTTCAACCGTAATCGTGAAACAATATCAGAACGTCGTGTTATTCAGTGGTTTCTTGTAAAAACCGAAGCCAAAACAAAATCTTTGTAGATCATGGAATCACTTAACATATGTAAGAACAAGTATTTTACTATCTTTATCTTTAAAATCAAGAAAAACAACAAATCGTAAAATATTTTTTGCTCTTAATGCGTTATTTTTGTTTTCAAATATCACTGCAACGGTACTATTTTGTAGTAAATACATTGCTTCTTAACCACTACTTATGTATATCGCTAAGCGACTGAACAAGCAATGTAAATATGACAAAACGATACTTTATTTATGGGGATGCATCGTGTGGTACGGCCACTGTATCTTGCGATGAGTTAGTGTTGTGCTTGCGCAGATCCACTAAAGTATGCTATCGACAACAATGTCGATTGGCGAATTGCTATTATAGTTTATTCTTTCAATTTGTCAACCGTTTCAGCCCGGTGGGAAGACTGATGTGACATAATGGTATTTAATTATTTTGATTATTTTCACAGTTTAGTACACTGAATTCGTAACTAGCGATCATAAAGTAAGTTGCTTAAACTATTAGGTTAATCATCGGTTAAGTGTTTTGGGTTGAATTATAGTATATTATGCCTTATCTTCGTGTTGATTCCATACTTTTGTGTTTTCAAAATCTTCGAATGCGTTATTATACCTAATTGGTATGGTTCAGAATTCAGATAATATTATAATAGTGACTTTTGCTAAAAATACGTCAACATGATTCTCCTGGCTATTTATTTGTTATGCATGATGTTTGTTTTCATATATTTAACAATATCTTAACCAACCAGGGGTTTTTTAACAAAGGCTTGCCAGGTACATGGTGAGGTTAAGAAATTGCGTAGGATATATGTAAATGATAAATAAATTATTATCGTACATTTTCAGCTTCCCAAAAGATGCTAATTTAAAAAAGAAATGAATTGATGCCACAGGAAGGCCACCAAACTGGTTCCCTACAAAAACTAGTACCATATGCCAAAATACATACTTTTTCAATACGCTATGACAATCGAAACCAACATAACCGGATTTTTTTATTGTATTTGTTAGGTAGGTTAGATACTTAATAATTTACGTTTAGCTACATATTGTTTATTTTTATTATATAATTTCCTGTGCATATCGTGTTTTATTTATTTTATTTTCAATTTTAGTGCAATTTTAGTATAAATGGAAGAGAATCGATAACTTTCCAATTTAGTCAATCACTAATGTATATGTAAAATAAATGGCTTTTGTTTTTAAAATGCACAGCACAACGATAGCGACTGATATTTTTGTGTGAGTAAGTAGTACGGTACATGGTAAATGCACGCTGTTTCTGTAGAAATACGGTTTATAATTGATTGTGTAGTACGTTCTGATTTATAAAATGCGGGTGTGTGCGCGACTGCGTATCTATTGCTTTTACTGATCTGCAAGTGTAGTAGTAGGCGGGTGGTAGGGGCCAACTGGAGACATCGGGTTCCGATACATTTTCAACTACCGGGCATATCTCCTTCTATTATTATATCTATGGAAAATACTATGAAGTTTTTATGGCAATGCAATAGCAAGATAGCGATACAACCGTTTCGTAGGTTAGATGTAGAACAGCTAGATTAGTTTCGGGGTGAAAGTAAAATGTTCAAGAAATTTAACACTGATAAGTTGCTAGTATGGCGTAAATAAAATCTTCTCAACGGTAGGAGAGGACTACGTATTGTAGGGTATTTTCACGGGCTGGTGATGATTTAAAAATTATTACATATTATATTCATTACACTGCAAGTCTATCAAAGTCCTTTGCTGAGCAGAACTCTCGCATAGATTTCCTCACATTTGTCATAGTGTTGCCACATTTCACACTTTACAGACAGGCTGGCAATTGCAGTGTTTTATTATATTCTTTAATTTCCTTCTGTCGCCTCTTACGATACCCAACATAATACTAAAGGGTAACTTAATAATAGAGAGTAATTGATTCTCTCATTTAGATGATTTATACACATGATATTTAAAAAAAAGTTAATATAATCTTTTTCAATTAGTTGTCAAAATTCTGCACATCATGTAGAAGAAAAAGAAACGGCTCCGAAGTGGCGGTAGTGAGTGAACGGAACAGCATAGACTGTGGTCCCGGACGGAGAGACTACGTCTAATGTGTGTCGATATGTTGTCTCACAAGTGTCACTAGAGATAGAGACTGATGGTGGTAACAGTATTACATATACAGTGCGCAGTTCCGTTGTTATGGATCTGTGAAATAAACGTGGAACTCTAGCAAGTGTGTTTAAATTATGCTATAGTGTATTTATTTTTATATATTTTTAATTAGGTTTAAACTATAACAAAATGAATCTGAGGTTGTTCCGTTTTATTTTGAAAAATAAATTATTCAGTTAATGTTTTTTTGTGTGTAATTAAAGTGTAAATAATTAATTCAATGAACTGTTGTATAATTTTCGTTAAATTATTTTATTATTGTTTAATCATTTAATATAAATACATATGAGTTTGGATATTTATGTGATGGCTGGGATATGAATAAATATTTACTATTATTACTATTACTGTAATTATTACAAGATTGTCGTCGCGGATTATGTAACAGGACCTTTAATCATAAAACTTTTATATCGAAATGTACGTAACATGTTGTTTTGAAATGAGCTAAATTAAGTTACACGACAATCTAATCTTTAGAAATCAAATACGACTTTGATCGTATGTATGTATTAGTCACTAACAGTAGCACTTCATGATATCAATTTATAATCAGGTATAAAATTCCTTAGCAATGATTATTCCTGTGATAGCGCCTTATAAATATATCAGTTATTATTTACATGCAGATATACTTTAATAACTAGTTCCTTGCAAATAATTTAACGTGTAATTAAGGATTTGTTTATTTTTATCGATGCTTAAAAACTTTGATGACACAACAATAATTAATTAATTTGAAATATACATTATGGATTATTTCCCATTTTAAGGGCACTAATTCTATATTCAAAAATGTAATTTGAGAATGTTGGCAAGATTAATAAATTATTAAAAACCGTCAATACCTACTTGTTTTTAATAATTATTCAGAATAATCAAAATAAGCATTTTTTTATTAATAAAATATAAAGTAACAACAATGAAGAAAGTACTTAGTATATATTCCCAGAACATTTACTAGGTACTTTACCTCGTATAGCTAGTTAATCTACTGAATAATATCTTCAGTAGACACTGAATACTTGATATACTATTAAAAATGATAAGTTTTTAAATATTAAGTGGTAATGCATAGATTCATATACCAGAGTAAGGTACGAGGAAAATACGTTTCTTTTTTTTGAAAAGTTATATTTGCAAATAAAACACAACAATGAACAAATAGGTAATATTTTAACTAATGACATGTTACTAGGATGCGTAGTATAAGTTTCACGTATCATAAATTTGCACGAGAGAAACAAACAAATTAATCAAAAAATAAGTATGTCAAAAAGAAAAGCAATCCATTAGTTGACAAGTAGTTTACTCACGTCGATTAATTTATTACTTTTTTTTGACTAAAGGAGAAAATATTACTAAAGAAGGATTTTGTTAACAAGCTACAATAAATATTAAAAATAAAAAATATTTTATCTTCAGTAATTGAAAACAAAAACAACAACGATGCATCGGAAAACAATTTTTTTTTGTTAAAGTATTATAATTTACGATAAATGTTATATATTAAATTCTTAAGTGTACACCCAAGCAGCTTGTTATGTCTGTGGTTGTTAATATTTAGAATAAGAAAGCATATTTTTATAATGTAATGTGACGACCAAGATGTAAACGGTTATAGAGTAAACCTAAGCATATGGTTTAAGAATAAATAAATTTATAATTTTATATACGACAATGTGTAGTGCCATATGTAAGTGATAGATAAGTACATATAGAAAGAAATATATGGTGTGCATTGTTTCCTTTGTGAATGCTAGTCATAATTATTTAACTAATGAATGTTACAAATATTTAGATCAGTTATTAATTTATTTTAATTAAATTATGTTATTTAAAAAGGTTTTAAAGATAATTGTTTTATTTTAAAATACATAATATACCACATATTAAAAATATACATACATTATACATATTAAAGTACATAAGTTAACTTAAAAAATATTCTTTTATTTATTTTGATCTACATTTGAGTAATTGTTTATGCATCGCAAATTGTTATACAAGACTGCTCGTAAAAGAAATTGTACGTAATTTTATGGTGTAATGAATATTCTCCTTTATTCACAAGGATGTACTCGTCGCTGCATACTTTTATTAAACACTGGTTTAAAAACATGCGCAGATTTGGTAACTTTGTTACGGAATAGCGTTTTCAAAAATGTTTGTTTGTTATTTATTGCAAGGTAATTTTTTATTTTAATATGTTCCCCTGAATATTTCATTTAATGTTTCTTCAGTTGTCAACAATTGGTAAAATAATCGTTATTATATTGGTAAAACTCACGTATAAATGTTTGGCGGAAAATTTACATAAGACAATAATTAGATTCGTAAAATTTTATCAAATTAAATAATTTTAGTTTGAACATTTTTCTTATTTTCCTCAGTTTTAAGTCGGGCTAAAATAAACTAATAATAAACTCATTTTAACGAGATGAGTTTTATGTACAATTATAATTGTTTATAAATAAATAAATTAAAACAGTGCGTGTGTACCTCCTCGTATGTAACATAATTATTGTTAAATGTTGATGCGGAATTATTATGTGAAAAATAATAATGTATATTTGTCTATTTTGCAAACATGATGTTAAATAAAGAAGCTTTATATATATATATTCAATGTTTTATTGTTTTATTTACATAAGCCATTGTAGTAGAGAAGTCCAGTTCTCAATTTGCTTATTGCAGTTTTAAGTAGGTACAGATTAACAATGTACATGACGGTGGCGTAAAACTTTGTAATTTCTTAACAATATTGTTCCTGCATATCTGAGAAATTAATAAAAATGGATTACATACGCCGACGACTGTTACTTGCTTCTTATCTGTTCGAGTATAATTAAAAATTAAAAATTTTGTACAGCCGACTTCAATATAAGTTATTTAAGAATAACTCAAAAACTATTGGTCTGACCTTGATAAAATTTATATGAGACCATACGAGAACTATCAGCTTTCATATAAAAAAGAATCATCGAAATCGGTTCACCCAGTACAAAGTTATGAGGTAACACACATTAAAAAAACACAGTCGAATTTAGTACCGTCTCCTTTTTGGAAGTCGGCAGAAAAACAAGCAGTGGTGTAGGTATGTAGAAAAAATATTTATGTAAGTATAATGAAAACTCGAATATTAAGTATTTTTTTGTAGATAGGGTGACAAACGAGCACACAGTCCACCTGATGGTAAATGGTTGCTGTGACCCACATCTACATCTATACTCGTTTGCGAATCAAAATGCAGATGCGTTGTTACCCGTGAGGACTAAGTTGAAATGCCTCTTTTCCAGTGAAAAGGGTCTCCGGTTCTGTACACTCACCATACGAAACACAGCAGTGTTAAGCTGCTATTTTACGCTGGTATTCTGTGACAGCGTGGTCCTTCCCCGGTCGAGCCGACCCATTCGTGTTACAACTATACTACTGTAGCATGGCTCTACCACGTACGAAAGTATATTATGTAGTTACGATTATTGTACCCTTTTAGCATTCATAACAACATAGATTACAATTTAGTTGTGGTATAGTAATTCTAAGCGTATCTGTACGTTTTTTTAGTTAGTTTTATTCAAAAAAATGTCATATAAATCTGCTAACCTACAATAAAGTATGAAATTGTATTGCTCTTATTTTGATCTCTGTTACTTTAGCAAAGGTTATTGTGAGATGTAAAATAGCACACAATTCCTTCGCAATACAAAGTAGATTCATCTTTAGTTCTAGGTGCTTCCCACTGCCAATAAGATGTACAAAGTATTCTAAATTGCATAGGAACCTTTATCATTTGACCCAATAAAAAGACATAATGAGGTCGTGCTATTAAGAAGCTTTCTTCGATTCTTTTCAATGCAGGAATTAAGTGCAGTAGAGAACGTGACTAATCTCGCCACTTTCTTTCAATTCTTAAACCGCAGGGATTCACTCGCACCACTGCATTTTTATTATTGGGAAAATGACAATATCCCATTATATTTAAAATTTATATGAAACGTGGGTTATATTAATGCGTTACCGTCAAATCTATCAAACGTACACTGCTTTATAGGCCAGCCCCATAGATTGTCTCATAAGGGATATTTGCTATAGTTGCCGCGCTTGGCAGGCGGTTTAGCAACCGCAGTTCTTTTACTTTTCAGATGGGATATTAGGAAGACGCTGCTGCCCATCTACTGGGTTCGTTGCCCCTGTGGCCTCTTACGACACCCACGGGACGATATGGGTGGGATATGGGATATTCTTACACCGCCACTATACGCTGATAATATTATCACTCATAAAACTTTAATTAAGAGAATACCTGGGCGTCGCGCTATGCGTGAGTGACTGAGCACGACAAGTGAGAGAGATAACTAGAGGTCGAGCTAATTACACGCATGAAAAATTGAATGTTGTTTTGATTGAATTTATTTTTTTAAGGAACTAAAATATTTAATTAGGAAGGTTTGTGGCTATGCCTGCGTTTTCCTTTTATTTTTTTTATGTTTGTCAAATTTGTTTGCTGGATGTCTAATAACGCTATAAATAGCAGTTTTAGTAATCTTAGAAGATTACTACTTTGTAAAATAATTAATTTGTGTTAAAACAAAATATAGAATCATGGCAGTGGTAGATATGAATTGTATCGTAAATAAAATTGCTTTAGTGTCATTTTTAGGGAGAAAACAGAATAATAGAATTGTACAGACAAAACATCGCTTAGATATCCTTTTAGGACTCAAGACATATTACAATAGTCTATTTGTTGAAGGTTATTGGATATTATGGTCAGTAGCTCATATCCCCAATTAAAACGAAAAGTGAAAGTAAAGTGGAACGGTTAAATAAAACTTATAGTTTAGTACTTATTATTATTAAAGGCATTTATTTTCAAACTTATGATAATCATTACAATCCTACCCAAGTTAGCTGCGAAACATAAGTCTCCCCCAAGGAAAGTCACAAAGCACGGTTCTGAGCCATCTGCATCTATCGACTCCCAGCATCTCTTATAGGGTCATCACTCTACCTAGTGAAAAGCGGTCCTACATTTCTAACTTATATAAAGCAACAAAAAATATAAATTTAATTATCACTGTAGAAGTGTGCTCGTCGCGACACCTGCCAGCCCTTTTCAGGGCTGCAATTCTACTTAGCTGCGCACCCATGTCAACGAGGGTTAGGGCGTCCCCCCAAGGCGACGCACACCAGCTCGTCCCCGTTGGTGTGGAATGCAGCGCGCAAAGCGGCGATGGGGACCGCCACCCGTCACGCACAGCCCGACACGGCGGAAGGTGGAGGACAGAGTGCAGAGTTGGCACGTGGAATGTTAGAGGAGGCATGAGAGATAAGACGAATGAGTTGATCGAAATAATGAAAGAAAGAGAATTAGATGTCGTGTGTATGTCGGAGGTCAAACGGAAGGGCAGTGGTACTGAAGAGCTCCCTGGCGGGGCGTTAGCTCTATGGTCCGGAGTCCCGGAGAGCGAGAGCGCCCGCCAGGGAGTGGGGGTGCTGCTGTCGTCTCGGTTGGTCGATGTTATGACTGAATATAAGGTTGTGAACTCAAGACTTCTCTGGGTTCGCTTTAAATTGGGACTGACGAAGTTATTCCTTTTCGCTGTTTATGCGCCGGTAGCTTCGTCGTCCAGGGCTGAGCTGGAGGAGTTTTGGGAGAATGTAAGAGAAGTTCTAGATTTGGCTAGGGGAAACGAAAGAATTGTTGTATGTGGTGATTTGAATGGATGGGTTGGTACCGCTCGACCAGGGTACGAGTCGGTGCTTGGAAAGTTTGGCGATAAAAGGGTTAATGATGCTGGCAAGCTTATACTGGCGGTATGCAAGGAAAAGGGTCTTCTTGTGACAAACACTATGTTTAATCACAAGAAGATCCATATGTATACTAGAGAAAGTAAGAATGAGAGAAGTATGATCGATTTGTTCCTGGTGGATGACCGACTGCGAAAACAGGTGATGGATACGCGAGTGTTCAGGGGTGCTGACCTGGGAACGGATCACTATCTAGTGATTACTAGATTTAGGGGTCTGTTCGCGGGTTGGCGCTACCGGACGGCAGTAACAGAACCACAGTCGGTCTGTCGCATCCGAAGCTGGAAGCTTCAGGAAGCGGATACTAGGGACAAATATCATGCGAGGGTAGCCGGAAAGCTTGACAACATCGATGGCAGAAAAGAATGTGTTGAAAGAACATGGCAGAACCTTAGGGATGGAATGGTAAGTGCAGCGGAAGAAGTGTGTGAAACGATTAAAAGAGGCAGTAGTAAAAGAAGAGATGCATGGTGGAATGATGAAGTGAAAGAAGCTGTAAAGAAGAAGAAGAAAGCATGGTTAGACTACTTGGCCTCTAGTAATGATAAGGATATGAGAGAGAAGATGAAAGAAAGATATAAGCTGCAGAAAGTTCACACGAAAGCATTGATTGAGGAAGTGCGTGAAAGATGTAGAATGGAAGCGGACGAAAGGTTGTCGCACAACTTTAAGGAGAACTCCAAACTCTTCTGGAAAGAGGTTGGAAGGACCCGAAGTGGTGCGACGGCCTTAAGAATGAACAAAGTGCTTTCGAGAACTAATGACGTCCTCTCAGAAAAATCGGACGTCATGCAGCGATGGAGCGAATTTTATAGAGAAATGTATGCGTGTGATGATCTTAGTAAGGGATCCGGGGATGACATCGAGACTGGTACGCCAGACCCGGACCTCGATGACACTGAGGTCATCAGTATGAAAGAGATTGAACGTGCGATTCGAAGTTTGAAATGTGGTAAGGCTGCGGGACTAGACAGAGTTACTGCTGAAATGGTCAAGTATGGTGGGCCTCGCGTCTGGGACAGCTTTCATCTGTTGTGCAATTTGTGCTGGCGGACGGGGGATGTCCCGGATGATTGGCTATCCCCAGTCATTGTGCCTATATATAAAGGTAAAGGTTCACATTTTGACTGCGGGTGCTATCGGGCGATCAGCTTGACCAGTTTAGCAAGTAAAGTTTACTCGAAGGTTTTGACACGTAGGATGCAAGAGAAATCGGAAAGATTTCTATGGGAGGCACAATGCGGATTTAGACCTGGAAGAGGATGCACGGATCAAATGTTTTCTCTCCGCATGATCACGGAAAAGCTTCTGGCTGCTAACCAGAGGATTTTCTGTGCTTTTGTGGATCTTGAGAAAGCATTTGATAAGGTTGTAAGGAAGAAAATGTGGGAACTGTTGCCGGGGTATGGTGTGGATGGTCGCTTGCTAAGGGCTGTGCAGTCACTTTACTGTGACTGTAAAGCCTGTGTGCGGGTAGAGCATGACCTGTCACCCATGTTTAGCGTCCAAACGGGCGTAAAACAGGGTTGTGTCATGTCTTCCTGGCTGTTCATACTGTATCTCGACGGCTGTTTACAGAAACTGAAAGATAGCTGTTTGGGTGTGAAATTGGGTGACATTAAAGTAAATTGTCTGCTGTATGCTGATGATGCAGTGCTTATTGCACCATCAGAGGCAGAACTGCAGGCATTAGTCACGTGTATGAAAGAGGAATGTGAAATTAAAGGTCTCCGTTTGAATGCTAATAAAACTAAGGTTCTGGTATTTGAAAGGGACGAAGAGAGAACGAAGTGTGAAATATGGGTAAATCAGGAATGTCTAGAACAGGTAAATGAAATTGTATACTTGGGGAGTGCTTTTAGCCGGGATGGAAGATGTGATTTAGATGTGGACAGGCGTGTCGCTGCCGGGAACAAAGTCAATGGTGCCCTGACTGCGTTAGTCAAAAGGCAAGGCGTAGTGAAGAGTGCACGCCTTGCAATACATAACGCAGTGTTGGTACCGACTTTGTTATATGGCAGCGAAACCTGGGTATGCCAGAAGAAGCATAAAAGCAAGTTGAATGCAGTGGAGATGCGATCTCTTCGTAAAATGTGCGGCGTCACCATGGCTGACCGAAAGCGAAACGAAGAGATTCGCAATATGGCAGGTTTGAAAGATGACCTTATCACAAAAATTGATAAGGGCGTGCTTCGATGGTTTGGGCACGTTGAGCGAATGAGTGAAGACCGAATGGTGAAGAAAATATATAGCGCGAAAGTTAATATTAAAAGGTGTCGAGGTAGACCGAGACTAACTTTCGAAGACCATGTGAGCAAATTGCTCGAAGAGGGGAGGGTCAAGAGTACTCGGATACCTAGACGTGCATGTATGAAGAAGATGATGAATCTGAAAGAAGCGAAAGAGGTATGTAAGGATCGTGACACTTGGCGATCTGTTCTCTCTGGCTACCCCGTCAGGAATTGTGCGTGACGATAAGTAAGTAAGTAAGTAAGTATCTTATACTCTTTTCGCGATAGCGCCAAGAATGTTGTGATCAATAATTTAATATTAAAAATATTGTACAGCCGACTGCAATATAAGTTATTAAGAATAATTCAAAAACTATTAGTCTCACCTTGATCAACCACACGAGAAGTACCAGCTATTAAACAAAAAAAGAATCATCAAAATCGATTCACCCAGTAAAAAGTTATGAGGTTACACACATAAAAAAATACAGTCGAATTGAGTACCGTCTCCTTTTTCAGCTCAAATAACCAGCTCTCTTGTTAACAATCGCCACCTCTACTCGGCCATTGTGTGCGCGAAAGAAATCCCTTCACTCCTTTTTGTTTCGAGGGGCAAAAGAGGACTATTGGAAGTGGCAGAGAGACCTCATGGCTTTCGATAAATATCGATGTAAACATCATAATAACCAGAATTAGAAAAGTACAATTCAAAAATAATCTATGGTTTACGATAGTGTTGTACCCATAAATGTGGTAGATTTTGAATCAAAAATTTGCCTGTCAAGCGTGGCAATTATGGCTGATCGATCAATATGGGGTAGTGGACTTAATGGACTAAAAATAAATATTAAATCGCTATCTAATCTGGCGTTTTTAGTTTTTTGCATATATTTCAAAGAAGTTGTATGGGCAGCATCTTTTTGACGTGACAACGTCTTATAAATCGATGAAGCTCGCTGCACGCACGAAAAACATGACTCATGCGGCGTTACCTAGGCGTTCCATTTAAAGTGCAAGCGAGAGCGCGGAACGAGCGACTGTGCGAGCGAATGTGGTGTCAATTGTTTATAGCAACGATAATTGCGGCGATAAAGGTAATGATTCTTTCGATATTAAATATTTCTTATGACGTTGTCACGTTCAACTATCGTCAGTAAACCGACTTTACAGACAACCGATTTTTTTCTATAGAATAAGGGTGACAAACGAGCACACAGTCCCCCTGATGGCATTAGATACCGTGGTCCATACACATCTACATCTAATCTCGAAAAAATTAAAAATACAGATTTTCAATCTTAGTCCATCTTAGTCATTGATCATCTTAGTCTTAGACATTCCATCTTAGTCGTTAGGGGTGACACACCCCTAAGGACTAAGATGGAATGCCTTGTTTCCACTAAAAGGGTATCCGGTTCTTTACATTCACCATACGAAACACAGAAGTATTAAGTTGCTATTTTATGCTGATATTCTGTAAGAGCGTGGGCCTTCCCCGGTTAAGCCGATCCATTCGTGCTACAACTACTATTATTCTTAAGCTGCCATTTTACGCTGGTATTCTGTATATCTTCTTGGTAATAACTCAAAATAATAAAGCTGCGGTCGCTAACTCGCGTGCCCAGTGTGGTAACTACGGCATATAAAAGGCAATTTTTGGGGTAGGCCTATGTTCAGCAGTGAACTTTTGATAGACTGCAATGAATGAATTAAAATAAACTGTTAAAATTAATTAGATTAGGTAATGGGCACGCAAAGAGTGGCGCTTAAAATTTTTCCACACCATTCGCGATAAGACAACGGTGAAATTGAAATCTAGGTAGTGAAACGCTTTCCGTGTGTTCATTCGTGCAGTGACAGCACTTTAACAGTTGATGAGGGTTGTCATAAGTTTTCCCTCTGTTCGCATACACGTGACGTTCTTATCTAGTAATGGATTTGGATCAAAAAATGAATCGTTCTCAGTGCTACATTTATATCTATAATCTTAAAAAAATATATGTTAATACGGTAATATTTAAAATTGTTTACTTCGATAATTCATTTATAACACGTCAAAAGTCTACTGATGGACATATGCCTCCCTATAGATTGTCTCGTAGGGCGATATTTGCCATTGTTGCCAATCGCTGTTTTCTATTGTACTCTTATAAGGAAGATGCTGCATCCCATCTTCTGTCTTTGTTTCCCTCTGTCGCCTTTTACGAGGTCCACAGGATGATATCGTTATAGTTTCTCTTGCGCTGTCACTACTGATATTATAATAAGAATCTTAAGGTACCGAAACATATAAGCTCAATTGAAGTTTTTAAAATTAACGCCCGCGCACACACTGCTAAGTGTGAAAGAGGTGACATTGCGTGTACAAGAAACTTTTTTATTTCTTTTGCGATGGACTCGTACATTTGTGCTTTTGCCAGGGTCAAGTTAAAGAAAATTATCTTTGTAATTAGATGTTTATTAACTTCCGTACAATATTTTTTTTATAGAATAAGGGTGACAAACGAGCACACAGTTCACCTGATGGTAAATGGTTGCTGTGCCCCATAGATATTTACATCTATCTTCGTTTGCGAATTAAAATGCAGATGCGTTGTCAGCCGTGACGACTAAGATAGAATGCCTATTTTCCAGTTAAAAGGGCCTCCGGTTCTCTACACTCACCATACGAAACACAGCAGAACTAAGCTGCTATTTTACGCTGGTATTCCGTGAGAGCGTGGTCCTTCCCCGGTCGAGCCGATCCATTTGTATTACAACTATACTATTAATATAGCTGCAGCATGACTTTACCATGTACAATATGTTGATGCATCACATTGCGTTTTTGGGAGATTTTGATAACAGCTTAAGCCAGCAGACAGTCGATGATAACAGTGTCTATAGATATACGTGGTAGAGCCATGTTGTAGCTATTTTAGTAGTATAGTTGTAGTACGAGTGGGGAAGCTCGACCGGGGGGGCTCTCAGAGAATACCGGTGTAAAATAGCAGCTTAAAACTGCTATGTTTCGTATGGTGAGTGTAGAGAATCGGAGATTCCTTTTACTGGAAACGAGGTATTCCATTTCAGTCCTCACGGGTGACAACGCATCTGCATTTTGATTCGTAGTACAGGATAGTGTAGATGTCTATGGGCTACAGCAACTACTTACCACCAGGTGGTCTGTGTGCTCGTTTATCACCCTTATTCTATAAAAATTTCTTAAGGCAACTAAGCAGAAAATAACTTGAGGCTTAATAGAATTGCATCACTTTTACATATCAAAATATAGTTCAAACCATTATTTAAATGATGAACCAGGAACAACAATCCGTCGGCGGACAAGTTCTCGCTAAAATTCCCAGAAAATTCTAAAAAGTGAGCAGCATCTCGGCGTTGTGACATTTTATACACTCCTTTCCAAGCATAAAGCACCAGCGCTGCACTTCGGCCAACCGACCAAGGTAAGCCGGTAGCGAGAAATTAGAAACGCCAAACAAGCTACCCTGTGGGTCTCATATTTTGCTTGGAGACGTTGCGTTTCATTACCAAGATGTGGTATTTGGGTTGGGTTACTCGTGTAGTGGCGGTGTAATAATATCCATTACCCCATATCATCCCGTGGGTCTGATAAGAGGTGACAGAGGAAAACAAACCAGGAGATGGGCAGTAGCGTCTTCCTAATAATGATTAAAATAAAAAAAACTGCGGTTGCCAATTAATAATACAATATCTCCCCTATTATATATATAGGGGAGGTTTACGTACAGCAGTGAATATTAATAGGCTGTAATGGTAACTGTAACGGGATTTGGATACGGCATGTTTGCATGTGGGACACCCCTTACTAGATAACGCGACGGTCTGCGCAGAGTGAAAGTTAGCAACTGGATGAGTGTAGTCGTGGCATGGCAGGAACGCTGGCTGCGTTTCCTCGCAGAATATACATTATACCGCGGGGAGTAGGACTTTTTTTATAGGATAAAGGTGACGAACGAGCACACAGTCCACCTGATGGTAAGTGGTTGCTGTGGCCCATAGACATCTACATCTATCCTCGACTAGGAATCAAAATGCAAATGCTTTGTCACCCGTGAGGACTAAGATGGAATGCCTCCTTTCCAGTAAAAAGGGTCTCCGGTTCTCTACACTCACCATACGAAACACAGCAGTGTCAAGCTACCATTTTACGCTGGTATTCTGTGAGAGCGTGGTCCTTCCCCGGTCGAGCCGACCCAGTTGTACTACAACTATACTACTAATATAGCTGCAGCATGGCTCTACCACGTAAAATGTATGGATTGTATGATAATTGAAGTTTTTAGTGTTAGTTTTTTTATTGCAGTAATAAATATTGTATATTTGAATGTTATATAAATAAATAATTAATTTCGCTGGATAGAAAGTCAGTACCTATTGCGTGAAAAATTATGTGGAAAGTGGAAAAAGTGAAATTTATAATTGATTAAAACATTGATTCAAAATAAGGTAAAATATTTAGGATTGAATAACTTATTAGAAATCGGCTTAAACCTAAATTCCTATACCGGTGACTTAAAAAAATCGTGATATTCCATATATAGAAATAAAAAAGAACAATGGCAGAAAAATAGTTGACAAAAATTATTGCGCCTAGAAATAAGTTATATATGAAATAAGTTTTATTATTTTTCTATGATTTTTCAAATAAAAATGTGTTTTAATTAAAGCTACAGAAAAAAACAAACATTTTTGGGAATATCAAATGACTTAAATCATTTTTTTGGAGTTTATGGCCTGGTATCTAGACCTTTAGGCCAAGTCTTGAGTATTTTTATTCGGTTTATTATATTTTCTTCAAATGTATAATTATCCTTCATAGTTCACTACTTCACAATATGTTGATGCGTCACATTGTGCAGCCCTTAGGAGATTTTGACGGCAACTTGAGCCAGCAGACAGCTGACAGTTGGTGATGGTATCTAAAGGCGCCTATGCAAACAGCTATCTTGAGAATCGATCACCACCAGAGCACTTGTTTCACCGTTTCCACTAATAGTTCACATGCGTAGACAGTTAATACATAAAATCGCACCACTTTTACATATCAATATCCACTTCAAACTATCATTTAAACTATAAAACAGGAGCAGCAAACCACCGCCGATCTAGTTCCCGCCAAAACCCCACTTAAATCATTTTTCTCTATTTAAATGTTGCCATTTACTATATTCATACTGTTTTCGTATACACTTTGTAAGACTACAAATACACCACACAAACACAAAATATTTTTTATTAAGTTATTATTAGTAATAACTATACTATCAGTAATAATAAAAATAAAAGTGATATTGAAAATAAGTCTCTTACAAAGAACTTCCTACAATAATACATTATCTCAATTATAGTACTATGTAATAATTTCATTTAATGTTATGGCAACACCATATAAAACAAAAAGTCGCTGTTTTTTTACTGGCTTTACGGCTCTCGGTTCTAGCACTTCTGAGAATGTCACTGTATGACACAAAGGCCCTTGAGCCATGCCAGAAATATACATTTATAGTATGCAAATATATAATAGAGATACAATATTCTAAAAACTCTCAATTATGTAGGTAGGTACATAATGTTGAGAATGTATGAAGCTAATATCAAACATACACAGGCTGCATAGCTTTTTCTAAGTGACATAAGACATAACCTAAAAAGGTTCATATCTAAATATCTTTCTTTTTGACGCCTTCTCACACTTTTTTGACAGAGTTATTAAGGTACTGAGGCTTAACATTTTAGGATATTTTTGATATATAGACGCTACCATTCCTTTTCAACTAGTTTTATGTATGGAAGTCTGCCATTGTTCTTTGATAACTAGCCAAGAACATTAAAAGCATGTAAACTTTTACGGGCTGATAAGAAGAAAAAGAAGAAAAGACATGTTATTCGTTGTTATCAAGAGATCTGTTGTCACTATAACAACAAATAATAAAAATAATAAAATACACATTCCATGAAAATTTTAACTGTCTACCTATTACGGATCATGAGATACAGCCCGTTGACAAACAGATAGACGGACGGACGGACAGTGGAGGCTTAATAATAGGGTCCTTTGGGTACTTTTTACTTACTTACTTATCTTCACGCACAATCCCTGACGGGGTAGCCAGAGAAAACAGATCGCCAAGTGTCACGATCCTTACATACCTCTTTCGCTTCTTTCAGATTCATTACCTTCTTCATACATGCACGTCTAGGTATCCGAGTACTCTTGACCCTCCCCTCTTCGAGCAGTTTGCTCACATGGTCTTCGAAAGTTAGTCTCGGTCTACCTCGACACCTTTTAATATTAACTTTCGCGCTATATATTTTCTTCACCATTCGGTCTTCACTCATTCGCTCAACGTGCCCAAACCATCGAAGCACGCCCTTATCAATTTTTGTGATAAGGTCATCTTTCAGACCTGCCATATTGCGAATCTCTTTGTTTCGCTTTCGGTCGGCCATGGTAACGCCGCATATTTTACGAAGAGATCGCATGGCCACTGCATTCAACTTGCTTTTATGATTCTTCTGGCATACCCAGGTTTCGCTGCCATATAACAAAGGTACCAACACTGCGTTATATATTGCACGGCGTGCACTCTTCACTACGCCTTGCCTTTTGACTAACGCAGTCACGGCACCATTGACTTTGTTCCTGGCAGCGACACGCCTGTCCACATCTAAATCACATCTTCCATCCCGGCTAAAAGCACTCCCCAAGTATACAATTTCATTTACCTGTTCTACACATTCCTGATTTACCCATACTTCACACTTCGTTCTCTCTTTGTCCCTTTCAAATACCAGAACCTTAGTTTTATTAGCATTCAAACGGAGACCTTTAATTTCACATTCCTCTTTCATACACGTCACTGATGCCTGCAGTTCTGCCTCTGATGGTGCAATAAGCACTGCATCATCAGCATACAGCAGACAATTTACTTTTATGTCACCCAATTTCACACCCAAACAGCTATCTTTCAGCTTCTGTAAACAGCTGTCGAGATACAGTATGAACAGCCAGGAAGACATGAAACAACCCTGTTTTACGCCCGTTTGGACGCTAAACATGGGTGACAGGTCATGCCCTACCCGCACACAGGCTTTACAGTCACAGTAAAGTGACTGCACAGCCCTTAGCAATCGACCATCCACACCGTACCCCGGCAACAGTTCCCACATTTTCTTCCTTACAACCTTATCAAATGCTTTCTCAAGATCCACAAAAGCACAGAAAATGTTCTGGTTAGCAGCCAGAAGCTTTTCTGTGATCATGCGTAGAGAAAACATTTGATCCGTGCATCCTCTTCCAGGTCTAAATACGCATTGTGCCTCCCATAGAAATCTTTCCGATTTCTCTTGCATCCTACGTGTCAAAACCTTCGAGTAAACTTTACTTGCTAAACTGGTCAAGCTGATCGCCCGATAGCACCCGCAGTCAAAATGTGAACCTTTACCTTTATATAAAGGCACAATGACTGCGGATTGCCAATCATCCGGGACATCCCCCGTCCGCCAGCACAAATTTCACAGCAGATATAAGCTGTCCCAGACGCGAGGTCCACCATACTTGATCATTTGAGCAGTAACTCTGTCTAGTCCCGCAGCCTTACCACATTTCAAACTTTGAATCGCACGTTTAATCTCATTCATACTGATGACCTCAGTGTTATCGAGGTCTGGGTCTGGCGTACCAGTCACGGCGTCATCCCCAGATCCCTCACTAAGATCATCACACGCATACATTTCTCTATAAAATTCGCTCCATCGCTGCATGACGTCCGATTTTTCTGTCATTAGTTCTCGAAAGCACTTTATTCATTCTTAAGGCCATCGCACCACTTCGGGTCCTTCCAACCTCTTTCCAGAAGAGTTTGGAGTTCTCCTTAAAGTTGTGCGACAACCTTTCGTCCGCTTCCATTCTACACCTTTCACGCATTTTCTCAAACAATGCTTTCGTGTGAACTTTCTGCAGCTTATATCTTTCTTTCATCTTCTCTCTCATATCCTTATCATTACTAGAGGCTAAGTAGTCTAACCATGCTTTCTTCTTCTTCTCTACAGCTTCTTTCACTTCATCATTCCACCATGCATCTCTTCTTTTACTACTGCCTCTTTTTATTGTTCCACACACTTCTTCCGCTGCAGTTACCATTCCATCCCTAAGGTTCTGCCATATTCTTTCCACAAATTCATTTCTGCCATCGATGGTGTCAAGCTTTTCGATTTCCCTCGCATGATATTTGTCCCTAGTATCCGCTTCCTGAAGCTTCCAGCTTCGGATGCGACAGACCGACTGTGGTTCTGTTACTGCCGTCCGGTAGCGCCAACCCGCGAACAGACCCCTAAATCTAGTAATCACTAGATAGTGATCCGCTCCCAGGTCAGCACCCCTGAACACTCGCGTATCCATCACCTGTTTTCGCAGTCGGTCATCCACCAGAAACAAATCGATCATACTTCTCTCTTTCTTTCTTTCTCTAGTATACATATGGATTTTCTTGTGATTAAACATAGTGTTTGTCACAAGAAGACCCTTTTCCTTGCATACCACCAGTATAAGCTTGCCAGCATCATTAACCCTTTTATCGCCAAACTTTCCAAGCACTGACTCGTACCCTGGTCGGGCGGTGCCAACCCATCCATTCAAATCACCACACACAACAATTCTTTCGTTTCCCCTATCCAAATCTAGAACTTCTCTTATATTCTCCCAAAACTCCTCCAGCTCAGCCCTGGACGACGAAGCTACCGGCGCATAAACAGCCAAAAGGAATAACTTCGTCAGTCCCAATTTAAAGCGAACCCAGAGAAGTCTTGAGTTCACAAACTTATATTCAGTCATAACATCGACCAACCGAGACGACAGCAGCACCCCCACTGCCTGGCAGGCGCTATCGCTCTCCGGGACTCCGGACCATAGAGCTAACGCCCCACCAGGGAGCTCTTCAGTACCACTGCCCTTCCGTTTGGTCTCCGACATACACACGACATCTAATTCTCTTTCTTTCATTATTTCAATCAACTCATTCGTCTTATCTCTCATGCCTCCTCTAACATTCCACGTGCCAACTCTGCACTCTGTCCTCCACCTTCCGCCATGTCGGGCTGTGCGTGACGGGTGGCGGTCCCCATCGCCGCTTTGCGCGCTGCATTCCACACCAACGGGGACGAGCTGGTGTGCGTCGCCTTGGGGGGACGCCCTAACCCTCGTTGGCATGGGTGCGCTGTGCAGAATTGCAGCCCTGAAAAGGGCTGGCAGGGGTCGCGATGAGCACGCTTCTACAATGACCCCCAAACCCCTTTGGGTACGGATCTCTAATATATATATGAGGCAATCTATGAGTAGGCCTATGTTCATCAGTGGACTTTAATAGGCTGTAAAGCTAACTGTTCGAATGACTAATGATATTTAGTCCCTAAAAATAAAGTTCGATACTTAAAGAAAAAAATGTGAAAAGTAAGAAACGCTTCGGTGCTAAGATTTTCTGCCTACGAGTCCGTCTAATTAGGTAACAAACTCATACCTATTTTTGCCGCTAAATATAATTACTTATATTTTTGCTGCCAGTAAACTCTTATCTAGTTTTGCCGCTAAATATATTATTTTTTTGATGCCAGTAGTCTCTTACCTATTTTTGCCGCTAAATATTTTATATTTTTGCTGCCACTAAACTCTTACCTAGTTTTGCCGCTAAATGTATTACATTTTTGCTGCCAGTAAAATTATAGGTTGTGAGGCCACAGGGGTGACAACGCATCTGTAGCCTTCTTTGTCTGAAGTTGGCTGCAGGTGTATATATACTCCCTCCCGAACACGTTCCCGCCGGAGCCACATACCACATCCGCCGCTGGGGCCAGGAAAGGTGGTGCTTCAGAGTTCTCGTTTTTAGTTAGCCTCATGGCCTCCGCGCATTAAACTCGGGAGGGTGCGTCACGCAGGTGGAGATAGAAGCTGTAAAGGAAGGCGCGCCTTGTATTCGTGGTACGCCCTACCTGAGATGGAGAAGGAGAAGGAAAAGACTTCTTCTGAGGGCCGCCATAGAACACCATGGGGTTTAAGTCTGTGCGACTCCGACCATAACCCATCATTGTATCCGCGAGGCATTTATGCGTAGGCATTTCCACATTAAAAAAAGGTGTCCATATTTTGCAATAGCCACTTACCATCAGGTGGACTCATTTTAAGTTAGTCACTTCAGTTTTATTTAAAAAGACTGTTCTAGTGCGGAATGACTAAATATAATTACGAGTATTTCTTTAACATGAAATTTTCCTCAAGATGTTTTCCTGCGCCCGAGAGTAAAAGTTAAATTAGCATTCTGTATTCAAACTTCATTTTTCGTTTACGTAACAGTATGTACTTTGAGCTTTCGACAAAGCCTATGTTGGTAAGTATATGAAATCATCATGATTTTAATTTGATCGTGTAAATGAGTAGACGATATGATGTCATTGTTAGAAAGCGTTTTATTAGGACATTAAAGTTTATGAGAGGTGATATTGTTTTATCCCTCAATTGACTTATAAGGAAGATAATACAGAGATATAATCATGAAGTATAAACACGTTTTATCCTAGCGTGGATACACTTAGTAATTGCGATTGTATGCAAGGCTTACGTTAATTAGGCGGGAATTGTTCAAAGCAAACTAGTTTACGAGGAACATGAAAACGATCTTAAACCCGATGAGGATACGTACCTATCTCCGAAGTCTGAACATGTTCGCGTCTACGGAAGTTAAAGTTTAGCTACAATAAGAACAGAGAAACTAAGGATTTTTATTTTTCTTGTTAAATAATAGCCCTCTTGAGATTAAATCAAAATTAAAAAGGAATTATTATAATTGCTTTAATCATAATCATCATTATAATAATAATAAAGAAAAATTAGCCATGACCAAACTCGCTAATGGTACCCGCTTGCCTTAGTCCCGTGGTTGTATCCATTAAATCAGTTTTGTTAAAAACAAATTGAGGAAACATAAAATCTATAACAAACAATAATATCAACTCTATACCGAATTCCGGTCAGGCTGGCCAGCCTTATGGTGACTAGCCATCTCCGCAGGACTAGATTATAGTGCTAGAGTGTATATTAATATACGTCGGCTCAGGTGCACACTATTCCCGCACTCTCATAGTGCGATGGGACGCCAAGCCACAAATCCGAAGTGGTCCGATCAGGTGCAGAGGCAACGGCTTTATGTGCTTTCCGATGCACAGAGTGAAATTTCGCCAAATCCGGGTTGCTTCTGAGAATTTCTTGATTGAAAAACTCAAAGGCTGGTGTTGACGAAGTGCAAGGAAAATGAAAATATTATTATGTTAGGAGATTTTAATGGAAGGGTGGGAGTGAAGAGGTCTGGTTATGAAAGGATATTAGGAGCGTTTGGCGATGAAAGAATAAATGAGATGGTGAAGACCTCCTCACCATATGTGTGGAAAAGAATCTTTTTGTGGCGAACACTTTCTTTCGCCATAAGAGGATTCACATGTATACATGGGAAAGAGGGGATGATAGAAGCATGATAGATTTCATAATTGTGGATGGAAGAATGAGGAGCGCAGTGGTAGATACAAGGGTTTACCGGGGGTCCAACGTAGGGACGGATCATTACTTGGTCTTATGCCGAATTAATGGTATATTCAAGCGTTGGCGGCATCGGACATCTGTGTCTACCACTGCGTTACAGCGTATAAGAATAGAGAGGTTACAAGATGAAGGTGTGAAAGAGAAGTATAAATGCAGACTGAGGGAAAATATAAGTGTGTTGAATGAATTTTGTATGAATGAGTTAGACTTGAAGAATGTATGGAATAAAGTTAAGAAAGTTTTGGTGGATACAGCCACCGAAGTATGTGGTGGAAGTAAGAGAACGAATGAAAGGAAAAGTAATACTTTGTGGTGGGATGATGAGGTACAGATGGAAGTTGAAGCAAAGAAGAGGGCATGGCTAGATTTACTAGCAACCAAAGCTGGTAATTCTGGCGGTATGAATGATGAGATTGAAAGAAAAAAGGCAGACTTTAGACGTATAAATAAGAGAGTAAAAGAAGTTGTTGAAAGGAAAAAGCAAGAAAGAATAGATAAGAATGATAGAAGAATATCTGATAACTTCCAGGCAAATATTAAAATGTTCTGGAAGCCCGTAAAAAATGCCAGGGGAATTTCAAAACAGCCTAGAATGAATGCTATACGAGACGAGAATGGCTGCATGCTGAATGATGAAGTTTCGAATTTAATGAGATGGAAGGAATACTTTGAAAGCGTGTTTAAGAGTGAAGAGTCGTCTGAAGTAAGTGAAATGGAAATTCCGGAAGAAGTGGAGAGAGGTAGAGAAATAAGTGTAGATGAAATAGTGAAAGCAATGAAAAGCATGAAAGCAGGTAAGGCAGCCGGATATGATAGAGTATCACTCGAAATGCTAAGGGCTGGAGAGGGTGTGGTTGCAGGCCTGCTGTACACCTTGTTTAATTTATGTTGGGAACTGAAGCGGGTACCGGAAGACTGGTGCAAAGCTGTTATAGTCCCAATATATAAGGGAAAGGGGTCGCAGCAGGACTGTAAAAACTACCGTGGTATCAGCTTGCTTAGCATTGTGGGTAAACTGTATGCTAAGGTGTTAATTGAAAGAGTTATGGAAGAAACTAATGAAAAAATTTGGGATGTGCAAGCTGGATTTAGAAAGGGGATGGGATGTACGGATCAAGTCTTTTCCATGCGCATGATTGCTGAGAAATTTTTGGCCAAAAACCAGAAAGTTTTTTGTGCGTTCATGGACTTGGAAAAGGCTTATGACAGAGTGGACAGGAACGTGTTATGGCAAACACTGACCTCATTTGGGTTGAGCGCTGGTCTGATACAGGCATTGAAGTCTCTATATAGGGACCCTAGTGCTTGTGTCAGGATCAACGGGGCCTACTCGGACTGGTTTGGCATCCATAAAGGTGTCAGACAGGGCTGTATGGCTTCCCCGTGGCTGTTCAACCTATTTATGGACAGTAGTTTGGAAAATTTGAAAGTAGAAGAATGCGGGTTAAGATTGGGTGAGTTAACCGTCAAATGCCTTTTGTACGCCGATGATCAAGTCATACTTGCGTCTTCGGCAGCCGAATTGCAAATGATGGTTACATTAATGAACAGGACATTAAAAGAAAAGGGAATGAAAGTGAACGCAAGTAAAACGAAAGTTATGGTTTTTGAAAGAGAAGAAAGTAAAACGATATGTGAAATAAGAATAGAAGGGAAGTTGGTAGAGCAAGTAGATGAGTTTGTGTATTTCGGATGTGTGTTTAGCAGGGATGGTAGATATGATAAGGATATAGAACGACGAGTGAATGCAGGAAATAGAGTGAATGGGGCTTTACACTTTATTGTGAAAAGTCAGAATGTGTCCAAAAAGGCACGTATGGCAATTCACAATGCTGTGTTAGTGCCTACTTTAATGTATGGTAGTGAAAGTTGGGTGTGGCAGAAGAAGCACGAGAGTAGAATAAATGCTGTAGAAATGCGATCCTTAAGGAGTATGTTAGGGATGAATCTGAATGACAGAGTGAGAAATTGTTTAATAAGAGAAGAGTGTGGTATGCAAGATGATGTTGTGACCAGGATTAAGAAAGGAATGCTTCGGTGGTTTGGTCATGTGGAAAGAATGAATGAGGAAAGAGTGACAAAGCAAATTTATGTTGCAGAGGTGAACGGCAGAGTCGGAAAGGGTCGCCATAGGCGAAAGTTTATCGACCAAATTGGCGATATGTTGAAAATGGGCCAAATCAAGTGTACCTTTAACCGACGAGCGTGTATGCGTAGGTATATGGATGTGGAGGAAGCGAGAGAGGTCTGTCAGGATCGTGCCAAATGGAAGTCCATAGTGTCTGCCTACCCCTCTGGGTGACAGGCGTGAGTGTTTATAGATATAGATTTATAGATAGAAAAACTCAAATACTAATTTTTTTGGCCCGATGCAAAAAATTTTGGATTCAAACTCGGGACCTCATGTTCAACAGTCGCGTTTACGACCACTAGATCAACGAGGTAGTAAAAATAATTATCGTCATCACACACCATAAGTTAAGTATTTTAAGGTATACATATATTTAAAAGCCAGTTTTCTTTATAATGTTTTTTTTTAAATTTATTTATCCTTTATTGTAACACACCTTCAACTAGGGTTTACAATGGGCGGACTTCATGCCCTATGGCATTCTCTACCAGTGAACCCTACGAAAGATAGAATAAAATAAAGATGTTGGCAAGTGCAAATTAAGGACAATAATAAAAAGAAACAAAAAACTTAAAACGAAAATCAGTTGAATAAATAATTAAATACAATACGCAATACAAAACTACCTAAATACATTATATAAATAAAATACAAGTACACATAAAATACACACATATTATATTATTGAAGTTCACAGTCGAGTGAGTGCCTACTGTACTACCATATGTCATAGGTGGCACAAGATTGGCTACATCTTGAAGCGTGCTTCCATTAAAAATACTTCAAGCCGCCGAAGAAGATTAGTCAGTTTTTACCATTAGTCAAGTGTAATGTCCCTCACAAGATGCAGGAGTGTAGACGCTTGATTGTGAATGTGGTGTCTCTTATATAGGACAAACTAAAAGATTAATTAAAACTTGCATTAAAGAACACATAGCTGATGTGAAGTATCGAGTCTCCGGGAAGTCTGTAGTCTGTGAACGCGTACAGGATCGCCTCCGTCATTATATTAGATTTGATAGACCACAAATCCTCGCTAAAAACACCGATTCCTTCCAAGGATGATTCGCGAGGCTATTGAAATCAAAAAACATCCTAATTTCAATAGAGAAGATGGCTGGGTTCTACCATCTGCTTGGGATCCTATAATTAATAAAATTAAATTCCAACCCAAGCATAAAACTGCAAGACTTCACGATACTGTAAGTTCATATAGCGTAGATCGAAAAAAAAATTAATATAAATAAAATTAAATTAAAATTAATCTGGAGATAACTGTGGTTAACTTTGACATTGGGACGTCAAGCACCTTAGCCCCCCCCCCCCCCGTGACCATGGATGCTGTAATTTAAATTGTTAAGTATGATGGAGAGAAATTTCTCAAAGTGTAAAAAATTTCAGGATTTTGCAATGGAAATCAGGCCCTTTCTCCGGACTTTTGATTTTTTCATCTGGTAATCCTAGCTGTAAAGTGCTCGAAACGTCGGGAATATAAAAAAAAAAGTTAATATACGCGATAAAATGCGTAAAACTAGTTTTATTTAAATGTGCAGTGTTTGCGTAAATATAAGAAATCATAATGAAAAGTTATTTCCTAACAGAGATTATTTTTCTCATGAACCTCATTATTCGAACGCTGACCTTTTAAGTTTTAATTAATTTTTTCTTTATCAGTCTTATTTCCGTCCTCAATTTCATAACTTTTCAAATGTGGATTACGGAAATTAGGATTATAACTTTTCAACTTTGTTTAGGACTTATATAGAGAAGTTTTATAAAATAAGTTTTTTAGTTTTTGTAGATTGAGTTGTGTGTGTGTATTTATTTATTTAATGAGATTACCACCAATTGTAACATGGATAAAAAAGTGTGTGTACTTATGTACGCACGTAGGAAGTTATACTCTTTTAGCGTCACTGAATTTGTCGCTTTTATGTGACAGTGCGCGCGCGCAACATATAACAACTTCATGGTGTCATTTTTAGCTGTCGGTGTGCGCGCGCATCGTAGAAATTCACTCTCATCATTTTCGCCAAATGCCCCAAAAGAATTATAACTTTAAAATTAGAATTAGCTTCAAGGAGCTTAAAATTTAGGCCATAATGCTCAATCACTACATAATAATTACGACGGCTGCGTGGCGCAGTGGCTTTGCAATGAGTTGCTGCGCTGGGAGCTGCGGGTTCGAATCCCGCACGCAACAAGTATTTGTATGGCCTACAAATAATTGTTCCGGGTCTGGATGTTTGTCCTTGTGCAATTTGTGTTTGTAAACTGCCTCCACGATACAGGAGAAAATCCTAGTGTGGGGGTAACGTTTTTAAAATCCATAAAAAAAACTAAAAAAAAATAATTAAACACTGACATTAACTTATCCCTAAAATTGATTTCGTGAATTTCGTTCATATAATTTTAATAAAATCGATTTGTGCGTGTGTTCGTTATTTAATCGTATTTGTACAAAGTTTTTTCTTCAGATAACTTTATCATCATCATCATCATCATAATAATTATTTTAGACCTCTCCCAAGAATATAACTAAACAGGTCCTGAGGCACCTGCATCCATCCCCCTTCCTGCGTGTCTTACCAGGTCGTCACCACGTGTAGTAAGTAGGGGGCAACCCTACACTCAAGGAGGTATAAATATTTTATACACTCAAGGTACAAGGTTGCCTCTCGAGAACCTTTCTTCACCTTATTTGTCTATTTTTGGGCTATACGGGCTCAGTAAGTACTTTGTTTCTATTGCGGACATTATTGTTATGTATTATCAAGCAGATGAACTTCACGCCCTCTCTATAGATCGCATCGACTTTAATCAGTGGACGGGGTGAGAAATTTATGTAATACGGTACACGTAATTACTCTTCAGGAGACATGGTTATTACCGCATGATATTGCGTATGTATCGTAGGTTGGTCAAATGACGGATTCAACTCGGCTGGGCAGCGTTCGGGAAACTACGACACATCTTCTCGTCAGACATACCTCAAAACTTTAAAACGAAATTGTACAACCAGTGCGTGTTGCCAGTGATGACTTACGGATCTGAGACGTGGTCCTTCACTGCTGGCCGTATGAGGAAGCTCAAGGTCGCTCAGCGAGCTATGGAGAGGGCTATTCTCGGGGTTTCTCGTGATAAACTTAGAAATGAGGATATCCGCAGTAGAACCAGAGTAACCGACATAGCCCAACGGATTAGTAAGCTGAAGTGGCAGTGGTCCGGCCATATAGCTCGAAGAACCGGCAACTGATGGGAAGAAAGGTTCTTGGGTGGCAGCCTCGTACCGGTAGGCGAAGTGTAGAGTGACCCCCCACGAGATGGAGTGACAACCTGGTAAGGCATGCAGGAAGTCGATGGATGCAGGTGACTCAGGACCGTGCTTTGTGGCATAACTTGGGGGAGGCCTATGTTCAGCAGTGGACTTATGAAAGGCTGTAATGATGATGATGATGATGATGAGACATGGTTATTACCGCATGATGTTGCGTATGTAGGGAATATTGACAGTGAATATGAATACACGAGCAAATCAGTGGTAGACACATCAACCAGCATACTCCGAGGGCGACCCTGTGGCGCGGGATGGAGATAATGTGGAAGAAAAATGTGTTTCGCCAATTACAATCGTTCCGTGTAACAGTGTTAGATTGACATATATTGAAGTGTGTACGAATGACCGGTTTTTACTGGTATTTTCGGTGTATATGCCTACAGACACCTCCGTGTTAAGTGAAATAAATGCTCTTATTGAGAGTTGCGAAATTGAATCTGCAATTATTCTTGGTAATCTTAATGCGAATCCCAGAGAATTATTTTATAATGAGTTATCCAATTTCTGTGAGGAGTGGAGCTGGCTCTGTGCAGACGTGGTCCATTTAAAAATAACATACACTTATATAAGTGACATTAAAACAATTGCCGAAGATGGCTTGATCTCTGTCTAGTAACAGAGGCAGCTTGACAATGTGTATTAAATTGTAAGGTGTGCTTTGATGTGTATTGATCGGCTAATTTTTCACTGGTACTAGAGTTTAAGACAGGTGAGCCGCCATATATATATATATATATATATAGTTACAGTTCCATAATATGTCGTAACAGTCAACACGCATTGGTTGTATAATCTTGTTTTGTGGTTTTGAGGGATTTGTGATAAAAGATACATCATATTCTCCTGGTCTCTTGGTCGTAGTTAGACTTCGCTAATCCGTCAATTTGTGCTAACACGTTCGAAAAAACGTGTGCTAGGTAAAAATATTCGACATTGTCACTACACATTGAACACTTCAGCCATTCGATATACCGATAGTAAAACTGACATCGGCTAAGAGATTGTAGCACTGCCCAAATTTCAACCGTATTAAAGGCTTTCGCACACATACGCAAGATACAGTGGTAAATGTCACTTTTTGATTTTTTGTGGATTTAGCAGAGGGTATGTGCATAGTCTGTGGTATTAAATTCTTTTCGAAAATCGGCTTGTTTGGTAGGTTGGAAGTAGTCAATTTTGCGAGCGAGACGATTCGTAATGATTCTCAATGAAAAACATCACGTATACTTCAATATATTTTGTTTTAAACACAGACTTGAGACAGACTAATTATGCTCAGAATTCAGTAATATGCATAAAGCAACACGGGCCACCAGTGCGGCGGACTGGAGGGGAGTAGCCATTAGCAGGCGTTCCCTCTGTCAAAGTATAAGTCCACGCGGTCCTATACGTAAAATAAAACTAGTTGCAGCCGCACTGCTCACTGAACTAAATCTAGTTGCGCGGCTGAATCGCCGTCCTACAAAAATGCCGAATGGTTCAGTTTTTTGATGCTAAAACAGTCATGTCACGTCAAATTTACAAAAAGGTGGCATTACCTTTCATATGTATATAAGAAATTTTTATTTCCGGTCCGCGGCGCCGGTGCGGTGGCCCGTGTTGCTTTAAGGTGATATATCGCCTACGTAAAACTTATAATAAAGAATTTTCTTTGACTGCCATTTTCCGTCAAAGCAAAGCAATTCGTTTTATTTTCTAAGATTCTAAGACCCGTATTAATAAACGTTAGTCAACTACGAACTCAAGTGCGTAATCATTTGATACGCCCATATTACGATATCAGCATCTCAAGATCGTTGCTAATTAATAAACACATAAAAACGGTATCTCAAGACACTGTAATTAGGACTACTGTTCTGTGACTTGAGGGCTAGATCTCGTGAAGTTTAAAATATCATTCATCACGTTTCGTTTTTGCTATATCGTGAGATTTATTGAATAAATTTATTTTGATAAAACTTAAACAAATAGAACTGTACCACGATATAAAGTTGTTTTCTACTTTCGAAAACCTTAAATTGTTAAAACTATTATGTATGTATTTCTAAATACAAAGTAAATGTTACTTCTTAATTTAATATGTACAAATAACCTAACGCAATAAAGCGACGACAGCGCCAGTGTCAAATATAAAACTAATGCATCATTTTTGACATTGGAAAACATCTTAATTACTTAACTTTGATCTCGCGGGAAATTTAATTTATAGAAAAATGGAAAGCAAGAGACATGTATTTACTCCGATTGAGAAAAAATGCTTTCCCGGTATTGTAAAAAATACAAGGCTATGGCGGAAAATAAGGCGACCGATGGCACGTCTCTGCGTATTAAAATGAGGCCTGGAGCAAAATAGCTGTAGAATATAACGCTAGTACATATAAATGTCTAGCCAGGTAGGTAAATAATTATAGTACTACAAATATCACGTTTTAAACATTATAACATCAGTAATCTGAATTTCCATAGCAGCATGTAACTTAGTCATGACGTTTATTTTATCTTACAAATCGTAGATGCTCTAATTAACTACTTTGAAATTTAATAATTCTTCTTCTTCTTCTTGGTCGTGTTCTTCAAAAGTGAAGGTCGTGTCCGTAGTTTAGTGCCTTTGTAGCGCTGTTCACTATAGCCCTCCATTCTATCCGGTCCTCGGCTTTTCGCATTGCAGTCGTGAGTGAAAGGCCAGTGAGTGATTTGACCTGGTCTGACCAGCGGCTAGATGATTGGCCGCGTGGTCTTTTTGCCCCCCACCTTATCTACGACTATAAGTCTATCCAAGTTATTAGGCGGGCGTCGGGCAATATGACCAAAGTAACTCAGAATACTCTGGTAACACGTGGCAGAGAGTCTGGTGTCAACGCGAAGCTGCCCCAGGACCGACTCGTTGGTCTTCTTAGCGGTCCATGGTATCCGAAGCATCCTTCTCCAACACCACATTTCGAACGCATCAATCCTTTTCTTGTCTGCTGCTCGAATCGTCCATGCTTCAGAGCCATAAAGGAAGATGGAGAACACTAAAGTTCTGACAAGTCTCTTTTTGGTGAAATTAGAGATTTTCCTGTTCTGCCACATTCTTAATAGTCTACTCATTGCACCTTAGGCTATTTGGATTCGTCTTCTTATGTCATGTTCACTGCCTCCTCTGTCCGAAAGTAGCGATCCGAGGTACACAAACTCACTCACAAACTCTAGGTCCGAGAGTTCTCCAGCTCTAGAGAGTTGACCGGTTCTGTCAATCAACATAACTTTTGTTTTGGACTTGTTAATACATATAATACATTACATTCACTTAAATAATGAAATAAATTATACCTACTTAAATAAATATAGAATATGTACATACCTGAAATGCTGCTGTGGCAAAAAACCTTAAAGTTAAAAGGACGACTATTTCTGGGGAAATTGGAAGACCTCCGTTACTGTATTTCATCAATGATTCTTTAATAATGTTATAATTATTGATTCTTGACTAACTCTCTATCGTTTTTAAAATTATCTCTTTGTAACTTAAAAGAGTCGGAGGCATCCCTTTTATAAATTTTTCATAAACGATACCGCGAAGGCCGTAAAATATTGTCATAGTACTTAATTTCGCCGTATTAATTAATTTCTCTTAAAATATTTTCAATCTTCATGTTAACAATTACGATCTTAAGTCATGGACTGCCCGCACTTACATTATAGCAAATCAAGTACACACATTTAAGAGGCGAGTTTCGTTTATTAATCAGTGCGTCACTCAGCTGATATCGTAAACCTATGCCGCATCTTGAGATATGTTTATTAACAAGATCATAACCTCAATATTGTACTCAAGTGCGTGCACTTGAGCTGAGTAACGTTTATTAATACGGGCCTAAGATACTTTCTAAGTCATTGGTTTTTCCGACCTTTTCCTTACTAACTTATTCACTAACCAGTTACTTTTTATTTATATACACTATGTTAGGATAGCGGTCAAACTTTCTTGGAAAGAAAAACATAGCAAAAGATTTAAGTAAATAATGAAATAAATATCTTCCGTCCGGGGTGGGGCTACTTTACTCGGTCGGTAAGCATTATTTTTTGAGAGGACCCTAGTATAAAATTCGAACGTAGATTAAGCAATGTATGTAATGGAACTTAAGGTTTTTTTGTTTTGATATTTAATACATTTTGTTTTTTTTTTATTCGCATAATATGCAATTTACCTTAAGGCTAGTGGTGATGAAAAATTCTTCTCTCTTATTTTGTACTATTGGTCGAAGGAGCGTAGTATGGCAAATGCCATTAACAACATAAAATATCCACCGTTATACGACAGTATTACGATCACCTCGAAAAAAGCTTGCAAAATCGGGTGTAATCAAATGGGTACTTTTCGCGTTAGTCTGCAATAGTTTCAACAGTGGTTAAGAAAGCCACTAGGATTACAGGCTGTGAGGTATTCCACCTTACTTATGAGGAAGGAAAACGCATATTTTTTTCCTTCCTAAAAGCCTGCCTGCAGTTGATTGAAGGTGTCCACCGGCTACAGTAGTCGCTTTCCACCAGCCTGGCTGTTTGCTTTTTAACACGCTTTTATTAAGTCGACCTGTATGTAACTATGTAATGGAATCTAAGGTAACTAATTTAACCATCTTCCAAGGGTCGTAGCGTTATGAAAATTGGCAGCTTTTGATGACATTACAATAATATGGTACTGTCGAACTGATCTGATGATGGAGCCGGACGATATGAACTGAAACTTCATGATGGAAAATCGTATCGTAGCTGATATGTATTTCTTAGAAAAGTCTTGTATTGAACTTTGACCACGATTAGGCATTTGACCTTGAAACCTAATCGTAAAATGAAGCCGGAAAATAAGCACTGGCATTCCATGATGGAACATCGTATCATAGTCGTGTTTACACTTGTGAGAAAGGCCACCTAATGGACTTTGAACACGATCAGGTTTCAAGGTTATAACAAACCTATTATATATTGCATAGTGTAAATATCGACATAGGTGCCATAGGTGCCTGTATAAAATGTATATGTATAGACCTCTACATGGAGAGTGTAAATAGAATAATATTGATATATCTATATATGATGTATATTGACGTGTAAATAGGGTAGTAGGTTATTAAAGATCCCACATAAGCCAAGGTAAGAAACGTGCCGAGGGTTGAATGGCATGAGGGTGGTTAATAATATCATGTCGCTAGCGTCACCTGTAAATATTGAGAGCAAAAGATCCCACAAAAGCCAAGGTGAGAAACGTACCGAGGGCTGAATGGCATCAGGGTGGTTAATAATATCATGTCGCTAGCGTCACCTGTAAATATTGAGAGCAAAAGATCCCACAAAAGCCAAGGTGAGAAACGTACCGAGGGCTGAATGGCATGATGGTGTTTAATAATATCATGTCGCTAGCGTCACCTGTAAATATTGAGAGTAAAAGATCGCACATAAGCCAAGGTGAGAAACGTACCGAGGGCTGAATGGCATGAGGGTGGTTAATAATATCATGTCGCTAGCGTCACCTGTAAATATTGAGAGTAAAAGATCCCACATAAGCCAAGGTGAGAAACGTGCCGAGGGCTGAATGGCATGAGGGTGGTTAATAATATCATGTCGCTAGCGTCACCTGTAAATATTGAGTGTAAAAGATCCCACATAAGCCAAGGTGAGAAACGTACCGAGGGCTGAATGGCATGAGGGTGGTTAATAATATCATGTCGCTAGCGTCACCTGTAAATATTGAGAGTAAAAGATCCCACATAAGCCAAGGTGAGAAACGTACCGAGGGCTGAATGGCATGAGGGTGGTTAATAATATCATGTCGCTAGCGTCACCTGTAAATATTGAGAGTAAAAGATCCCACATAAGCCAAGGTGAGAAACGTACCGAGGGCTGAATGGCATGAGGGTGGTTAATAATATCATGTCGCTAGCGTCACCTGTAAATATTGAGAGTAAAAGATCCCACATAAGCCAAGGTGAGAAACGCACCGAGGGCTGAATGGCATGAGGGTGGTTAATAATATCATGTCGCTAGCGTCATCTCAGGGAACCGGGTGAAACCCTGTTGTAAATAGCCTTGTCCCTCTATACGGACCTCTGGGGGGATCGACCGTTTAATTGTTCACTACTCGTGAGAATAATCTGCATAGCCTGGTCAAATTACCAGTTCAAAGAGATGGCGTCTTAGTGAACATGCCTCAACTCTCCGCCAACTACTTGAGAATTATGCGTCAACAGTGGCAAAATGTAGAGTTCTTGTTCGTGGAAGAGATATCTATGGTTCCGTATGAGATGTTGTGCATGATAGACGCTCGTTTACGCCAGCTAAAAAATTACGGTGAACCCTTTGGCGGCATAAACGTTATACTCTTTGGCGACCTCATGCAGCTTCCGCCAGTGCGTGGGAAACAGGTGTTTCAACCGGACCACATGAAACCAGCAACTCATTTATGGCGGCTTTTCACTTTAGTCGAACTCAAACAAAATATGCGCCAGCGAGGAGACACGACATTCACCGACATCTTGAACGCCTTGAGGGTTGGAGAGCTGAACAGCTAGCATCTCGTAGTATTGCTGACTAAGGTCTCATCAAATGCTACCGGCGAGTTTGCGCTTGAAAAAGCACTGCGTATTTATCCAACAAACGACCAAGTAGAGAAGCAGAACAATAAAGTTCCTACATTTTTTTTTGTTTTTACGTGCATTTATAAAAGCGTGTTTTTCTAGTTTTTTTTAAACTATTAATTTATTTGTCACTCTAATATTACTAAGAAGTCCTCCTTAATTAGGAAATCACTTCTAAGCTGATTTATTTATTTATATCTATATTATTATATTAAGGCACACATTTAAAAAGAAAACTTATTTGGTAAAATTAAAGACAGCTGAAATTATTTAATATACGATTTAGAAAATTATTTATGAATTTAAAATAGTACAATGTTGGTGTAAAATTTGCAATGTACATATGATTTATTTAATTTACTATGAAAATTTTATCTAGGAATAATTTATTACATTGCTTGATGAAAAAGATGTAGATCCAAATTAATAAAAGAAGGAAACACTTAATATCAATTTAACAATGGAAATGGCTTTCCAATTTGCACTTCAATGCAAACAAATTTAGAAAGAAATTATAACGTGTTCTTAACAAAAATTTTGATATTTCATATTTGCTATATAAATTTTAACTTAAAATAGTTGCCTTTATTCTGTAAAATACGATACAGAGAGGAAAGAATGATTGTAATGGCGTTTTAACGCTACCGGCAAACGCGTCGGCTCATTAGTGGCACATTGTACGAGTACGTCGGTTTTGCAAATGTTTGTCAATACAAAAGTCCCCGTTTTGATATAATAATAGTCAGCATATATAATAATTACAAATATAAAAATGAAAAATATATCTATATCATATATGAAGTTTCGGAAAATATGGTTTTGCTTTGATTTAATTCATCATAATTAGGTTTTTAAAATGGTTCGCTTCATTTTACATCATACGTACAACAAAAAGAATTACTCGTAGAACTTATTCCACATAAATTGCCATCATCTGTCTTACCATCCGATTACAATGTGGGTGTATATAAGGCAAGAGCACGCAAGAGTGAATAGAATAGAATATTTTCATTCAATTTAGATTACATTTTTACTTTTAACACTGTTTCGGAAAAAACATCTGTCCTGGGAAGAACCAGCAAGAAACGTAACATGACTTTTTTTAAGCACAATTTACAATATAGTATTTTATACAATTGTTATGAAAACATTTAGAAACACCATGGTAGCGATTTCCCCATTTCCAAGGGTTATTATTAACAGTTAAAAAGCTAGTTTTTAATAAAAATATTTTTGTTTTTGCGTACATACATTAAATTTGCGTAAACATATTGAGAGGCCAAAGTTAATATATCTATTTCTTTAAATTTTTCTCTAAAGGATTTTTTCGGACCTAGGTTATAAATTTTAAAATTTATGATAAGTAAAATATAAATAATAAGATTTGCTTCAGTCTCATACTATACTTGGATAGGTAATACTTATCTCTACTCAAAAACTTCTTAATTAAATTATTTATAGTGTGAGAGTTGGCGACAAATTTTGGGAAGGTCCTTTTGGTAAGTTAAAATTATGAAAAAATATGATTTCATCAATTAGTGAATCCAGTCTCGGGAGTCTGGTAGAGCGTTTGCGGTTATTTCGTTACTGCACAGCATATAAAATTGGCAAAAAAAAAATCAAAAAAATGTTTTTTTGGTAGCTTGATTTCCTTTTTATCTTTTAATTTAGTTTTATATAATTAAAAAAAATAATCCCAGACGTTTTTGTCGGTTATAAAGTATTACCAGACCTAACCAAAAATATTTTATTAATATTCCCAAAAAATATACTTTTGGCAATCTCAAATTTTAATTACGTATTTATTGAGTAATTTTTATAATACCTGCAAATCGCCAGACAATGGAGACAATTTCTTTTTGTATAGAGAATGGGCCCACCACAAATTGTGGCGTAACTTAATGAAATAAATTTCGATTTATTACTTATCCGTTAGATACGGTAAAACTATTATTTTGTAATCTATAGGTTAGATTACAAAATAATAATTTTACCGTATCTAACGGGAATAATGAGAAATTAACAACTAAAATACGAATATGACTTAGGCTTTAGTATAAATAATAAATGCCAGTAGTGACGCCATCTTTTTAATAAAATGCGTGACCATCCCAAACTTCGTCCCCAGGTCTCAGACTATTATGGGCACGCCACTATAGCGGCGATAAGACCCCTCTTTGAGGAGTGGCTTGAGAGACGCCACGGCGTCCTCACCTTCCGCCTGACGCAGGTCCTCACCGGACACGGTGTGTTCGGGAGGTTCCTGCACCGAATCGGGCGGGAGGAAACGCCCGGGTGCTCCCACTGCGAGGATCGACCGGAGGACACGGTGGAGCACACCGTGGAGGTGTGCCCTGCTTGGGCGGAGCACCGCCGTGTCCTCATAGCGGTGATAGGCGGCGGCGACCTCTCTCGTCCGGCCCTGGTCGAAGCCATGGTCCGGAGCGAGACGGAATGGGATGCCGTCACCACCTTCTGCGAAGCAGTGATGCTAGCGAAGGAGGTGGCGGAGCGGGAGAAGGAGAGAGTAGCAGCTTTCCTTCCCGGCCGCCGCGGGAGACGCCCCGGGCGTCGGGGGCTACGTCGTGGCCCCCGGCCACCGTAGGCGCGGGCCTGCGCACGGCGAGCAATCGGTAGCTCGCCGTCCGTCCGTCTAACGACGACAGGCCGTGTCGACGGCGCGTTTTGTTTTGCGCCTCAAAGAGCTGTCAGCAGCGTGAAGGGGCCCGCAAGGGCCGACGCCTGCCGGGGCTGCGGGCTGTTCGAAAGAGATACCGCGGCTCCGGAACGTAAGGGCACTGAAGGAACACGGATGGTTTTTAGTCAGTAAAAGTCTGACACTCCCTTCCGCTCCACCCAGAGCGAAAGGCGTCATTTGATGATTTTCCATCCGCAAAAAAAAAAGGTCTCAGACTATTATGTCAATTACATGAAATCTATAATTATAATTCTTACAATTAAATGTCAGATTTATATTATTATTATATTTCAAGTAATTCATTAATAAATTTAAATTATGTCTTAGATTATTTTCCTGTGGCCACACCTGTATATAAGGCAACGTAAACATGATAACTTTATTAACATTTAAATTATTAAGATATTCAATATATTTTAATAATTGTTTTTTGTTCACATTACTTCTACTTCCACCAAGAAAGATTAATATACTATAAGGGCAAAATTTACTAGTTAAAATTTTGTTCATTGTTTGACTTAATGATGCTCCAAGTTTGCATTATAACTTATCAGTTGCCCTGTTATTAATTTTTAATTTTATATTCTCTTTTATGGTGCTGTCATAACGTGTAGGTGAAGAAAATGAGTCAATATTGCTTCTCATGGTATTAACATACACTGTCCTTAAAGAAGCTGGCATTGAAACCTGATACTCATTTTGATGTTTTAATAAGGAGTCAAAACGTTGTTCGTTATATTTACATGACTTTACCAGATTATCTATCGAGGTTTGAAGCGATAACATTTCTGAATTAAGACACTATTTCAAATTCAATAATTTTCAAGTTTTGCACCTGAACTAAATACAATTTAAGACTGTTAATTCATTATTTTTTTCCTAATATACATTTATATAATTTGAATTATTAATTTTGTTTTTAATTAATTTTTGCATTCTTCCAATATATTTTTTTATATGTTTGTTTAATTTCCTTCCACTGTTCTTCTGTTCCTTTCTGCTGTTCTTGATGTGGCAGAATTAACACCAATCAAATCAATTGATTTGCATTCTACGAGCTCATCGAAAAGTCTCTGAGTTTGGGATGTTTACAAGTTATCTATAAATTATCTATATATATATCCTTTATATATATTTTTTTATAAATTATCTATAAGTGAGAGCTTTTGTTACTCCCTCTCCTCCCCTTCCCTCCTCTACCGGAGTGGGAATCCGAACCACTAATACAAACACACACACACACACACACACACACACACACACACACACACACACACACACACACACACACACACACATACACACACACAAACACACACACCCCCCCAGATATAGTACATAACACTAGGGTACATCGCGTGCGCTGGCGAACGCGAGGTCACAGGCACACGCCGTACACGAAGTACAATACCCGTGATACGGAGTGTATTTAGTTTACGACCCGTTTCCTTTATTCTGATAGTGATACAAGCTGAGGTTTGTACCTCCTTCTGAGGGCCCCTTGAATCAAGCCCTCACCTAGCTTGAGAAGCCTCACTCCAATAGCAGGGGCCGGGGTGCTTCAGGTTTGCAGTCAGCGAAGCGCGTCACACTTAGCGTCGCGTCGCTGCCTGCAGAATCGGCGCATCGGTATACTCAATAGTTCGTAATTCCTCGCTTATAAGTCTATTGCGATAAAAACTTCGTCGCACAGCATACTTTTGCAGAAAATAAAGCTTCTGCTACTGGTTTTACGATGTTTGGTTGCAGCACCAGTTATCTACCATCAAGAAGGATAGTAGTCAAGCACTGGCTTATGGTCCTATGAACATGTATAACAGATTATATATATAACAGATTATATTATTATTAAATATCAAGAAGTGTAGTTTAAATGTATAGATATACTGAAATTTCATTGAAATTATTGTCCTTTTTATTTGTGGTGATAGTTGTAGCACGAATGGGTCGGCTTGACTGGAGAAGGATCACGCTCTAACAAACAGAATTGCAGCTTAATGCTGCTGTGTTTCATATGGTAAGAGTAGATAACTGGAGACCCTTTTCAATGGAAATGGTGCATTCCATCTTAGTCGTCAGGAGTGACAACGCATCTGTCTTTTGATAAGCGAGGATAGATATAGATGTCTATGGGTCACAGCATCCACTTACTATCAAGTGGACTGTGTGATCGTTTGTCAAACTTATTCTATAAAATAAAATAAATTGTGCCACAGCGGAAACGTCAGATATTTGATACTGCTATCGCCAATCCACCGCGACCATAATGGCAAATCCTTTCCACACCACAGAGTATATTTTTCCCACAATAGAAGAAGCCACTGTGTGACAGTAGTAGATCAACAACGAGTACTGTGGTAACTGCTTTATTTTACTATGCCTAATTTTGCATTATCTATTTGAAACACTCTATGAGTAAAACCTCAGTAATAGACTGAAATATTGTGAAATGTTTGTTATATTGTTTTCTTAACGTTTACTATAATGCTGTGCCTTGTCAAAGTGAAATAACCAGTTTGAGTGCGTTTAGAAGCAAATTAAACTCCTGCGAAGCTTGTATACATGGACGTCAGTTGCAAGCACGTTGAAAGCTTATTACTACAAACATGTTTAAAGGAGTGAAGTATTTAACATACGGTTTCTTAATTAATATATAATAAAACCATCGGATATGTTTCTATTATAAATCATCGAAATAAAATCATCAGGTCATATTGGTTTAAATATCGTCATGATCCATGAAGGGATTTTTGCCTAGTCGCGGGAGGGGGGGGGGGGGGGTCAAGTAGCTACAAGTATTTGTGTGGCCTACAATTGATTGCGTTGGGTCTGGATGTTTATCCTTGTACAATTTATGTATGCAAACTGTTTCCAAGATACAAGATAAAATCTTAGTGTAGAAATAACGCGTTTAAGTAATATGTCTTCCGGACCGTATTTAGGTCACGGTGCGCGGTTTAGTCTCAACGGAACTAGCCGTTTGCGAAAAGCAGGATATTGTTCACAATTGTATGCGCAAGCATAGATGTATTTCGTACACTCTCTTGCACTCTCATATCCTATAGGATGGCGATCAAACACGACTGGGGATAAATTAGGCATAGGACTAACGACATTTTTTTATAAATGAGGGAGGAAGCGAACATATGGTTCACCTGATGGTAAGTGAACACTGCCGCCCATGAACAACTGCAACACTAGGGGAATTGCAAATGCGTTGCCGGCCACAAAGAAAAATCGTTAGTGGTAAACTATTTCACAGAGAGGTCGAACGAGGAAGACGTATAGTGGTCGACCGCCAAGCATCTAGATGGTGTGGATAGTATCGGGAGTTAGACCGCGATGTGAGTTCGTGAAATTTAGCCGCTACGATTAATCCGAATAATTTCTCAGAGTCCCTGTGGTAGATGCGAAAGAAATGAAAAGGGATGCAACATCTCTTCACAGCGCCAGTGAATCGAGCCGATCGAAAACGACTCGGTCGTTGGAGATCGAGCCGATCTGCGCTGGATGCGGTCAAGTGGGAGGAACTGGAACTGGGAAGCCCCAGCCAGGAGATAGGAACAGTATTACATGTGAGGCCGAACCTGCACCTTGTAAAATTGCAGGCGGTGTGCCGGCATGAAATAATGCCGAGGATTTTAATACTGGCTGAGGCAACAAGGGGAGTGTCTTGAAACTGAGGATATACGACAAAGGGGTACTTTTTAGCGGCAAACGCGCAAACTTGTGTCTTCTGTGGATTAAACTGTTCAACAAAGACTCAACTCGGCGACGTTTTCCCGGGAAATGTGGGCACGCATGGTATATAGATAATCACCAATGCTGTCATCCGCATAGCAATGAATGTTACCGGTTTGCAACATATCATTGATATGCAGAAGATTCAGCGTTGGTGATAACACGCAGCCTTGTAGAACACCAGTATTAATAGGCTTGTAATCGGAGCATGCACCATCTACTACGACCTTGATTCTCCGATCTGCAAGAAAGCTGCACAATTTCTCAAGAAATGCATAGGAAGGGGGCTTCAAAAGAAGCGCTTTGTGCCAAACCCAATCGAAGGCCTTCGCAATGTCAAAACTAACGGTTAATGCCTCCCTCTTGGACTCTACTGCCTCCGCCCATCTATGAGCCAGGTAGACTAGAAAACCCCGACGAAAACCGTATTGGCGGTTAGTAATCAACTGGTGATCTTCAAGGTACCGCATGAGCTTATTATTGTGGAGAACAAGATGATGGTGATAAGCCTGTAGTTAGACGGGTCGCAGTGATCACTTTTTTAGGGATCGGGTGAACAACAGTCGTCTTTTACGAATTCGGAACTACGTCTGGGAACGTGTATTTTTTTCGGAACTACGTCTAGGGAGTACCTAGGCCTAATTCCGAAAAAAAAGAGCTAGCCAGCCAATTCAGCCAATGAACTCTGACTTTGTTCTGCCAATTACTCTTTTGAAGGACTAGCCGACTTCGCCATTTTGAGATGGTAGTGGACGGCGTTTAGGTTCGGGTGAAGTTCCCTGATGTTTCAGAAATTCACGGATAGCACGGCAGGGGCCGCCTTGGTCTTATTGCTCTGCTTACCCCTAGCAGTTATTGTCTTGAGCGGACTTTACTCAGCCTTTTGCTGTCCCACGGGGGGGGGGGGGATTCGGCCCCCGGCCTCCTGCACTCACCAGACGAAACGAACAAGCAGAGCTTCCACTTCACGCCGGGGTATTCTGTGAGGTCGTGGTATTACCCCGGCTCGAGCCGGCGCAAAAGCTGCTACGTGGCTATACCACTGTTAAACTGTTGACATCAAGTGCTTTGCGAGACACAGGATTGCAACACCGCTAACTTCCTGATTCTGCGCTGTTGTTTGGATTAATTTCTGAACAGAAAACTGCATTTAGCTCGACCTGGGTTTCGGACTCGGGACCGCATCGTCAGCAGTCGCGCTTACGATCAACAGGCCAACAAGGTATAAATGACCTGGTCGGCAAATATTTCGAATAATTATTCTGTAACATTTCGGCCTTGTTAAAGAATGTTATGAAATACTATCAACTTTCTGACAACTTAAGACTTACCTGGAAAATTCTTGTAACCTACGAAATCACCTGAGATTTTTTATATATAAAATCCATAAAGGAGATGTATGAAATTGGGTTGTTGACATCGTTCGTAACAGTTATACAAAAATATGTTGGTAATATAACAATAAATTATAAGCATAAATAAATGGTTTTTATTTCTGTAGTCCTTGGGATAATCATAAAAACATTTTTTAAAACTGAAATAGAAAGCTAATGCTTTTGCTTTAGCAAAAACGAAACTTTTTAAATATCTTTCTGTTCTATCTATGGCAATAGATAATGAAGGCTATTTTTATAATAAAATAACCTTACTCACCAAAAAAAAAAAACATAATATTGAAACATTGACGCGAATCTGTAGTTATTAATATTGAATAAAATAATATATTTAGAAAAAGATTGAATAGGCTATGTCGTTAAATCAAAAAACATTCGAATACTATCCTACACGACTGAATAGGCTGTATGGTTATTGATCATTGCATATTCCGAAGGAGACTTAACTTGGTAATTTCAAGTTTCAGCTTGTCATGCGGCATGCGCATTTGGCATTGTAGCTGTTTTCTGGATAGATTTCGTGTTTTTACTTTCGTGGATTTATTTAATTTGACTCTTGAGATTTTCTCTCGGATCACAGGACAGTAGTGTGTTCTCTACGCGGGGATTGTGCGGTCCATGGCCCTTTACGGGGCCCCGGTGTGGGCGCGTGGTTTGGCGCGGCTTGCCGTCCACCACCTGAACGCGCCCCAAAGGGTGGTCGCCGTGAGAATGGTTCGCGGCTACCGCACGATCTCCCGCGAGGCGGCGTGCCTCCTTGCCGGATTGCCGCCATGGGATCTGGAGGCGATAGTCCTCGCACGCCTGCACGAATGGCGCACGGAGGCACTATGCCGGGGGGAAAACCACGCTGCCGCGGCAAGTTGTCGTGCAGCGGACAGACTTCCGGCGTGATCTCATGGCGACATGGAGAGAGCGACTGTCGCAACCCCGTGCTGGGCACGCCACTATAGCGGCGATAAGACCCCTCTTTGAGGAGTGGCTTGAGAGACGCCACGGCGTCCTCACCTTCCGCCTGACGCAGGTCCTCACCGGACACGGTGTGTTCGGGAGGTTCCTGCACCGAATCGGGCGGGAGGAAACGCCCGGGTGCTCCCACTGCGAGGATCGACCGGAGGACACGGTGGAGCACACCATGGAGGTGTGCCCTGCTTGGGCGGAGCACCGCCGTGTCCTCGTAGCGGCGATAGGCGGCGGCGACCTCTCGCGTCCGGCCCTGGTCGAAGCCATGGTCCGGAGCGAGACGGAATGGGATGCCGTCACCACCTTCTGCGAAGCAGTGATGCTAGCGAAGGAGGTGGCGGAGCGGGAGAAGGAGAGAGCAGCAGCTTTCCTTCCCGGCCGCCGCGGGAGACGCCCAGGGCGTCGGGGGCTACGTCGTGGCCCCCGGCCACCGTAGGCGCGGGCCTGTGGATGGCGAGCAATGGGTAGCTCGCCGTCCGTCCGTCTAACGACGACAGGCCGTGTCGACGGCGCGTTTTGTTCCACGCGCGCCTCAAAGAGCTGTCAGCATCGTGAAGGGGCCCGCAAGGGCCGACGCCTGCCGGGGCTGCGGGCTGTTCGAAAGAGATACCGCGGCTCCGGAACGTAAGGGCACTGAAGGAACACGGATGGTTTTTAGTCAGTAAAAGTCTGACACTCCCTTCCGCTCCACCCAGAGCGAAAGGCGTAATTTGATGATTTTCCATCCGCAAAAAAAAAAGGACAGTAGTGTGTTGCACCCATATAATGAAACTAATGTGATACTTAAGTTTTGAGAGGAATAGAACAGACAATGTACAGCCTCTGGCTGTTTTTTTAGATGACATTTTATTGATAGTTGCAGAAAATAGTTAAAAAATTAAAATAGGTTGAGTTTTATTTTACTTTATATAATAATAACTACAAAACTGCATTATTTTGTGTTTTTTCAATTTATTCAAACAACCTATCACAAGAACGAGTGGTTATACTACATAACCTACAAATCATAAAACAAAATAAAAACAAAAAACCCCAGGCCCGGCAAAAATATGATTTTTGGATATAAGTAGCAAATATTTAAATCTTCAAACTAACACATATTTTAAGTTTGTTCATGCCGGTCCCAAGCTTGTATGAAATCAAGTTCATCTCCTTTAAACATATTTAAATGCCAGGCTTGTAAAAACATGAAATGTTTATTAATATTTTACATTTTTATTAATTTGGGTCATAGAAAATATTAATGTCGTAAATGCGCCAATCCCCCAGTCCGTTTTTATCTTATTTAAATAATAATTCATCACATAGTTCTACTCCTGCCAAGAACACTGTATGCGTTTCCTCGCAGAATGGCCTATACTTACATTTGAGCTAAAAAAGACAGCCTTCTACACCTGATACGTTAAGTCGCTGTTACAGTTACTTTAGGCGCTTCACTACACGTGAACTTATCGGACAGATAGTCCGTTCCGCAAATAGCTCAAATATGTATGTACCTTTAGGGATTCATAATTGCACCATTTACTTAGTAATCTGATGCCATCTTGGCTCTAAATTCAGATGAAAGTCCGTCAAAGTGTCTCTCTATGTAATGGTTGGGCTTTGCCTCTCTTCAAAGGAACTAAAGTAATATCGTCGGGTATTCTGTATGACTCTAAGTTCACAGGAACATTTATAGAGACAAGAGAACTTCGTTCAAACATTGTACCGTGACGGGAAAATCTACCAACACTTTTTGGAGATGAAAGTCCGTGGAGCCCAAGTTTGCCGATGCCGCTCTCATAAGGGCACTGATGATGTTGACAAATCGGCTCTCCTAGTCGTGTTCTTACAGTACGCAAGTCGCCAAGTAATGTGCTGAGATTATTTGATGGTAAAGCACATGTGCGCAGTAAATGAAGAAATGAAGTAAATTAAGAAATGTTACTATAAATTAGATGAATATTATGTTAAATAGAAATAAATAAATAAATATAGTAATAAAAATACTGCAATAATATCTGTAATGTATAAAAATATATATTAGTATTAGAATTAAGGTATTAGAAATTAAGGCTAACTTTATTTGATGTTGTTATACCCTTGCTGGGTGCATGTGCTGTAATGTGTCACACAAAACCACATGTAAATGCAATAAATGAATAAATAAATAAATAAAATAGATGTTAATATATCTTTGTATATAAAAATTACGTGTCACGTTGTTTGTCCGCGATGAACTCCTAAACCATTGAACTGATTTCAATGAAATTTTGCACACTCTGCGCCGTTTGGTCCAACTTGAGAGATCCGTCAATAGACCTCTCGGTCGAAGTTGGACTTACCTGATCGGACTATTTGTCCCAGGTAAACATACTCGTCAACAACTTCGAGCTTAGTGTTCCCAACAACTACCGGCATAGGTGTGACGTGGACGTTAAACATGATTTTTGTTTTGTCCATGTTCATCTTAAGACCTATCCGTTGGGAGACACTATTGAGGTCATTGAGCATAGTGCTTAGGTCCTCCAGCGATTCTGCCATAAGTACTATATCGTCGGAAAATCGAAGGTTAGTGATGTACTTGCCATTGACGTTAATACCGTATCATTTCCAGTCCAGTAGCTTGAAAACGTCTTCCAGTGCAGCGGTGAAAAGTTTCGGGGATATACCGTCATCCTGTCTTACACCTCTCTGCAGTTGGATAGGTTTCGTACTCTGATTCTGTACTCGGATAGCCATCGTAGCTCTACTGTACAAACACTTCAGCACTTCGATATACCGACAGTGAACTTGGTACCGCTGAAGGGACTGCAGCACCGCCCAAATTTCGACGGAATCAAAGGCTTTCTTATAGTCCACATACAGGAAAATGCAAAATCAGTAAAATAAATGCATTAAAATACAGACAAATAAAAACCCAACCATATGGAAGCCCTCGGCAGGGGAGACTAAACGGGAATTATGATGATGGGATCCATGGGCGTAACATTCTCTTACCGTCTCACCACAACTTACGTCCAAGGGCCCTCGCTGTGGTTTGCGGGCTCCACCACAGGCCGCGCCAGAATGCGACAGAGTAGGCCCGATTCAGTGCTTTGCCCGTTCTACGTATATTTGGTCGCTCCAATGATTTATATAGCCTCTTCTGATCACTCTGGAAGAAATGATTCTGGTCCGAACCGAACCGTGTCGACTTTCCGGTATATCTCCGAATCTGCTTCCCCCAAGCAGCGATTCTCTGCTCAGGTCGTCTATGCGCTCCGTTAGTTTTTGCGTTATATCCGGCTGGGATAAACTGTTTTCCCAGAAAGCGCTATCTTGACAGTGCGCACATTTCTTGGCCTGTTATTGCCCAACCTGAAGCTTGTAAGTCTGCCAATGAGGGCTCTTGCCTTTGCGATACGATCTGCAATTATTTTTCTCCAGGCTGGGATGAAGCTACTTTGTAAAGTAGCACGGAGAGCTTGGCGGCAATAATACGGCATACAGCCAGTGCGATTCTCGATTTTCTTCGATAGCCTTTTCCAATATGCTCCCCATTTCCTCTATTTTGTGGCAAACTATTTTATCATCGTCTAAATTAAAACTGGAATACAACTGAAAGAATATCCACGGCGGCATCCACGTGTGCAGGTTGCTCTGTAATTAGTGGCACCGCATTACCAGCTGTAGCATTTTCATTCGATGAGAGAACAGCTCCACGTCGTAGTCGTTCGAGTTCGGCGTCACCAAATATGTTGGAGCGCAGGATGTACTGAACTCGGTCTGCCAGGTTTTGCTCCATGTTACATGAACTCCAGTTCTGCGAAAAAGCGATGCACCCGAGCTCGATACGCTAACTTTTCAGTTTCTTCCCCTTTTGCCTTAAAATACGCTCTCAATGCGTTTGTGTTCATTATTTCCATTCAACGCATGCGACGTGGTCCACCAGCGGCGGGTGCCGCATGCTGAGGCCGAGAAGACCCAGCCGGCACCAAGCCTTCTGGTGGGGATGATGAATGTGGGTGGCTGCTAGGTGGTCTTGCAGCTACCCCGCACTCGACTAGCGGCTCGCATGCTGTTGCGTCCAGCACCAGCTCCAGACGCGCCTTGGTAACCTCCAGGCAGTGGCCGTATGCGCACTCTTTTTTTTCCATCACCCATTAAATGGGTGTCAATTAACGGGAGGCTCCCAGGCCCGTAATTTCATGGTGCGGCCGTAAGCACATACGGGCCTTTGCACTCTCAATTCTGCCAAGGCACGGCACTCACACCTCTTCGCAAGGTACTGACTGAATGCGCTGACGTCAGCGGGCGATGGGGTTACTTCCTTACGCCGTTTTATTATTATTATTATTAATATACAAAATAGTAAATTTATATCTTAAATGGTAATTAAAGTGGTGGCCGTCTCTTAAATTATATATGTTAGTAAATGTCTCAAGTTTTACAAATGTTCTATATCCAGCAGCGTATTTATAGAAAATGACAAATTTATCAGAACTTTGCTCTATATAACCTGAATAGAAAACGGATTTCTTTTAAAATCACCGAGTTAAACAAATAAAAAAGAAAACCACTCGTTATAAAGTTATTTATATACATTTTGTACAGGCGTAAATTTAGCCGGCCTTTCAGTATTCTACAGAATAAATTTTTGAACGTGTGCGCAGGAATTGCACATTCTTCTCTCCCCCTTGTACAAAGAGAAATATTAAGTGAGACATCTATTTAAGAAAAATTCGCAGTCTATGAATACGAATACGTAGGATCTACGTGTGTGAGACTAGATTAACTGTACATCCGCTAAGTTATAAAGAGAAATTTCGATTTTCCCTTCCACTGTTGGAAAATCAAACGCTCTGCCACTCTTCATCTGTACGTTTGCTTCGTCATTATTAATGCGTATAGGAATGAAATGGAATCATTTGTCAGTGTTTTCTTTTCATCCGATTACAATATGGGTGTATTCAAGCTAAGAGTGAAAAGGCTTTTGTTAGGCTAAGTCAGGGTACTTTACTATCTTTGGCTTTCCACTTTCAATCAATTAGGAATATAATCAAGCACTGGCCTATAATAGGCTAAAAAACAATAATAACAGTTCCCTTACTTTTTAATATAAAATACAGTACATTAAAAATATAAAAACTAAACTTAGTCATTATTAAAACATACAAAGATCTTTTAAACATTATGTTAACTGGGAAATAACATCTAGTGAGTATCGACTGATTGAAAAAACTGGTAGAAAAAATTCAGTACTAAATTGCCTTCTGTGCAAAGATCTGACATTGACCGTTCATCTAAGTAGGCGTCTGTTTATTTATTGGTCCTGTATCCATAAAATCTAAAGTAGTGTTAATCAGAAGTACCGGAAGTTGTGAAAACAATTTGCTGGTCGTATGTTTGTGTAACGTTCGTCAACATGACAAAAGTCTATTTGTCTTCTGACGTCGGCGCCTATTGCCGCGGCACGTAAACATAAAGTTATGTGGAAAATTAAATGATTAAGAGTTGTTTGTTTTCCTTAAAGGCGTAAAGTACATGAATTGGTACGCAATTTATGAGTATTTACCAAAGAGCTATTTGGTGGATGATGATACTAGATTAATGACAAAATGTTTTTATTCTTCTTTGTCTTTGTATTTCAAATATGTCCGTCTTATCCGTCCGACAAAAAGTAGTTTTTAACTATGTTTATGTAGCGAACAAAATTGTTGCTATAAGATTATCATGTAAATATATATATGTCGAAGAAAAGTTTCATTCAATGAAGCCACTATTATCAACAGATCTTGTGGGCGACATTTTGGGTAAATACAAGCACAACACACAACACAAATAATAAACTTGTTTATACTTTTACTCATTTAAATTTAAATAAAACTTTACAGAAAATAACACTAACTAAATTTTATTAAAGAATATTAAAACTTATTAAAGAGCAGCGAGTTCGTCATGCGACACAGACATACACCATCACCACAGAACACAATTACTTTTTAACAAGAGCACACAGAAAAACAAAACTGTACCCCACGCCGAATCTATCCGCTCCTCTTTTGTCTTTTTTTATCCAGTCGCACCACGACTCCGCTCGAGGCGTTTCACCAGCGAACCTCGCTCTGATTGGTTGTTGTGATCACCGTATTAATCAAGCCATGAACCTCTGGCTTTTGATTGGTTAATTAAATACAACAATAATAGATAATCCTAAATTCTTAAGAATTTTTATGACTAAATTAATATTAATGAAATTAAGATAAAATATTACAATTGATATTACATATTTAAACTATTTGAAGGGGGAAAATGTAGTGTTATGCTACTTACATTTCTTTGTACTCTATTTCTCCATTCTGTTTTTGATTTTCTGCATTCATGTTTTGCATCACTTTATACTATTTTTCCATTCTGATTTTGATTTTCTGCATTTATATTTTGCATCACCTTTATTTCTATAGGATCCTGTAACGTTTTTACATAATAACATATCATTTTACTTCGTATTTTCACACTATTTAGCACTTTTAAAATAGCTGTCAATGAAGTCTTACCTTTTTCCGTCTTTTATTGAATTCTCTGTAATTCTACAATTTCAGGCTTCGCGCACGCTGCCGTGCATTAGTTTTTCCTATATGAATAATATCTCATTTCTTACTTAAATGTAATAGTTTCTTAATAACAGTCCTAAAACTAAAAATTGCTCAATTTGACAACCATTGTTTATGTGGTTGTTATGGTAACTTTTATTCAAATTCGTCTCTGGTATGATGTTCTTCCTACATAAATACTCTTTGGCTGTAGGTCATTTACAATAAATTTCGTTTTAATTTAAATAATTTCTCGTTCTCTCTAAAAAGGTATAAAAGCCGAACAATTGGAGAATACAGGACAGTCTCGCTTCAGTTCTCAGACGAGAAACATCTACTAAAGGCCTTATCCCAGGGCCGCTTTGCCCCGGGATCCTGCAAGCCTCCATCTACACGTGAAGTCGTCGGCAGTCTGCTTCAAGCGCGGGGCCACACTACCTTCGGGCACGCTACGACTGCTTGCTCCAGGCGCTGAGTGCACCTACTGCCGCGCTATCTTCGGGCACGCTACGACTGCTTGCTCCAGGCGCCGAGTGCACCTACTGCCCGCGCTACCTCTGGGCGCGGCGACTACTTCTCCAAGTACTGAGCGCACCTACCCCAGGCGCTACGTGCGCCGGCTCCGGACGCTGCGTGTGCCCAGTCCAGGCGCTGCGTGCCATCGCCGCTCAGAAACCTCAAGCTCTGCGTGTGCCTATTTCTACAAAAGCAGCGAGGCTCCAGGCTCCACTATAAAACTATATTGTCCTATTCTCCTACCTATATTTTTTTTAAAACCTAATTGTAATCTCATTTCATCCATCATCTTCATATTTCATTTTTTTTTATAAAATTGTAAATACTTTTCTGAAACTTTAAATATATTATTTTCTTGGTCTACTTTTGTTGTTTTGCTGTTCTTAGGTTAGGTTCTCTTTATTTTTAATTGTCGCTTCACGACAGTTTGTTAAATAGTTTAAATATGTAATATCAATTGTAATATTTTATCTTAATTTCATTAATATTAATTTAGTCATAAAAATTCTTAAGAATTTAGGATTATCTATTATTGTTGTATTTAATGTTGTATTTTATTATTGTTGTATTTAATAAATTATTAAAATTTCATAGTTTTATTCATTTCCGTTACACACACACACATATATATATATATATATATATATATATATATATATATATATATATATATATATATATATATATATATATATATACTAGCTGACCAGGCAGACGTTGTTCTGCCCTTTCCGAACGACCATTTGCTTTCCCAAAAAAACTCCTGAAATTAGCAATAAAAAATTGAGGGTCACTTATCGGGATAAAAACTATCCTATCTCTCAAGTTGGACCAAACTGCACACAGTCTGCAATTTTTTTATGAAATCGGTTCTATCTGTTGAATACTTACAGCAACACGTGGTGGTTATACTACTAAATTGTAGCTTATATTAAACGTTTGTATTTTTAACATAGCGCCATCTATTAAATATTTACTCGATCCAGTCAACAGATATCGTCATCTGACAGAATCGTTTGGAGCTAACAGAAAATTGTGACTGTCAAATAATAGAGAAATAACTTTCAATAAAATAATATTGTATTGCGACTATAAATTGAGATGTAAGCTATCCTATCTTTTAAGTTGGACCAAACTGCACATTGACCAAAAATTTCATTAAAATCAGTTCAGTAGTTTAGGAGTCCATCGCGGACAAACAACGTGACACGTACTTTTTATATATAAAGATATATATATATATATATATATATATATATCAGTCTTAGATAACTACTTACGATTACTTTACGATTAACAAGTCTAATAATTAGTTATTAAAATTTCAATAGGTTGCGATAAAAACAAGAACATAAATATTTAGGGACGACGGCAGGAGACTCGACGGTATTACATTGGTTCCTTGGGAGAGAGGTAAAGCCCTACTACTTGCGTAGACACTTTGGCAGCCTATCATCTCAGGGGTACCTTGTTTCGAGCCAGGGCGGCATCAGAGGCAGCTGAACGGAGTAAGTGGCGCAAATATAAGTCTCTGAGGGATGACTACATATTTGTGCCATTTGCTGTAGAGAATATCGGTCCGTGGGGTCCACGTGCGGTGAAGTTCTTGGAGGAACTCCATCCGCGTCTGGTCGTTGCTGCTGGTGGACGGAAAAGGGGAGATCTCCCGCTGGGCAAGGTGTTCTGCCCGGGGAGCGGCCAACTCTCCGAGCGGTAGTTCGGAGCTATTCTATATATACTGCTTTAACTTCGGAACTTTGTTAGCGCGATTTAGGCTTCGATGTGTTTCGCTTGTGCTGAAACGACAGCGCCGCCCCCTGATCAGACCGGAGGTCGATAGTGCAGTCCGATTGCCAGTGCGTCCTTAATGCTGGTGGGAAATGCATGCTGTGTGCGTAAGGGCAAGTGACGCCGGTGCGAACGTTATGCCAGTGTGTAATGCATGCCATACTACGCACTTGCAAGTGATTCCGGTAAGAATGATGAGCCAGAGCAAGTACTAGGGATTGCCTTGTAGTTTGCCGTGAGTCGAGAAGAAGGCAAGTAATCTGCGAGAGTGCCGTGAAGCAGAGGCGAGCAGTAAGGCTCAGAGCCGTGCCGAACACTGTAGCGCAGAGAGTTGCTTGAAGGAACAGGAAGCATTATTATTTCAGTGCTGCGATTAACCTTTATAAAGCTAGATTGCTTGCAGAATGTGAAAACTGCAGGCAATATCTGCTCGGGAGCGAATGAATGGGGTACTTGAGAATGATGACGAAGGTTTGAAGTTGTACTTTCTGAAGGTTGTTGATTGCGTGTTCATATCACGTCGGTTGGTCACCAATGTAGCCTGTGGAAGGAAAAGGGGAGATCTCCCGCTGGGCAAGGTGTTCTGCCCGGGGAGCGTCCAACTCTCCGAGTGGTAGTTCGGAGCTATTCTACCTAGTCACGTCATAAATTCTGTTACATGTTTAATATAAAATAATTGAAACAAGTTTATTCATTATGTAACCATTTATATACCAAAATGAACTTAACAAAACATAGATTCTTATGACACTAAAGTTTATTCAAAATCACCTCCGTGATTTTGAATACAGGCCTTCAATCTGCGCGGCCAGTCGTCTATCGCAGCACGAACGAGGTCCATGTCAATATCGGCGGCTGCCTTAATCGAGGATGTCTTGAGTGACTCCAAATTGGGATGAGGCTTTGAGCACGCCTTTTCCTCCAAGTGTTGCCATATCTTGTAATCTAACGGATTCAAATCTGGACTGGAGGAGGGCTAGTCTTCGTGCCGGATGAAGTCGATTTCACGCGCCGCCAGCCAGTCTTGTGTGCTCTTCGCTCTATGAGCTGGCGCCGAATCTTGTTAGAATACCCAGTGCCTGTTATTGAACATGGTATGAGAAACAGGTTCCACAAGGTTCGTCAGGACTGTATTTTGAAACACAAATGCATTCGTTTTTACACCTTTCTCACAAAAATGTACCTCTGTTAAGCCCCAATAAGAAACTCCCAACCATACCATGAGTGAGGATGGAAAATGACCTTGTTGGACACGCGGAATACGGTTACTCGCTTCTTCACTACTGTGTGCGTAAACCTTATCATTTTGTTTGTTGTAGCTCTCTTCTACGGTAAAAATTTTATCACCCGGAAAAAGAATTTCCCGATATTTTTTTCCCGCGTACCGCTTCAACAAAGCGCGGCATCTCTTCAGTCTCAGGTCCATTAGACGAGCATTCAAACGATGTCCTGTTTTTCTTCGATATTCCCGAAGCCCTAAGTCTTCATTTAACACTCTTTTCACTGTGGTTCTGCTTAACCCTATCTGAAGGGCCAACAGTTTCTGCTTACGTTTGGGATTTCTTTGAATTCGCGCCTTCACAGCTTTTATCACTGCTGGAGTCCTAACAGACCGAGGGCGACCACTTCTTGACCTGTCATCTACGCTAGAGTCTTCATTGTATCGTTTGATGGTACGATAAATGAATCTTTTGGTTATATTCAAATTTTTCAGTATGTCAAAAATTTGAATTGGCGCGTAACCGCAACGATGCAACGCAATAACTGCAACACGGTCTTCTTTAAGCGTCCACTCCATATTTAAAAATGAGTAGAATTCTAAAAAGTATACAGTTTTATTTTCATGATCAATTCGAAATTCGAATTCAATAAACTTTTTTGTGGCCAGCATTCTAGAAGAAAAGTTTTTACTGTGTGACAATACTTATGACCTGACTGTGTATATATACTGCTTTAACTTCGGAACTTTGTTAGCGCGATTTAGTTTTCGATGTGTTTCGCTTGTGGCGCGACGACAGCGCCGCCACAGAGGGCTGGTTCTTTTCTTGTTCAAAGGCAGAAAGGGAAACGCAGCCAGCATTCTTGGCACGATACCACGGGGAGTATGGACGGACGTCCAATCAAAACTGTATGAACTGTAGAATACGAACGGCAAGGCAGTGGCCAGCGGTTCGATGGCTCAACTGTTCCGCGGAAATCTTCTGACAATCGGTTGTCGACTACGTTTGTTGACTATCGGTTAGTCAACTACGGTTGCTCACTTATTTTTTGTCAAAATCGAGACTGTTAATTTAATGTGGTGAGAAAATAAATTATTATTGTTATAAATATATTTTCAGTAACTTCTAATAAGACTTCATCTAGTTTAGAAGGTTTTTATACGAAAGGTTTTAGCGGGTGACTTGTGGTGGAAAATCGGAAATCGGCAATTATTTTTTGAAAGATCTTTTACTGCGTAGAGGCAGCGTAAGGTAATCTACTAACCCACATTATTGTGTGTCGTCTCAAATCTGTGGGTGTCTCAAAGGAAAGAGAGGGTAATAAAACAAGGGATGGGTAGCAGAATCTTTATGTCAGGACTAAGATGGAATGCCTCGTTACCAGTAAAAAGGGTCTCAGTTTCTCTACACTCACCATACGAAACACATCAGCTTTAAATTGCTATTTTACGCTGGTATTCTGTAAGAGCGTGGTCCTTCCTCGGTCGAGCCGACTCATTCGTGCTACAACTATACTATTAATATAGCTGCAGAATGGCTCTACCACGTATAAAAACTCCTTAAAAGTACTTCGCATGAAATGACTTCTTAAAAGTATTTGCAAAGATTCTATGACCTTATGATTCATGTAATATTCTCAACGATTTGCAACTATTAAGATTAAAACGCTGAAATTATTTTGGTAGGAATTGTTTTTATATATTTTTATTTTGCTTAATATACTGAAAAATAATTGAAACTTTTAATAAAGTTGTTTAAATTTTAAAGGTATTTAAACATAGGTAGTTCAGAAAACAGAAGCGGTTCATGTTTATAATTAAATTACTGGAGTATTACCTTTTACTCAAATGTTTCGATTCGTATCCATTTCATTGTTCTATTTCCGCTCGAAAGGCAAAGTCATTAATAAACCCAAATCCAAATTGTGAAAGATTTAAAAGTGATCCCAAGCGGACACTTTCGAAATATCTATTTTTAAAGGAAAACAGATATGTACCTAAATTATATTATTTTCTCATATTTGACCTGAAGGTATTCGTCCGCCTGAGTTGTTTCTACTTTCTTACTTATTTCTGCCTCCAAGAAGCCGTGCAACTAACTTCTTGAGAATGCCTACATACCACGTCTATATCAGGTAACCAGACAAAGTTGTATTACTTACGTCGATTAAAGTCATGGTGCCTTCACATTCCTCTGGTCCACCATCCATTATTCCTCACCCTTCGAGGTCCCACTGCTACCATGGCTGCGGTGCCCCGGTAAAGGCATGTGAGTTGCCCATCACTTTACCAACACCCCTTTTCCCTCGCGATTTAATCTTATCACAGGGACTTAAAGAGAAGAAGACAATTCGGAGAACCACCTTAAGCTGCTAGCCGCAGCCATCTTAAACCCTCCCTCCCCTTACCTAATCGCGGATAATTGTGATACAGCGGTGTATATCGCGTGTGTGTATCGCAGTATTTCACTTCGCAGTAGATCACCATGCTTGGAGAAAAGTAGAGGTGCGTCTAGTGCTGTGTTTGATTTGTGGGCAAGAGAGCCACTATTTTAGAGTCTGTGGAGAAAATTATTATCGTTCCCGGTTGTGCCGACTCAACTCAGTTTGCATCGACAGAGTGTTACCGATCGGACGTGTGGTTAAAAAAGTCTTTATACCGACATTACAATGAATAAATGTGATTGTTGTGAAAAACCGATAACTAAAAGAACTCCCGGCTTAGAATGCAGCAAATGCGAAAAAATTGTGCACGCGACCCAAGCCTGTACTAATCTTTCAACTAAACAGATTGCAGCATTACGTAACGCAGATAGCCTGGAATGGACCTGCAAGGAATGTCAACGATACACTCCTGTAAGAAGGTCGTTTATTATCCCAGAAGAAGAAGAAAAAGTGGAACAAAATCAACAAACTCAAGATCATTCGCATTCTAAGCCATCAATAGACATTAAAAAGTTACTAAAAGATATTTCAAAGGAAGTTGCAGTTACTATAAAGCGAGAACTAGAGCCAATCGAATCTTCTATAAGTTACTGTCACGATAAACTAGATGAGGTGCTAGAAAGTATGGATGTTCTAAAAAGCAGAATTAAAGAATTAGAAACCAAAAATCTAGCATTAAACAACAAGAATAATAATTTGGAAATAAGAATAAGTGCTCTAGAACAAAAGATAGGAGAAATGGAACAAAAGCAATATAATAACAGAATTGAAATAACTGGTATATCGGGTATTGATGGCATTAATCATAATAAGATTACTACAATATTAGCATCTAAATTAGATATGGATGCGAGTTCAATTAAAAGCTTAACACAGGTAGAAGGAAGAAAAGGAAAGGATGGATATCTGCTACTGGAATTAAAAGATGAAACAGAGAGCGAGAAGTAGATACAAGCTGCAAAAATGAAGGTATTAAAAGTGAATGATATTCTTCCTAATGCACCTATGAAATATGATGAGGGTAAGGATAGAATTATGTTGAGACGCGCAATTACAAAAGCAAATAAAACAATTTTGTGGAATGCAAAAAAACAATTAGGTTCAGAATACAAATACATTTGGTTTAAAAATGGAAAAATTTTGGCTCGAAAAGAAGACAAAGACAAGATCATAACTATCAGGTGCATCGATGACATCCAAAGACTAACAAAACGAATCATTTCTCATAATACGGAAGTAAAGGAAGTAATCAGATAAGTGCAAAACTAAGCATTAAGTATAATTATAAGTAATATTAATAACGACCATAATGGATTCTTTTGCGAACGTTTCAGAAATATACGACTGTATTAATTTAAATGATTTTTACAAATTTTTACCCAAAGGTAAAAAAAGTTTCACTTTTATTCATATTAACTTAAGGTCTATGATAAAAAACTTTGTAATGCTAAAGGAATGTATAAATTCTAGTAAAGTAAATTTAGACTGCATTGCCATAACGGAAGCCAATATATCTAATAATTTACTGTCTATGTTTAATATCGATGGCTATATAATGCATAGTATCTTAAAAACTAAAAGAAAGGGGGGTGGGATAATTATTTATGTACGTAAGAACCATAAGGTTGAAATTATACCTATAAAAACATTACACTGTGAATCACTTATAAGCAAAATTACCACCTATAATATGCAAACATTCCATCTTTGTATAATATATAGACAACCGAACGAGAACAAACACTTGTTTATAGAAGAGTTGTGTCACATAATAAAAGATAATTTCGCTAAAAAACATAACTTAATCATCCTGGGTGATATGAATATTAACATTAAATGCATTACACCTATTCAAGAATATTATTTAAGTAAAATAGCTGAGTGCGGTCTAACGTGTGCGATAACAGATTACACCAGAATAGAAAAAAGAAAAGACAAAATAAGTAAAAGTTGTATAGATCACATCTTTGTGCGATCGCGTACGTTAGACTTATACTCTGGCGCTATTGGTACTGTATTAGCAGATCATCGCATGACTGTGCTTGCATGCGTCGCACCTGTTTCGTTCACACGTGATGAATTCGAAAATATTATTTTATATGATAATAAAAAGCTTCATACAATGCTAAATGAAATAGACTGGTCACCGGTTAATTATATGCAATGCCCTATTAGTATAAACAATTTTATCAAAACTAAATTTATGGAGTGCTACAGTAAATGTCAATCAATTAAAAAAATAAAACAAAGTAGCAAACGAAATAAAGAGAATTGGTTAAATAAAGACATCATAAATATGTGTAAAATAAGAGATACTTTGTTTACTAAATGGAAAAATGACTCAAGTAATAAACTTTTAAGGATAGAATATAATAAATATAGAAATAAAACAATTAAATTTATTGAGAGAAATGGAAACAATTACTATTATCAAAAAAATAATAATAACATGTCTAACCCAAGATATACGTGGAAAATTGTAAACAGACTTTGTGGCAAGGTTACCGAAACACTAGACGAATCATTAAATAAAGCATTTAACTTCAAAAGTCAAAATAGTAAAACAATAGCCGATAATTTTGCCACTGAATTCAATAGAAACATAAAAACTATAATACCAAATTGTACCAGTAAAATTCTATCGGAAGTTTTGTACACAAATACAGCAGATACGTCTATACGGTTACAAAAAGCGAACACAAAGCAAATAAAAAATATAATACAAACACTTAACACAAAAAAGGCACCAGGTGCCGACGGAATTCGTACGATTGACATTAAAGCTATATCAGAAAAAATTGCTTAAGTGATTGTCAAGTTAATTAACAGTAGTATAAATACAGGCATCTATCCTACAGATTTAAAATTAGGATTGATACGACGTATTTACAAAAGTGGACATCAAGACGATTACAATAATTACAGGCCTATTACTATACTCTCAATAATTGACAAAATTATAGAAAAATTCACATCCAACCAGCTTCATTACTACTTTCAAAAACATAAAATTATTTCGGCATCTCAATACGGATTTCAGCCAAAAAAATCTACTACACAGTTACTGTCAAACTTTACAGACGAAGTAAATAAATGTCTAGATGAGAAAAAGCATGTATTAATTGCTTTCATTGATTTTAGTAAAGCTTTTGACACCTTAAAACATGACATTCTTCTAAAAAAACTTGAAAACTCTGGTGTTAGAGGACCCTTCCTGAGATGGTGTAAAGACTATGTGAGCAATCGATATTTCCAAGTAAAGATAGAAAATAACTTAAGTATTAAAATGCCCATGACTACAGGCACGGCACAAGGCTCAGTTATAGGGCCACTCCATTACTTAACATACGTAAATTAATTAGAAAATATAATTAAAAAATGTAGTTTATACCAGTACGCAGATGATACGTGTCTTCTGTCAGAAGATAAAAATGTGGAAATAGCTATGCAACAGTTACAAGATGATTTTTCACGCCTCTCTATGTGGGCACACGACCTAGGACTTATAATAAATATACAAAAAACCAAGATACTACACATTCACTTAAGTCACATCAGGAACATTAGGCCAATCAGCATTATTGCCCATAATCAGCTCTGTCTGCACAATATAATAACTTGTTCATGTGAAAAAATTCCGGTTGTTAAATATCACACATATTTAGGACTGGTCATAGACGATAGGATGAACTGGAAGAATCATATTGATTACGTGTGTAGTAAATTAAGAGCAATCCTAGCGAAATTTCATTTTATTCGTAATACAGTTCCATTTAAAATTCGTTTAAGCCTATATAATGCTTTAGTGGAATCGATAGTGTCATATGGTCTTAGTAGCTATGGGCGAACTTTCCGCACTTATCTAGATAAAATATACAGCTTACAAATAAGACTGTTAAAATCTATTTTGCCTCAACATATCAAGGATAAATATCGGAATGAGTACTCATATCTTTTCACATACTGCAATGTTTTACCCATACATAAAAAGGTGAAATATATGCTTCTGAAAGAATGTTATGAGTACTCGATAGACCCAACCCCAAGAGATCGCAATCATAACACCAGAAATACAACACCTTATTCACTAATTAGAACGAATAATTACTACGGTAAAAGAACACGTAAATATCTAATACCATACCTGTTAAATTCTTTACCTACAGAATTAAGAAGCCAACTAACAGCACAAAACATAAAAACGAAACTTAAACGTTTTTTATATAATTAGAATTCTTCAAAAAAATATTAAATGATAATCATGATAATCTATATTTATTAATACAAATATATTGCCAAAAACGGACAAATAAACAAAACGTGTAACCAGATAAATTCCATTAAAAAAAAAAACTAGTAGTGTGTACGCGCGTAATTAATTTGCAGTATAGTGTATAGGCGAGTCGAACAATCGAAGACAATAACATTCACATTTTTGCTTATTTCTTGTAAACAATATCAAAAACTACCCTCTCCACAAAAAAATATAGTTTAAGAAATATCTACTATAAAGTTTGTATAAAATTATGTAAATACAAAAAATGCTTAATATTCTCTCACACAATTGTAAAATGGTATTTTATATTTAGGTTAAGTAAAGGTTAATTTCAATATTATATAAATAAAAGTATAATGTAAAATAACATATTAGAGCAAACTGTGCAGTGCCAAGACAAACACAATTGTGTTTAATGGCACGAAGAAATTATATTGTAATTAAAACTGTTACCTTGTTCAAATAAATAAAAAAAAAATAAAAAAACTGTGGCCCTTGTTTGAAGACTGTTGTAAATACACATAAGTAATAATAGCCACATAACATCAGGTGGTCTATTAGCTGCTGGCATGCCATCCTAATAATATTAAACACCATAAACATAGAGACAGTCTCTAAATACCCGTATTTATTGACTAAGGTAACAAGGCTAAGGGAAAATCGAAAATAAAATCAGAAATATTTAATTTGGTCCACAAAATTTAATAATAATCTTTAGTTTAGTAGTTTCTATAAAGTATGAATGAATAATTGTAACATTTGTTATAAAGAAAAACAAAATTAAACATTTCGTATAACCTTGCTAGTAAGCTTTATTTTACTGTGGTAGTGTAATAAGGCATACTGCCTTAACGTATTCAAATAATCAATTTATACGTAATATATTTAATATTTGTGATCAATAATCACATGAATGCAGCCATTAATACTTAAAGTTAAAAAAAAAAACGACGGGTTGCACTCCGGGAGTGCCGGCAGAAGTGAAAACCTGAATATTAACGTTGTGCATTTTTGATATTTTGGAATGGCGGAGATTATTTATTATTATCTTATTTCATTTATTTTCTTTCGAAATTATTTGTTTGGTAAACCTACACCGCACATGTGCTTATAGTGATGTTATGAAAATATAGGTTAAAGTTATAAAGTATAAACATATTACAAATATTACATCTATAATGTGTAAGTACATATGTATCTATATTAATAATTTCGTCAAGCAGTACAGTAGACTCGATCGAAACCTAATCTTAATAATAAAATTATATTATTTAATAAATGAAAATTAATTAAACCTAACTCTCCGTTCGTCTTACGAATTTTCGATCAGGACACCTGACCTGACGCGAGTTTAACATTTTTTATCCATTACAAAAATGTGCACAACGCCGCTAAAGAAGTTTTTACTTCAAAAATATATAAATTGCCTCGCCTAACAGTACTTAAAGTCGTTAGTATAATGATGAACAAACTGACAAACAAACTCACTCCACGTGATTATCGTCAGTGCGTCGGTTGTGTCTCGAGTTGAGCTGAGTATTAGGTTGAGTTGAGAATTGGCTTCATTGTTGGGTTGGGTGTCCTCCCAACCAAATTTCTGTCACAGCGGCCAATCTCAACGGAGACTAGCCCATCGGCACAGTACAGAGTTTTAGTATTCGGATACTTAAACTGTTGTGCTTGTGCATATATTCGGATATATGCACAAGCACAGGTGCACTCTCTATTCTCTCACAATCATCAAATCGCAATCCGACACGGTCCGAGAGAGCTTAGGCGCAGGACCAATAATGTACACATAATTTAATAGCTTCTAATTTCAAAACCTTAATTCTTTGACAGACTATGTTTTTGCACTGTTTGGACAGCTGAAATCAGGTTTTTTTCTGACTACGACATTAGTTTAATAATATAAGCGTACGATTTATTTGTATTTATAACATTTTAAAAGTGATATGAAATTCATAATAAAACAAAAAAAAACTACACAAGAAAAAGGAGTATAATAAGGCCTATGGTGAAAATTTAGTGGGCCTTAATAAACGCCGACCAAGTATATAAGAAAAACTAATTTAAAAAAAATTGACCAAGGTACGTTATTCCAATCTTTATGATCAACAAAGCATTTATTCATAAAGTTAAAGATTATGATTTTAGATAGATAAGTGTAATATTACAAAACAAATCTACGATATATTTGGACTGATTTTTATTATTGGTGCAGTGCGGTCGTTTCTTATGATAGATAATGCAACTCTGGTGGCAGGACGCGGGGTAGGGCGTCGCTGCAAACTTGTCGAGACATTATCGTGCAATAGGAGTCTGTTATTATCTCCTTAAGCGAGTACGGTTATTATAAATACGATTTTTGTTACTTAGGCCTTAGGCCATACTTTTCTGCCGACTTCCAAAATGGAGACGGTACTCAATTCGACTGTATGTTTTTTTTTATAGGAGAGGGGGCAAACGAGTATGCGGCTCACCTGATGGTAAGTGACTACCGCCGCCCATGAACAACTGCAACACCAGGGGAATCGCAGATGCGTTGCCGGCCTTTTAAAAAGGAGTAGACTCTTTTCTTGAAGGTCCCTAAGTCGTATCGGTCCGGAAAAATCGCTGTTGGTAATCGATTCCACAAGGAAGTTGTGCGAGGGAGAAAACTTCTTCTGAATCGCACAGTGGTGGACCGCCAATCATCCAGATGATATGGATGGTATCGCGAGTTTTGTCGCGATGTGCGATGGTGAAATTAAGCGGCTGGAATTAGTCCGAACAATTCCTCAAATATTTATGTGTGTTACCTCATAACTTTTTAATGGGTGAACCGATTTGGATGAATCTTTTTTTATTTGAAAGCTGGTACTTCTCGTGTGGTCCCATAAGAATTTGATTAAGGTCAGATAAATAGTTTTTGAGTTATTCTTAATAACTCATATTGAAGTCGGCTGTAAAAAAAATTAAATTTTAAATTAAATTGATTATTATTTTATTACTCAATTCTGTTTTCGACTAGAAATGCGCTTCGTATTTTCATTTTTACCAAATTTTAGGCGATATAGGCTTATATGTATCGCTTTAGCCGGTTGGCTAACCACGCTAAGCATAGCCCTTTATATTTATCGGGATGATTTGCCGATAGGCAGCGAGGATGTGACGTATCATATCTTCTTCGGTTCCGGCTAAGTACTTTATTACCGTAACCGTCACAGTCTACTAAAGTCCACTGCTGAACATAAGCATCCCCCATAGATTGCCTCATAGGGAGAATATTTGCTACAGTTGCCACGCTTCGCAAGCGGGTTGGCAACCGCAGTTTTTTAGTCGTTATTAAGAAGACAATTCTTCCCATTTTCTGATTTGTTTCCCTCTGTCGCCTCTTACGACATCCACGTGATGATATGGGATAGTGGATATTTTCACACGTCTTATTACCTTTTCGCAACATTATAGTTAGAGAATCATAGCGTTATACTGGGTGGCGATTAGGTTATCACATTAAATAACACAGCGGTAAAAACAAGTTCTTATATCTCAATTTAAATAATAAAATAAACAATTCTACCAAAAATAAAAATGCATCTTTCAAACAAAATAAATAGCGTAAAAATTGACACGAAATAAAATCACCTTGATAATATTAGTTTACTGACCAAAAGTGACATGTAAAGGAGGCAACGGTGCGGCAGGTAGGTACGCAGTGCTCTCTCGACATAGGTAATTGTTTACCTACACTTTCCCGTTCATAAGTAATTAGGCAAAAAACGAAAAAAGGGCTATTACGACTAGAATCTTAAGTGTTATATATTTTTTTAGTTGTGTATGTACAAAGAACGTTATATAGGATAAGTCTTTTCATTTAATGTGATAACTTTATCGCCACCCCGTATGTTAGATACATTACGACTTTTAAAGTGTTGCCAATACTCAACTCTTTCGACATCCACGAGATACAAAACAAAAAAAAACAGTTAATTTACATATTATATGAGGTTTATTACAATCAATGCGTTGTTGGTTAAAGTATTTTTAAAAATACAAACCTTAATTGTTTAAAATAGGATATTCATTATTATCATCACAAAGTATTAGTGGTAGTTAAAATGCCGCTTGCTATAATTATTGCAGTGAGACTTTTTGAAACCAGTTCAGGTGTAGAAACAATTTACAAAGATTAAAGAGTAATCATTTTGCGCTATTAAAAGTGTAACTTATATGATAAACGACGTAATAACTCAGCTGATGCATCAATTTCATTTAAATGCATATTAATAGGTATTGGTAGGCTATTCACGAGTCCAGTTATTTTCTTTCCTTAGTTAAATCTTGCGACATATACAAGAACTTTAACGGCGTAAGATACAAGCAATAAAAACCATAGCATTTAGCAATTCGCCCCAGCACGCCTGGATAGGATCTATTAAAGTGGTGTTATTAAGACTTAAGATAATTAAAGAACATATTTTATCAATTTTTCAAAAAAATTTTTTCAAGATTTTCGAATAAAATATAGCCTTAATCCCTCCTGGCATTACTTTCTATTTGTTCGTAAAGTTCGGTTCAGCCATTCTGAATGTTAGCCCGATCAAATAGACAAAAAATTTCATTTACAAAAATACCATTGTGAAATAGAAGCTTAATGCTGCTGTGTTTCGTATGGTAAGTCTAGAGAATCGAGATACTTTTTACTGGTGATGAGGTATTTCATCTTTGTCCTAAGGGATGACAACGCATCTGCATTTTGATTCTTAATCAGGGATAGAAATGTAGATGTCTGTGGGCCACATTATTTACTTACCATCGGATGAACTGTTTACCCGCGTGTCACCCTTATTCTATATATAAAAAGGTACTCTCAAGTCGGGCTTAAAGAAAAGTTACTTCAAAATATAGCAAGACATTTGAGCTATCAGTATCCGCTTCTCGTTAAATCACAAAATGATTTATTCATAAGGTGTAGGCGATCGCGTAGGTGCGACATCGACGTCAATCATCTTCAGTATGAAATTATAATCACACGTGCTTAACATTGTTCGTATTAATTAACGTGTCACTTCCATAACTCTACGCTTATTGCCATTAGCACGTAAAATACGTATTTATAAGCTTTAATTAAAGCAAAAAACCTGTATTAATGAGACTTCCCGCTCTCGTGACCTTGTAAAGTCGACAGTAAAGCCCAACCTCTCTTCTTTCCTTTTAAGATGTGCAAAAATAATTAAATATAAATTTATAGCTTTCATACGTGGACTAAGGAAGTCCACCGGGATGCTCCAGTATTTATGAATGTCCTAGAGACTTTGATAAGCTGAGGAATTTAGCTCATCATCACCATTACAGCCTATTAAAAGTCCACTGCTAACACGGGCCTTCTTTTTTTTATATAGGATAAGGGTGACAAACGAGCACACAGTCCACCTGATGGTAAGTGGCTGCTGTGGCCCATAGACATCTACATTTATCCTCGTTTGCGAGTCAAAATACAGATGCGTTGTCACCCGTGAGGACTAAGATGGAATGCCTCTTTTCCAGTAAAAAGGGTCTCCGGTTCTCTACACTCACCATACGAAACACAGCAGTGTTAAGCTGCTATTTGACGCTGGTATTCTGTGAGAGCGTGGTCCTTCCCCGGTCGAGCCGACCCATTCGCGCTACAACTATACCACTAATATAGCTGCAGCATGGCTCTACCACGTAATAAAACTTCTATTGCGAGTCTTACCTCTTCGGCGATTGGAATAAGAACGTTACAAATTTCAATGTGTAAAGCTACACGAGCTCTTCACTGTACAATAAATAAGACTGATTTTTTTGCATTTGACTAAACTGACACTGTTACGCGGTGTAGGAATATCAAACACCCTATGTCGTCCCGTGGGTGTCGTTAGAAGCGACAAAGAGAAACGAACGCGTGGCAACGTTGGCAATCATATGAAGCAACCTACGAGGAACACCTTTCCTCAACAGTAGACTTGTGATAGGTTGTAACGGTGACGATGTGGTGTGAAGAAGTTTATTCCATTCGTAATAGTCATCCGTCAGCTACCTTAAAATATTTCCGGTATTTACCTTTAAACGATTTTTTAAAACTGAAGTGACAAACGAACTATTTTACTTTTGCAAAGAGAATGTAATCACTACGTTTGTACTTATGTTACAAATGTTGAAACCGCAGCCAACTTCATACAAAAAAGCCTACAGAAGCGTTGTTCTGAGGACTAAGAGATGGATTGCTTCTTCAGAATACTTCAGAACCAGACACTGTAGTGTATGCACTGCAATTTAGCAGCAGAAGTAGGTAAGAGGACCTAACTACCCAGACTTATTCACTCAGGGTACGGAGGTGGATTACTAAGAAATCTTATCACCTGTACCACAATAAACGAACAATGACGACACGCAAAACATTTTTAATAAACCTAGCAAGCTAACATCATAGCAAAGTGGCGAAGCAATCAGCTTTGTAGCGGTTTCTAACGGTTGCCGTTGAGCAATCAGTTTTAAAATAGGAGGTTCAGATGCCTGGGTGATCAGTAATCGATTGCTGAAAACAGAATTTGAAAGTTCGAAACCGTTCTCGAGATAATCGTGGGACAGACGGACAGACGGAGAGACATCGTGAATTCAATAAGTGTCTTCGCAAGCTTCGCCACTTAATAATTAGGCAACGACATCGTATTTTGCTTTTTTTCCATTATAATAGCTCAGACGTGAAATCACGAATCTCTGTCCGAGAACACATTAATGTATATTTTTGTTTTTAAAATTGTTGGATAAATGTTGTTGTGACGGTGTTGTGTTGTGTGTTGTGTGTAAATTAGTTAAAAGATTATCTTACGCCCTAGCATCCACAAATATATACAAAACATCTATTAAAAGAAATATTTATATAAATACCTTTGAGAGACAGTAATTCCTTATTTTTTAGTAGAGGTGATAAATGAGCACAAAGTAGTCATTATCATCATTATCATCATTACAGCGTTTCACAAGTCCACTGCTGAACATAGGCCTCCCCCAAGGAATGCCACAAAGCACGGTCCTGAGCCACCTGCATCCATCGATTTCCTGCATATCTTACCAGGTCGTCACGCTATTTCGTGGGGGGTCGCCCTACACTTCGCCTACCGGTACGAGGCTGCCACTCAAGAACCTTTTTTCCCCATCGGTTGTCGGTTCTTCGAGCTATATGGCCGGCCCACTGCCACTTCAGCTTACTAATCCGTCGGGCTATGTCGGTTACTCTGGTTCTACTGCGGATATCCTCATTTCTAAGTTTATCACGTAGAGAAACCCCGAACATAGCCCTCTCCATAGCTCGCTGAGCGACCTTGAGCTTCCTGATAGGGTTCAGTAGTGAAGGACCACGTCTCAGATCCGTAAGTCATCACTGGCAACACGCACTGGTTGTACGATTTCGTTTTAAGGTTTTGAGGAATGTCTAACGAGAAGATGTGCCGTAGTTTCCCGAACGCTGCCCAGCCGAGTTGAATCCGTCGATTGACCTCTCGGTCAAAGTTGGACTTACCTAGTCGGACTATTTGTCCCAGGTAAACATTCTCGTCAACAACTTCGAGCTTAGTGCTCCCAACAACAACCGGCATAGGTGTGGCGTGGACGTTAAACATGATTTCTGTTTTGTCCATGTTCATCTTAAGACCTATCCGTTGGGAAACACTATTGAGGTCATTGAGCATAGTGCTTAGGTCCTCCTGCGATTCTGCCATAAGGACTATATCGTCAGCAAATCGAAGGTGAGTGATGTACTCGCCATTGATGTTCATACCTTCCAACATCACACATCTTCCAATGCAGCGGTGATCAGTTATGGGGATATAACGTCACCCTGTCTTACACTTCTCTGCAGTTGGATAGGTTCGTACTCTGGTTCTGTACTCGGATAGCCATCGTAGCCCTACTGTACAAACACTTCAGCACTTCGATAGATCGCCAGTCAACTTGGCACCGCTGAAGGGACTGCAGCACCGCCCAAATTTCGATGGAATCAAAGGCTCATAGTCCACATACGCAAGGCAAAGTGGCCGATTATACTCATCTGTCTTCTGTACAATTTGCCGTAGGGTGTGTATGTGGTCTATGGTATTAAAGCCTTTTCGGAAACCAGCTTGTTTAGGAGGCTCGAAGTGGTCAAGTCTCCGTGCGAGACGATTCGTAATGAATCTCGAAAACAGCACGTCGCGTCTACGTGCTGTTTTCGCGTGCACGTGGACGCGGCTCAGAAGGGAAATCGGTCTGTAGTCCTTCAAAAGAGCGTTGTCACCTTTCTTGAAGAACAAGACCACCACACTTCTGCTCCACGCCTCCGGAGTAGTGCCACCATGGAAAACGGAATTAAAAAGCTTCTGAAGGACTACAAGTACCGGTTTTCCACCCGCTTTCAAAAGCTCCGCTGTAATTCCGTGGAATGTGGCTTACAAATCTTTAATTGTATGACTCCACAGAAAGATAATGAAAATTGTTTACACCTGGTGCATCAAAATATACAAGGCATGATAGGCAAAGAGCTAGAAATTGAGTTGTTCTTAAATAGCAACAATATTCATATTTTATGTATTACTGAACATTGGTTAAAAGCTTATAACTTAATGTTTAACTTCAGTAATCACCAGGTGGTCAGTTCTTTCAATAGAGAAACGGTTTTAAGAGGTGGCTCCTTAATATTAGCTAGTAAATTATTGTCATGTAAAGAACGTAAAGATATTTTGAGCCTCTCTGTTGAGCGAACTGTAGAAATGGCATGTGTTGAGTTTGAGCACCTCATTGTTGTGAGCGTCTACAGACCCCCATGTTCTATATACGATACTTTTGAAAAAATTATGGAGGAAGTTTTTGCTAAGCTTAATAAACAGAATAAATCTGTTGTAATATGTGGAGACTTTAATATCAATCTCCTAGAAGCTTCCTCAATCAATATTAAATTTAGATCATTATTTAAATCATATGGTCTTTTTAATTTATTTATAGAGCCAACGCGTATTGCTCAATCTAGTGCAACATGTATAGATAATATTTTTACAAATGTGAAGCCATTGCATAAATGTATAATTCAAAAATTAAGTTCTGATCACTGTGGACAAGTAGTTTCGTTACCATATGTTCACAAAAAGCAAGTAGATGAGAAAGTTGTGTTTGTTCCAGTAAATGCACGTCGCTTGGAGAAATTTAGAAGTAACATAGTGAAAAAACTTCCATCACTTTCATACCAAAATGATCCAAATTTTTTGTATGGAACATTATTTAAGCTTATTTGCAATGAATTTAATAATACTTTTACTTCTAAAACATTCTCCTTGAACAGTCGGAAGTCATTTAATGAATGGGCGACAGCAGGAGTCCATAAGAGCAGACGCAGGTTATATGATCTTTACCATGAAAGGTCATATAACCATAGCGTCGAATTTAGAGAATATGTAAAAAAATATTCAAAAATATTTAAAAGAGTGTGCTCCACAGCCAAGTCTTTGCATTTGAGCAACAAAATTAAGACGGCTTCTAATAAAATTAAAATTACATGGAGTATAATTAATAGCGAAACTGGTAAGATCAACTCTCGCAATTCAAACTACAAGTTAAGTGTTAATAACAAATTAACCGAATCAGATCAGGACGTTGCAGTGGTTTTTGAGAAATATTTTACTGATATTCCGATATTAACCACTAAGTCACTGAATTCTTCTCCTGCGGTCGCCGAATCATTACTTAAACAAAATGTAAATGCGTGTACAAAGAATTTTACATTTCATAAAGTATCATCAAAAGATATTGTAAAATATTTTAAAACTATTGATGTTAAGAAAACTGTGGATCTGTGGGGGATTTCTGTTAAAGTTATTGCGTCTATAATAGATACAATCGCGCCTCATTTAGCTGTTATTTTTAATACTAGTATCGAATCTGGTGTGTTTCCTGATTTAATGAAGTATAGTAAAGTAATACCTTTATTTAAATCTGGTAGTACATTAGACCCCGCCAATTTTAGACCTATTTCTGTACTACCAACACTTAGTAAGATTTTTGAAAAAATTATTCTTGATCAAATGTTAAATTTCTTTAATATAAATAATTTACTTCATAAAAATCAATTTGGTTTTACAAGGGGTCGCTCGACAACTGATGCCGGTGTTGAGCTGATTAAATATATATTTAATGTATGGGAGAATTCACAGGATGCTTTGGATATATTTTGTGACCTATCCAAAGCCTTCGATTGTGTTCACCATGAAACATTAATCAGGAAACTTCAACACTACGGTGTAAGAAGTGATGCTCTAAAATTAATTATTTCATATTTAAGTAAGAGAACGCAAAAAGTTGTCATCAACAGTACGAGTTCTTCCGGGTCGATGGTACAGATGGGCGTGCCTCAAGGCTCAATTCTCGGCCCCTTTCTGTTTCTTGTATATATTAATGACTTACCTTACATAGTAGGAGATAACCATGATATAGTATTATTTGCAGATGACACTTCTTTAATTTTCAAATTAAGTCGACATTTGCTAAAATATGACGAAGTAAATAATGCTATATCTAAATTAGTGAATTGGTTCAATGTCAATAATTTGCATTTAAATGGCACTAAAACGAAATGTATGAAATTTATGACTCCAAATGTCAAACAATTAAATACTAATGTAATTTTAAATAGGGAGAAACTGAGTCTTGTAGATACCACCATTTTTCTTGGAATCACACTAGACGCGAAGCTTCAATGGAGCCCCCATATATCAAAGCTAGCAAGCAGACTTAGTTCTGCAGCATATGCTGTAAAAAAGATTAGAAGTCTAACTAGTGTTGAAACAGCTAGACTAGTTTACTTTAGCTATTTCCATAGCATAATGTCGTATGGTATTTTGCTATGGGGACACGCAGCTGACACTGAAATTATATTTGTTTTGCAGAAGAGGGCCATAAGAGCAATTTATGATTTAAAGCCTAAAGAGTCGCTGCGACAAAAATTTAAGGAAATTAATATATTAACTTTGGCCTCTCAATACATTTATGAAAATGTAATGTACGTACACAAAAATAAAAGTAGTTTTACAAAAATAAGTGATATTCATTCTGTAAATACTAGGAACAGACACAAGCTAGTAGTACCAGTTACTCGACTCCATCGAGTCAGTAATTCATTCTTGGGGCGATGTATATGCTTTTACAACAAAATTCCAGAAAATATACAAAATTTGACCTGCTCAAAGTTCAAAAACTTTATTAAACTAAGTTTGTATAAAAAGGGTTATTATAATATTAAAGAATTTATAGATGATAATAACCCCTGGAAGTGAGGTGATCGCTCCCAAGCTATTTCTAATTTGTTGTGTTGTTAATTTGTGTAACATACATGATTGTAAGCTGTAATTTAAAAAAAAAGTCCCGCTGGGTTTCTTGCTGGTTCTTCCCAGGACAGAGGTTTTTTTCGAACCAGTGGTAATTATACAAAAGAGTGACTTTCAATAAGTATTATTTATAATCTATATTGAATAAAAAAGTTTCTGTTTCTGTTTCTGTTTCTATTCCATCCTAACCTGGGGCTCTGCCGTTTTTAAAGTGCTGGAGAGCCATTCGAATCCCGCTCAGACTGACATCCCGGATATCTTCGGAATAGTGTCGGATAAGACTCGCTCTTGGATCGTTACTCACACTTGCGTGTGGCTCCAACGATGACGTGTACAGCTGCCTATAGAACCTCTCAATCTCACTCAAAATCTCAGGTGTCCCGGAAACGATACTGCCAAACTCGATCTTCAGCTTTAACAGTTAGCTTTTTCTGGCAGACAGATCTCTGGCAAAGACTTTGGAGCCTTGATTCCGCTCGATCGCCTCTTCAATACAAGCTGTATTGAAGTTGCGTAAGTTCCGCCGCATGCATTTGGAGATCTGTCTGTTCAGTTGCCTGTATGCTGTCAAATCTGTTGAAGAGTGTACTTTCATCTCCCGTCTAACAGCCATGAGATTAAGAGTGTGATCGGAGAGTTTTTGTGTTCTTCTGCGGCGGGTCTTGCAGAACTTAGATCCGACCGCATGGACAGTTTCCACGAGCTTGTCATTCATATCGTCCACTTCATTGCAGTTTTCTAGGCACTGAAAACGGTTTAGTAACTCAAGCTGAAAGTTTTCGGGACTTTGGAACAGAGCACGAGGGGGACGGAGCGTTGACTTCATTAGAAGAGACCTCTCCAACTTAACGTTTAGGTTCAGTGTGCCTCTAACCATTCGGTGATCGCTACCAGTTTTCACCCTCGCGATCACGGAGACATCACTAAACAGTTGTCGTCTGGTCGTCATAATGAAGTCAATCTCATTTTTTGTCGAACCGTCGGGGCTCGACCAGGTCCACTTCCTGTGGGGCCGCTTCTGGAAGAAATAGTTAATCATAAAGAGTCCCTCTTTCTCCATGAAGTCGGCCAACTGCTGGCCCCTTGGGTTCTGTTGCCTTATTCTGAAATTCCCTACTTTCAGCTCACCGTTCTCTCTTGTGCCTAGTTTTGCATTGAAGTCTCCCATTAACACCGTATAGTGGGTTTTGGAGGAATGCATGGATCTCCACTTCCTCATCGAGGTGTGCTGAGGTTGGTGCGTGAACCTGTATGACCTTCAGCGAATACCGTTTGGGGATTCTGAGTATAAGGTACGCAAATCTCGCTGACACACTCCCAATCTTTACAACATTGTTAACGAGAGACTTGTGGACGATAAGTCAGACACCTCCTTTGGACAGATGGTCGCCCTCCCGGTGATAGAGCAAGTTACCGGATTCGAGGATTACCGTGTCCTCCCCCTCTCTTCGGACCTGGGATAATCCTATAATATGTCAGCGTAAGTTGTCTATCTCTTCTTCCATCTCCACGATCTTGTGGTCGGTACACAGTGTGCGTGCGTTATATGTTGCCAGGTCGAGTCGTCTTAGGTGGCAACCGAACCTCCACCGTAGACTCTTAGCACCCCCTGCTCCGCCGTTACCATGGTCGCCATCGTAGCCAGGAATAGCGGGGCCGCCGGGGACTGGGGGCCGTCTCTTTGTTACTCTCATCATAGGGGGGTATTTGTCGTAGTTGCCACGTTTGGCGAGCGGGTTGGCAACCGCAGTTTTTTTATTCTAATTTTGCTGTTATCAGGAAGATGCTGCTGCCCTTTTCATGCCTGTTTTCCTTTGTCGCCTTTTACGACACCCCCGGGAAGATATGGGGTAGTGGATATTCTTAACCGTCACTACACGCCGGTATATATAGTAGTCCTTATAGTAGTGAATAAATGAATGCAGTGGCTCATATTATTATATATTCACTTACCATCAGGTAGACTATGACTTAATCTGTAATCATTTCTCAACTAAGTATCTAAATGCAGGTGCGTGCCACTATCGAGGACAAAGATGGCTTGCAACGTTACCGATGAAAAGGACTTCCCTACACTCACAATACGAAACACAGCAGCAACACACTCTGTTTCACTCTGGTATTGTGTGATACATTAAAAGTGTTAAATATTTATTTAGAAAATATGGATTGATCATATACTTCTCTAGACACTTAAACACTAAATAAAAATATTATTACAAGGCTCAGGAAACAATTAAGGTGCTTAAAAGAAACGATTTGTCGGTAGTATTTTAAAATAAATAATCCATAAACAAAATTTTCATTTTTATTTTAAATTCAATTTCAAATTTATATTGTTTTTGTATTTGTGAATACAAGTACATATATGTTGTACAAAACAATTATATATAAGAATTATATAATTTGAATTTTGAATTTGAAAAGAATTTATAATCTGACCAGTTAAACGCTTATTTGTATGGAAGTAGCTGTGTATGATTTTCCACACGCTCAGGCTTAATACCCTTGTAGCAATTTGAATATGACCCCTTTATTATTTATGAGCTACGCCTCTTAAACGCCGCTTGATCTTGTGAGCTATGAATTATTGCGCTATTGAACATCCTCTAATTTCGGAATTTTAAAAGCGATTGTGTATGTACTTATAATAAATTGCATTATACAGTATGTACTTATGAATATTTGCCCTAGTTGCATGGTCAGGCGGGTTTTATTATTTTTAATTGTTATTAGAAGGATGCTGATGCTGACCATTACCTGTTTTATTATCCTTCGTTGATTCTTCGATTCACGCCAGCACCTACGTAATTGTTTATTACAGTTTCAAATGCTGATTTACAATGTGGTCGGCAGTTCAAGTACCAAACGGTGTTAAGATGTATAGAAAAAATTAGATATTTTGGTTTTTGAGTCTGATAGTGCTGTGATTGTCTTTGTTTCTCTAACACTGTATCCGACCCACCTCCATTGTCATACCGCATAAATAATACAGCAAACTAAGTGAGTGCATCTGCAATCGCGCATGGGGCATTATAATACCTATTTATTATGAAGCATTATAAAATGCAGAAGCCTAGTCACTTCTGAGGACTAAAATGAAACGCTTCGTAGTCAGTCAAAAGTCTCCGGTTCTCTACACACACCTGACTAAACACAGCAGCATTAAGCTGCTATTTCTCATTGATATTCTATTAGAGCATGGTCGATAACCCAGTGCTGTAACCATTATATAGCTGCAGCGTGACTCCATCACGTTTATAGTATTTAAGTATATATTTAAACAAATAATACTTAATAATGAATATCATGAACAGTTTGGATCTTACGAAAATACAAACGAAGAAATTAGTGGAGTCGTCGTGATCATAAATAAAATCAACGCTTTATTAAGGTTCTCCTTTTGATATACGATTATATTTCAATTTGAATACTTCAACTTACTTCTACGAGATAATTAAAATGTACATTTTCGTTTTTGCCACCACATCAATACTAAAAGTGCCGGAGTGTCACCACGCTTGGGTGGCGTATAGCAAGCACTTCTTTAGTAATATTGCAAGTGCTTGACGTAGCGAAACTTTAATTACTGAACTTGAAGTTGAACAACAAATTAGAGAGAATAAATACTTGGTTATTTCCTTTTAACATTTAGGACATATTAACATTTTATTAGGACCAGGGACAACTTTTTTCTATTTTGGAAGTGAAAACTTCTTTGGGTACGTTGGGCACTTTTGGGTGAGGAAAAACACTGAACTCGCATGAACGTCACGCTTACATAAATATATACAAAAATAATATTTACAAGTTTCACAAACTTCCTAGAAAAAGAAGCTAAGAAGTTTTCACTTTTGACGTGCAGTACTACGACTGATAGTTTTCATTTTTATATAATTTTATTTATTAAGATAAGAAGATAAACAAAAACGTACAAAGCTCAGAGTAATTACATACATACGTATATATAATAACAATAATAATACATGTTTATATCGGACATCATGATCCATATGTGTTAGTAACAATTGAGCTTATAACTAAAGTTAGTAATTGGACAATTTGACATAAAACACAGACAAACAGTCAAAACACACATACAAACAAACATGGTACCCGCCGCTACCAGCGAGATGACTACTTGATGCGTGCAGCCGTATCCATCGAGGAAACATCGGCGAGTCCCAACGGTCTGCCAACGCGCGTAAGATACTGTTGGGGCTGTCGCGAATGCGCCAGAGGTGTGAAGCGCAACGTTTACGCATTATGGCGGCGAAACCAACTACATGAGCATCCGCAAACATAGCAGAAGCGCTACAGAAACGCAGCAGCCCCATCAATACCCGGAACGCGTTATTGTATTGTACGCGATGATCATTGTATGTCCTCTGCGTAAGGTTAACCCACAGACTGCACGTATAAAATGACTGACAGTACGCCTTGAAAAGCGTAATCTTTGCTTCGTCAGTACATTTAGCAAACCTGCGGGCCAACATATCACAGCGGACAGACAACGACCTCCGCTCCCTCTCAATATCCTGGTTGTCTTTCAGGTCTTCTGTGATCCAATGACCCAGGCACTTAAAGGTCTCAACTTTTTTCAAGGGGGTTCCACAGAGCTTAAAAAGTGGCACATTAGTGTAACGCTTGTGGTCCAGATTGAACATCATGAATTTGCTCTTGACATCTTTCTATTTGAGCCCCTGGGCCACAGCATAAGTCTCGAATATGGTTAACATTTTCTTTAAGGCTGCACTTGATGGACCCAGCAGCACCATATCACCTGCATAACTTATGTTTAACACAACCTCCGTCTATATGGCAACCGATACCGGTACTGCTGAGCTCATCAAGGAGCCTATTCATATATAAGTTAAAGAGCGTAGGAGAGCTTAGACCGCCCTGCCTCACGCCAAATTTCAATCTGTATTCTTCTGAGAGCCTACAGTTCTACATAAATTGAGTCAATATACTTGTCTCGATTATTCTAATTTAATTTTCAAATAAGGCAAATAGAGACAAATCTATTGAAAGATGTTGCGTGTAATACATGCGTGGAAATAGAAATGTCAAGTGGTCATCTTTGGTCTCTTTATACTATGCCAAATATGAGGGTAACTACACTCGTATCTTCTGATTTACTAGAAAAATGACACCCCTATTGTAATAGTACTATAAGTGACGTTACTTTACAAGACATGACATCTTTAATCTATAGGGATATAGTGATTTCGTTCGCAATGTTAGCAACAATAGACATCGATATACTCGTTTTTGTTTAGTTATCTATTTTTACATATTACTAGCTGTGCCCCGCGGTTTCACCCACGTATATCACGCGTCTGCGCCTCGCGACATGCGAACTTCGAGAGCGTCATCACGACGGACGATTGCTGAATTAACAAAGATTCTGAAAGTTAAAAAATTACATGGTTAACGTAACTGGTGGTTATGAATGGTACAAGTACTGACATAGCCTTTAATACGAAGTGATTTATTTGGGTATAAGGACTAATGCCAAGGTACAAATAATGTGGCCTAGTTTGCATTGGTGTTACTATTGTATATTTTAACATGAAAAAGTAGTTATTGTGAAATAACCGTAATAGTTAGACATATGGAATCGCGAAATTTTTGTAGATATTGAGGTCCTATATAAAACTGTACACATCACTTTGCTCTATTGTCAATAGTTTCCGCAGCGTATGCGATATAAGGATTCTTTTTGGTATTTTTTCACACCTTGAGTTACAATAACGAAGTTTACATACGGATCCCTAACTTTTTGAAAATATTCTATAGCCTATGGTCATTAGGGATAATGTAGAATTCCATTGTTGAAAGAATTTTTCAAATTGGTCCCGTAGTTTCGGAGCCTATTCAATTCAAATAAACAGACAAATCTTTTAATATCATAATATTATACTATAGTGTAGATACTATCTTATTTTGTACCATGTTAAACGTCATATGTATAGAGTTCAGCCACTAGAATTTTGTTCTTATTTTAGGAATCTCTCTTTGCTAGTAATTACTCTCAATATGGCTTTCAGCGATTGTTAATCAACAACTTTTTAAAAGTTTTTATTTATTATAATTACGTGCCATTTTTTTGTCGTTGTTGTTATCCTAAAGACGATGGACGTAATTTGGTACCGCTTTGATTAAAGGAAGTTTAAATTAGAATTTTCCGCTACGCGACGAGTTCCGAAATGGTTGAATAATTCTTTATGACAAAGAACTACCTTGAAGCTCAATTATGAGCGCAGCAAGATCGAAAGATAACTAAGGTGGGCTCAACCGAGGAAAAACTATGCTCTTACTATAGTACAGAATAAAATAGAAGCTAAATTAATCAAAGTGTTTTTATGGCAAGTGATGGAAACCGAAGGCCTTTTAACCTGTCACCGTGACATTCCATCTCAGTGTTCAAGGTAGGCAATGTATATGCATTTAGAATCTTACTCGAGAATAGATCAGCTCTACAGTATTCACTTATCATTAGATCGATTGTATGATTGTAAATGTTATTTGTTTAATTAAGAAGTAGAAGTCTGCGATTGCAAGGTTAGCAAGTTTTTTTAGATGGTAGGACTCCTTTTGTGCCTGGGATTCCGTCTGGATATTTTGATGGAATCTGCTGTTGATTCCTAATCGAGCATAAAATGTGGGTGTATAGTATGAGCCACAGCATTCACTATCTTCTCCCAAAGGTGCTTTGCATCCATTTGTGGATGCTATGGCGTAAGATTATTTACTAAATATTTTCATACGTAACGTCTTAAGAAAATACAAATTAATTCGAGGAATTATAAACAAATAAAAGCGAAATATGAGTATGATGTCGTTGCCTATTTATCAAAAAAATATTTGCATATTGTTGTAGTTGTATTTTATTTATTTACTCTTTATTGTATACCAAATAACAAAACAAAACGAATACAGTTAAATCTAAATTAGAAAATTTACAACAGGCTATTGTACTATGTAGTAAAAATCCTTAGGAGCCCATTTGGGTAGGTACCATTCTCTTACCTATTTCTACCGTCAAATTGAAGTGCTTGCATCAACGCATAAAAAAGCCGTTTTGTTTGAATTTACTAACAAGTGGCCACGGGCTGCAAGCTGCAACAGCCACTTACCATCAGGTGGACTGTAAGTTCATTTGTAACCTCAGTTTTAAAAAAACAACAAGCTTCAAATTATTTCCACGACATATAAGCGAGAAGATTGCATTCTTTTGTCATCCAAACAAGGCACGGGGCACTAGTAAAGGCAGTTAAAATATACACTATAAAGTGCATTGTACAAAATATGCGTCCAGTTTTAAAACACAATGTTAAATTAAATAAGCGTTTGTTACAATTTCACTTTTTGTTTCTTCGCTGGGCACACTCGTTTTTGTTAGTATATATTTAATATTACATTTTGAAAAGAGAAATAGGTTTGATGGTCGTAATTTAAAAGATAAAATTTAAAAGTTAAAGGATGTACTGTAAAGTAAAGGGTTTGAAAACGTCGATAGGGAAACGTTCTTTATCAAAGATGAATGAACCTCTTCAACAATAGCTAGAGTTTGGTTATCATAGTACCATAGTTCTTTATTTTAGTCCTCGATTCTGCTCTCTGTTGTAGATTGAGATATTTTGTATCAACTCTCATATACAAGATGATTACACGAAATTTTTCTTAGTCTATAAGAACTTCCTTGAATTTCCCATTTTCTATTTAATGAAACCCTCGCGATGAAATGAAACGATGACACCATCACGACATGACAATAAAACTTTTAGTGACAGATTTTCCCACAGGAACTAAAGCGTTTATGAAGGTTTTTTATAGTGATGGTAACTGGCGTCTAAACTGCAAGAAGTGTTTTTAACTGGATGTTAGGGAATCCCACTTTTTTGCCTGGGTTTTACACCTAAATAATGTTTCGTTTGATTTTTATGATCAGATTTAAAGTGCATAAAATGCATAAAAAAAAAACAATTAATAAACAAAATACTCCTTTACCAACTTACACCTTAAAGTTGTTTAAATTTAAGTAGTTTTAATTTGCTGAACAAAAACGGATTGTAACGCAGAACGCAGCATTGTCTCCGAGCGCCGGGGCATAAGATACTTAAAGGGGCTCTAGCATTGTTTTTCACAGGTGTTTTGCTATGTCGTAAGCTAAATGTCAAAAGTGTAAATAAGGAGTAAAACGACGTAATAACGAGAGATCCTATACTGTATGATTATTATTACTAAAATAATATCAAACACGTAAATTTATTCTTGCTTTATGTTATATGGTGAATATCTCATTTGATGAATATTATTATAATTATTGCTACAGGGTGGCGGGGCAAACATGTCAGTTTATTTCCATTTTAAAAGCACCGAGCGGATCCTCTTCTGCTCTTTAACTTTCTCACGGGGCTAAGCCTACCTGGGCCTATGCTAGCTATGATTTATAGATTGCTATTGTGAATTTAAGATCTACCGTTATTCATAGGGACAGGTCAAATAATTCACAATATGTACCATTTCTGGTTTGACCGTTACCGTTACAGCCTATTAAAGTCCACTTCTAAACATAGGCGTCCACCATAGATTGCCTCATATGGGGAATATATGCCATAGTTGCCACGCTTGGCAAGCGGGTTGGCATCCGCTTTTTTATTTTTAGTCGTTATTAGGAAGACACTGCTGCCCATCTCCTGATTTGTTTCCTCTGTGGGCTCTTACCACACCCACGGGATGTTATAGGATAGTGGATATTTTTACACCGCCACTACACGGTTCTTTTTTAAGCAATGCCTTGAAACACAGTGACTTTACAGGTAATATGGGTTATTTTAATATAAATAGCGTATCCCTAAAATATTATATACATATATACATACCGTCACGCCTGTATACCTGAGGCCGTAGGCAGATTCAAAAAGCAGCCAGCTACTTGAACCACGTTAAATCAAAAAAATGGCTCTAACACGTAAATTTCGATATAGATTTTTTAAGAGTTATTATATAATTAACTACAATCTTTATATATAATAATTACGTATCACGTTGTTTGTCCGCGATGAATATCTAAACTACTGAACTGATTGCAATGAAATTTTGCACACTGTGTGCAGTCTGGTCCAACTTGAGAGATATGATAGTTTTTATCCCGATAAGTGTCCTCAATTTTTTTAATGTGAATTTAATGATTTTTTTAGGACACATGGTCGTCCGAAAGGGCAGAACAACGTCTGCCTGGTTAGCTTGTTATTTTATATAACATTTTACAATTTTAGTATTAATGAAATGGATTTGTCAAAACTGTTCTTTCGTTTACAAAAGCGATGTCGGCGGCATGCAAGAATAGCTGTCATACGACCCCGAACCGCTGTGGAATTTTTATTCATCAGCTTCTCGCCAATACACTTTTTTAGGACAACCATGTTTTAAGGCAAATGCTTCGACGCTTAAGCAATTCTCAGATCTATTTTTCTCTGACGAGTTCATAGATGAAATAATAAATGAGACGAATAATTACGCAAAATAAGCGTTGAGAAGACCCACAACTCAGTAATCTAGATTCAGATATTGGAAAGACACCAATAGGGTAGAAATGAGAAAACTTATTGGGATGTTACTATATTTGGCAGTAAATCGGCTGCCAACTATTGTACATTACTAGAGCACAGATAGGTTATATAGTTACCCACTCTTCCGTAAAATTATGAGTCGCAACAGATCCAAAACTTACTTTGGTTTCTTAATTTTTCGGACAATACTCAACATATCAGCGATAGGTTACACAAAATCAAACCTGTATTGGAACATTTCAACATGGCAGAAAGAAGGTTGGCCAAATCGTACCAGACGATGAAACGATGGCGTCACTATATGAAATATTTATGAAAAATATCCTTATTTTTTAAGATCTTAAAAAACACAAAAACTACCTCTCTAAGTAGCCACAAAAAAAAGTTATCCTTTTATTTTTGTTTTTGTAACTGTTCCGAAATTATTTAAAATAATGGTTTCTGAACGCACTAGAACGCACTGGAACGCACATAATGACATATCAACGTTCATTTCATGTATGAAAGGACTTTGTATTCAAAGACTAAATATTCACGTTTTCCTGAATAGTTTTTAATTGTAATTTAATTCAATTAGTACTCGTATGTAGGCATCAAATCAACTACTATACTGATTTATTATGTACTGGATTCATGTCATAAAAATGATTATGTGGCTTCATAGTAAGCTAAGCGGTTTGTTCAATTAAGTACAACGGGACATCATGTGTCATCGTCAAGTTACATAATCTGTGGTAATCGATCGACATTGATTGTCACCCGGCAATCATCTATATATCTTATTTGCTTCATTCGTGGTGGATTGTGAAACGTACTGTACTATTTTATATTTCTTTCTGTTGTTTTCATCTCGGCATTGTTTTACGGACTGATAACTACCACTTGTAACGATTATTCTGCGCTTTTGATTTCTGGACACCGATTTTGCATCTTGTATATTTGTGAAAGACATTATGCAGACTACAGCTACAAAACAACGATAACTAGCCCTGCGGTTGCTATGTGTTAATTGTAACATACGCATTAATACACTTCGCCGCCATCTCGTTTTTGAACTTAATACCAGAGTAATTTCTAAGATCCGCGAGTGGAATTCTTCAATAATAATAGATATTTACATACCTACTTATTTTATTACATTAATATAAGCCATCAAACACAATCGTATATCATAATACAAATCTAATTCTTATTTTATATCACTGAAGAAGATTACATATGTGATGCTAACCACAAAAGTATTGTTGACGTTATTATAAAAAATTGTGGCTATTTAGATATGATTTTCATACGGGATGGTGTTTACAACATAAAAACAACCCAATCTAGCTACGGCTTGTTTTGGGACATGAAGAATAAAAGTCAAGTCCAGCTCCTATAGAAATTTGGTCATTGTTCTTTACTAGCTGGATAAAAAAAATTGCCTTAGTATTGATGAATCAATGGTCCTATGGTGAGGCCGGTTAGTTTTTAGGCAATATATTAAAAACGAAAAATATAAATACGGTGTAAAACTGTATGAACTATGTGAGTCCAATGATATCGTGCTGTAAATAAGAAATTATAAAGGCAAAAATGAGCCTCCAGAATGAAGTATGTTACATTTAACTAAATTGGTATTGAATCTTATGGACGGTTATTTAGAAATAGGGCATGTTGTGTATACAGACAACTTTTGTAATTCGGTTGATTTGACAAGAAAGATGGGGAAAATTACTTACGTATGTGGTACTTTACACAGGAACCGTAATGCAAAGGAAATCCAAAGCAAGTGACTACAACCAAACTGAAGAAAGGGGCTAGCTAGCTGCAACGAGTAGTGGAGATATAACCGTATGTAAATGGAAGAATAATAGGGATGCCCTGCTAATATCATATATGCATTATCTGAATATGGTGATAGTGCGCAAAAAATGGCAAGGTTTCTGACAAACTTAATATTGTTGCGGACTATAATATAGAAATGTCCGGTATAGACAGAGCTGATCAAATGATGTCTTACTATTCATGCCTAAGGAAAACTTTATGTTGGTATAAAAAAATAGCCCTACATATTTTTGATATATTTGTGCTAAATGCAAATAAGTACTATCGCAAAACAGATCTAAGTTTCAAAATGAGACTCTTGAAATTCAGGGAATTGATAGTAAACGATTTGATTGATATTAATTCTCTGGACAGAGGGGCACCATCCGCCCGGACCGGTTGTGAATTAAATCGTTTTTCTTTTCTTTTATAGGATAGGGTGACAAACAAGTACACAGTCCACTTGATGATAAGTGGTTGCTGTGACCTATGGACATCTACATCTATCCTCAATAAAGAATCAAAATGCAGATGCGTTGTCACCCGTGATAACTAAGAGGGAATGCCTCTTTTCCAGTAAAAAGGGTCTCCGGTTCTTTTCATTTACCATACAAAACACAGAAGTGTTAAGCTGCCATTTTACGCTGGTATTCTGTGAGAGCATAGTCCTTCCCCGGTCGAGCCGACCCATTCGTGCTACTACTACTAATATAGCTGCAGCATGGCTCTGCCACATTAAAAATTTTGTAATGTAATGTTTTAAATGCGGAACATTTGCATGCTCTGTCTAAGATCCCGCCAACCGAAAAGAAGGCTAATCCGATTAAGCCATGCAGAGTTTGCACTAAAAACAAGCTTCAACGTGAAACTGCCTGTTTTTGTGATTTGTATCTTCAAAAACCAGCACATAAACTGCTTTAAAATTTATCAGACAGATGTTGGATTTGAATAATATAATTTTTGTATTGCTAACTACAACTTTTTTATAAGAAATGAGACTAAAATTATTATCATGTGATTACTGTGTCTTGTATAGTCATCTACTACGAGTTTACTCATATTAGGCATACAATGGGTCAAAGAATAAAATAAAAATAAAACAAAGTATCATTTTTTGAAGGTTGGCGTAATCGCTAGATTGGACTTACCTCAACAGATGACTTGTTCTAGGTAAATGTATGCACTAATCAAGAACTTCTAATTTAGTGCTCCCAACTACTTCTGTTATATGTATAGAACAGAATTTATACTCTCCTAAATTGAGAGCGTTGCGCATTGAGATAAGACTTCGGGGATTTTTTTTACAAAAAGGTACTTATAACAAACGAACTACTCGTTGTCATCCCTGAAGACTAAGATGCCTTGCAGCCTGTAATCCTGCAACTCTTTTATTCTCCAAATCATAAATTAATTATGATTTGCCGTCGATAAATGAGCTTGCGATGTGTTTGGATGAGCAAGCAATTGATGTTAGAATATATTTTTTCTAATATAACTAACCATTATTCGATATAATGTTGTAATATTATGAAATATGATGTAAATCTGAAAACAATAATATACATACTTATGTTATACAAAGATGTTTTATATAATATATGTTGCAAAAGTAGAATAACTGGCTACTTCTACAGGGTTATTTACAACATACGGCCAAACTTGCAGAGAAGGTTCAGAATAAGTGAAGAAAAATTAATTTAAAAAAATCTCAAACATTCTGACCTTTTTATCTTTTAAATTCAGAATGCGTGGTAATACATTATTTTAACTGATTGTCATTCATTAACATCATACGCCTACTATTTAGGTACGCACGCACACATTCGTAAAGTCGCTCTGCTGCAAAAACGTTGTGAATTGAATCGCACACAGAGGAGCGCGCGTACGCGTAATGAGGGATTCCACGACTTTTTCTGCCACCAGGGCGGCGCCACTTTAGAGTGAGGTAAAATATTTGACAGATTTCATAGCGGGGACGATAATTCCTTAGGAAAATGTAATCTTTAAGACTTCTTTCTGTATTATTAGTTATATTTTATATTAATTATATTAGAAATGAATAAACCAAACTATAAATAATAACTAAAAGCCAATTTAAAAAAAAGAGTTATAAGGTGCAAAAAATAAAAAATCAAACCACAGACGCATTTTGTTGTGTATTAATATAATACTCTAGATAATGATAAACTATTATTTAAAACTAATTTCTCAATTAACTGATACTGTGTAACAAAAACTTTACCCCAGTCACAACTAGCGACATCTGGTGAGTGGAAGATTATTAGCCCTCATTGTTGCCCATACATCACAATTAATTTGGGATAATTTCAAATAAAAGTGGAAGCCTTATTAACTAGTCATTTAAAAAACTGCATAAACAGTATAACCTTATTTATGTATTTGAACTTTTAATTTATAAAATTTGACTACTCTTTGAAAAATAACCGTGTATAATTTTGTTAATGTAAGATTAATGAAAAATTTTGTGTGGGGAGTGAGTAATGGCTATGTAAGAATACGCTGTTATTTATATGGGAATTTTTTTTTATTTATAAAGATGTTCCAAAATGTACATTATGTTACTCCTGACTCATAGACGTGATCTGGGCCAATGTACAAAAACCGGCCAAGTGCGAGTCGGACTCGCGCACCAAGGATTCCGAACAAATCCGTAGGTATATAAGTTTGAAATTATTAAAAATATTTTTATTATATGATGTAACTAAAAATTTATGCTTTTCGCAATTTTTCCTTTATCTGTGCTATAATACGTTGCTTCGTACCAAATTTTAAGATTCTGAGTTCCCTTGCGAATGTCGAAAATTTGCGGCATAAACGGCTGTATCTTTTGATTGCGTTTGCTTAGTTTGATTTTTTCACAGCTCCAAGGGACAGTAGACATGAGTATTTGATATGAATTTCAGCTTGATACCTCCACGCGTTCCTGAGAAAAAGTGTCTAGACAGACAAACAGACAGACCGACAACAAAGTGTTCCTATAAGGGTTCCGTTTTTTCCTTTTGAGGTACGGAACCCTAAAAAGCACAGAGGATGTAATTTATATTAGCAAAAAATCGACCGTGTGGCTGTGAAAGAATATCGCACCACTCCATATCATTCCGTGGGTGTCGTAAGAAGCGAAAGCGGGAAAAAACCAGGAGATGGGTAACAGCAACTAGAAAAGGCCTTTTAAAGCAATTATACATGGACGATATATTTGTTACGCAGTTTTGAAAGTAAGCTGCAAGAAACTATTATTTCAGGTTTCAATATTATATGTTATTCCGCAATGTCAGCAGCAATTGCTCATACACAGCTTAGAATTATTAAAATAAGTAAAAAATACAGAAACAGCATAAATTTTATTGGAATGAAACAATAAAAGATAACAAAATGTGGAAGAAGCCAACACTGTCTAACAAGGCACATTTATAAGCTCTTCACGTCAAGACCAAGTCATGGAAACAAATAAGAAACGGTGAATGACGTAGGTTTTATTTTCACGCCGTGAATTTCATACATATTTATGATAATTTTGTTTATTAAACAAGTGGTTTATTCTCGAAATATTTGGAATGTATGAAAGGTATTTCTATCATAAAACAATGTTTAAAAATAATTTGGTAGCTTATGATTTTATTGCAATAAAATAGAGAACTCAAAAGAAATTTGATTATTTTTTATATTTATATTTATGTGTAGTACTATTGTTTTACTCATATTTAGTAAAACTTACTCTGTAATGAGGGCATCCACGACTTTTTTTTCCACCAGGGCGGCGCCACTTTACAGTGAGGTAAAATATTTGACAGATTTCATAGCGGGGATGATAATTTCTTATGAAAATGTAATCTTTAAGGTTTCTTTCTGTATTATTAGTTATATTTTATATAAATTACATTAGAAATGAATAAACCAAACTATAAAATATAACTAAAAGCCGATTTTTTTAAAAAAGAGTTATAAAGTGCAAATAATTAAAAATCAAACCACTGACGCATTGTGTTGTGTAATAATATAATATTCTAGATAATGATAAACTATTATTTAAAAATAATTTCTCAATTATCTGACACTGTATAACAAAAACTTTACCTCAGTCACAACTAGCGACATCTGGTGTGTGGAAGATTATTAGCCCTCATTGGTACTGACGTTGTACCAAAGAGTAGTAAGAGTGATCTGGAATACTGTTACTACTTTACTGATGAACTGTGCTTACAACATTTTGTGAATTCACGATTCATCGATGTACTATATTATTTGACGGCTACGTGTAGCAGTGGAGCATTAAGTAGCGCCACTAAAAGCCGGTTCGAATCCCGCACGGTACAAGTATTTGTAAGGCCTACAAATATTTGTTCCGGATCTGGATGTATGAAATGAAAGAATGACGTGTAACTGAACTTTTTCATCTTAATGTATCATTTAAAAAAGGTTCATACAACTAAAATGTAGTGATTATTATAATATACTCTTTTGTTGAAACACATCATCATTTCAGCCCTTCACAAGTTTACTGTTGAACATACGCCTCCCCCAAGGAACGCCACAAAGCACGGTTCTTACTTACTGCATATCTTACCTGGTCGTCACTCTATGTTATGTAATGGGGTGGGGGGAGGGGGTCCTACATTTTGCTTACTGGTACCTACGAGGTTACCCCTCGAAAACATTTATTCCTCATCGGTTATCGGTTCTTCGGCATTCCGTTGGGCTATGTCAGTTACTCTGGTTCTATTGCGGACATCCTCATTTCCAAGTCTGTCATGCAGAGAAACACCGAGCACAGCCATCTCCATTGTCGTAGTTATGCTCTGTGGTACGACAATAGTGCATGTTAAATCAATTTTTTTAAATATTTTAGGTAATAAGTTGCCGTATGGTGACGGAGAAAGAGAAACAGTCACCATAAGTCATATCGTGTTTCGCAAAGGGTCACTACGGAAAATGTTGAAAAATTTCGTGGTTTCCTGTAGATGAACATTTCGTATATGTGAGCTGTGAACAGTTGCGGCTTGTTAAAGAAGAAGAACTACAATAGTAACATTTCATCTTGCTTTCCGTTGCATTTTATTGTTCTAAATTCAAATATACGAACTTTATCTGTGGTTTACGTCAGTAACCGCTGTACACGAGGAGGGTTAGAGGTTAGTTATCGTTTTACGAGCTAGCTATCTGCGTCCTCCCCAAATTCGTGCATTGACTTTTAAGTAGGAATAAAAAGTTCTACTTGTAATATTCGAAAAACTACGTCGATAGCGGATCGATTTATTGGATAGTATTTTATATATTAGTGTCGAAAGTGTACCAATTTTTATTTAAATATGAGTTTTTAATATGAGAAATAAATTAAAATCATTCGAAACTGTATTTACCCGTACAATAATCACTTATTTTGTTAGCTAAAAAGAGGACGCACGATTTTATAGCATTAAAATTTTGTTTGTTATATGAAATATCAACAAAACACTTCGGTTACTAACAAAAGTTTTCCAAACATGACAAATTTATGAGAATTACCCTACAATGAGAATTATAAACAACTAGTTCAGACAGAAGTTGCTCTACCCTATCCGACAACCCTTTATCTTATAAAAAATCGTTAAACTCGCAATAAAAAAAGTGATGGTCAATTATCGTAATAATAACTCCTCTCCTATATCTCAAGCTTGAGCAAGCGGCACATATTTACAAAATTTAGTGGTTTCGAAGAATAACGTGAACGAACACCGTGGGATTTTTATATATAAGTATAACCGATAGTATTCCCCTAATTTCCGGAGGCTCTACTGTTGGACATGAGAATGGCGGGGCAGGGTTGTAAAAATCTCCAGCAGAGGTTTGGTGACCAACAACGACGTTGAGACCTCGCAACGTATAACGCATGCATATTGAGGTCAAACGAGAAGATTCCAAAACTGGAAGAAGAGCTACACTCTATGTTATATGCGATTTAACTTACATTTATATGTTAAAGGATGATTTGAGTTCCGAGGACAGAGAGAGGACTTACTAATCCTCCAATACCGCAACTTGCTCTATCACCGGGAGGGTAAGAGGGTTTCGGATGTATCATCACAAGTCTCTCATTAATAATGTTGAGGAGAGTGTATTGACGAGGCCTGCTTAAGTTATATTCAGAATTACCAAACTGTATTCGCTGAAGTTTAATAGATGGACTCTGCGAAAATACGGAAACATTCACGAACACGAAGCTGAGCTGGAAAATAAACTATGGCATATTGGAGGGTTAAGTGAAGTACAAAGTGGGAGGGGTAGGGCACACATACTCTGCAATCAGACTATCTGCTCTACTATTGGTAGAGGAGCCTTTTCCAAGGAGTGGGTTTTCGTATTCACAGAGTCATCTTTGATAACATTGTAGAAATCTCCAGTGTGTCAACAAGGGTAGCATAAAAGGGTACTCACTGAAGTTGTTTGTGAAGGCATTGTTAAGCATTACGTAATAACCGCGGCCCACTTTAATGTTGTTTTTAGGAATTTTAATGAAAGGGTGCGTAAGCATACCAGCGTCGAATAGATTTTCGGAACTCCGGTTTTGGAAGCAGAAATCAGAGCAAATGCAAATGGAGGCAACTTTCTCCAGAATGAAGTACTATTTGATAAATTCGTTCTTTTAGAACCTCAAACTCACAAAAAAACTGTAGTAATAAATAAATTTAATACCAGTAGAAATCACCAACTTGTCCAAAGCACTCTCAATATCTATTTTATGCTTGAAAGATTCTGTTTGATGAATGCCACGCTCCGACGAAATTAAAAAAGTTACTTTGTTTTACCGTAACTGTAATTTGCTGCCAACGTTTCCAGCCGGAACTAAAAAACTGAATTGATACTATGAGACCCCGTTGGACATTGGGAAGGAGCTTATCAGCGTGTTAAATATCATAAGGGTTCAAGGGTTAAAGATAACTAGTTTTTCGGCAAAAGTTTTTCAACCAGTTCGTTTAACCTTTCAACTTCTCTCACCTATGGTGCCGAAACATGGTCACGGACGTTACGGCTACTAATTAAGCTCAAAGTCGCTCATTATTTTTCATTGTCATCTATTCAAGCAACAACATGCATCTTTACAATTTTCTCTGTTTCTAATAATTCCATGTATTTATCTTGCGTTTATCGGGATATTAATTAAATGTTACTGTATTTAGGTCTTCGTATATTTAAACGTTTTTTTCCGAGCGAAGTTATGCCACACAACAAAGTACCTGATTATGAGTAGTTTTTGAATCGGGGTCAAAACAAAATCTCCATATTATCCTCTATTTCTTGAGCATACCAATTTGTACGTCTTATCCATTTAAGCAATCCATTTACTCTGTCGTCATCTTATATATACTTAATAATATATATTATTAAACAATATTAAAACTGCTATTATTCAATCATTAGTATTAAAATTAATTTAGTAATTTATTAACTTATACACGATGGCTTAACTTTCCCGCATTTACGTTAATATATAACCACTACAATTTACATTTTTCAGTTGAATATTGTTAATCAATACAACATTTCATATCACTCATACATACACTTTGAGAAATGTACAAAGAAATTTTATGGTTAGGCGTTGTTGATACATGTTTTTGGAATAATATCGTTGTTAAACCAGTTAGTTTTAATTCATTATCATAAAAATAAGGCTAATAATTTACTACCACCTGACAAGGTTACCCCAAGTTGCAAAAATGTTAGAGATGGGACAAATCTATAAATGTGAATTTATTAAATTAAAAAAGTTTATTATAATTATTTTTTCAGAAAAATGTTTCCTTTGAAAAATAATAATAAACATGTGTTCGTTTTTTTTTTAAATATTGGTAGCACTGAGCAAATTGAGCCGCCATTTTGTTTCTACGAGCGTCAGTTAGTACGAGTGCCGACGCCAGACGCCTTGTATATGCTTTGTGTTCCTCAGTTTTTGTTTATTTCGTTGTTTTGAGTATTTGTTGTTCCTATTTTGTTATTGCTTTTTATTTTGTTACTGCCTTTTTGTTGTTACAATGCCAAAAAGAACCAGAAAACCTGTTTTAAATAACGAATCTCGCGAGTTTGTGATTCGTTAGCGTCACTATTTTGAACGTGAATACCAAAATGGCGGACCGCTGTTGCCAGTGTCACAAGTGAGAATTGGAAGAGCTACTGTGATTAGAATCATAAAAATTTGGAGATACATCAACGGAGAAGAATAAGTTATCGACTCCAAATAAAAAGAGAAAGAAACGTTGCCCTGTAACTGACATAGACGATTTCGACGCCGCAGCAATTCGTAATCACATTTACGCATGCTACACACGTAACGAGCTGCTTGTCTGAAAGAAGCAAATTCGTTCAGTGGAGCCTAACATCTTTATCAACAATATATGTCCAGGAATTGCATAATTTAATTCTTCCCTCTCCCTTCCACCATCGGACAACCAGACGATAGGCCAATCTCCACCCTTTCGTTGTTGACTTACTACGCATTCAAAGCTAATGGTTCGCTACGTCGTTCATCATGCGTACAGCAAAGGAGTGGCATAAGTTGCCAGCATCTGTCTTTCCATCCGATTACAGTCTTCAAGGCAAGAGTAAATAGGTTTTTGTTAAGTCAGTGCGCTTCACCATCTTAGGCTACATTACCACTTACCATCAGGTGAGATTGTAGACAAGCGCTAGCTTAGTAGAATATAAAAATATATATAAAAAATTGGATTCTATTATAAAAAGAGTAACAAAAGAAAAATTACTATGGAACGTAACGACACTGTTCTTACACGCATTGATTTTTTTACGAAAAGTGATAGATATTGACAACTGGGATAAAGTGGTGATCCTGGATGAAACATGGCTGAATGTAAACCACGCGGTTTCTAAAACTTGGACTGATGATAAGCCCGAATCGTCTACCAAGGTACCTGAGGGTAAAGGTCAAAGGTTAATAATTTTTCATGCTGGTACTTCGTCTCGATTTGTACCAAATTGTTTACTGGCATTCAAGTATGGCAAGATGATGGAATATCACGAAAAGATGAATTTTGAAAAATTCGAAGTATGGTGTATAAAAATTCTAAATAACTTAGATGAACCCCATGTGATACTAATGGAAAATCTATCATTCAGTTAAAAAAATAAAACTCCGACAGCGAATAACCTGAAGAATGAAATATTTTCGTAGTTGCAAACCAATGGAGTACAAGCCAACGGCACTATGAAGAACTTTTGTGTTTAGTGGGAAAAAACAAGCCCCAAATGCCAATATATGTTTTGGATATGATAGCAAAAGAAAAAGGACATACCGTTATCCGCCTGCCACCGTATCATTGCTAATATAACGTAATAGAATTGATCTGGGCGCAAATTAAAGGTATTTAATATTTAAATGAAGTTGATTAATTAGTGCACCACTAATAAAAAAAAAAACTTACTCGCTGTTTTCGTTTTAGGTCATGCAGGAAGATAAAATACCACCCCACCGTTCACGACAAATAAAATGTTAAATTTGCTGAACAATGCATGTGAACACTAAACACCAAATGATTGGAATAAGGTGGTCGATAAAACGCGAAGAATTATCACAGAAGATTGGCAACGTGATGTCCGCTTTGACTATTTGTGTGATCAGGAATTAATAATTAATCTTGAAGATTGTTCCAGTGACTCTGATTCTGATTATGATGATTGTGACTTAGTATGATACCCTTGTGTCAATAAATTCATTATTGCAATTTTTTTTTATTAGCCCAAATTGAATCCTAATGTTTAAATACTTAGTTAAAATAAGTATTGGGTGCATATTTTTTATTAATATTTATGAACACTGTATCGATATATCGATTTAATGTTCCCAGCACTAGTTACATCAGAATGACAGCTGTCATTCTAATCAAGTTTTATTTAAAGAACTATAAAATAAAAGCGTGTTACATTTTGACGGCAAGAGAAATAAATAAGGTGTAACGCGATTTCATTTAAAAAAGAAATGGGATATAATGTACTTATAAAATGGTATATTTCTTGACCAGAATTAAATTACTTTTCACTTTTTAGTTTTTTTTATTAACAAGTAATAAAATATTGTCATTTAAAATAACTTTATACTTATTTCATTATGGTTCTCGTGAATGTTTTTATAACTTTGATTTTAACCGAAATACGATGGACTTTCAATTGATGCAACAATAACATTGCTTAACTTTTCTGTAATTTAGACAAAATTTAACTTCATCTTAATCATCCATCAATTAAAAAAACATTACTTTTTATTTAAATAAAAGTAGTTTATCGCTTATATTAACTTACTTTATATTCCCGACCTTTCGAGCACTCTACAGCATCCATGGTCACGGGGGGGGGGGGGATGGCACTGAGGTGTTTGTTTGTAATTTTTGATCCGATCTACGCAGTATGAACTTACAGTATCTTGAAGTCTTGCAGTGGCATGCTTGGGTTGGGATTTAATTTTATTTATTATAGGATCCCAAACAGATGGTAGCACCCAACCATCTTCTCTATTGAAATTAGGATGTTTATCATTTTCAATAGCCTCGCGAATCATTCTTGGCAGAAATCGATGTTCTTTACGGGGGCGGTCCTGTACTTGTTCATAGACTGCAAACTTCCCGGAGCGTCGATTCTTCACAGCAGCTACGTCTTCTTTGATGCGGGTTTTTATTGATATTTTAGTTTGTCCTGTATAAGAGATACCACATTTATAATAAAGCTTGTACAATCCTGCATCTTGCAAAGGGACTTTACACTTGACTGATGGTAAAAACTGACTAATATTCTTCGGCGGCTTGTAATGTGTTTTAATGGAAACCCGCTTCAAAATGTAGCCAATCTTGTCCGTGACATCTCTGACCTATGGCAGTACAGCAGGCACTCGTTCGACTGTGGCCGGCTTTATTCGTTCACTGTGACGTAGATGCGGGACCCGAAGCTTGTTGTCGTGCAAAACTTACTTGACGTATTGGAGCTCGGCAGCAAGGTGTTTACTGTCACAGATCCCTCGTGCTCTCTGAAACAAAGACTTATCCACGATATTTAACTGTGAAGCATGGTCATGAGAATCACCGTTTAAATATCTGTCTGTATGGGCCTTTTTTATATTCACCGTGTGGCTCAAGGTGTTATCAGAATTACTAAAACATCTAGAAAAGCTAAAGAATTGAATGCCTCTAACTCCATTGTGTTGTTGTCCGATGGTTCGACAAAAAATGAGATTGACGACCACACGACCAGACGACAACTGTTCAGTGATGTCTCAGTGATCGCAACGGTTAACCGGCAGCGATTACCGAATGGTGAGAAGCACACTGACCCTAAACGTTAAGTTGGAGAGGTCACGTCTAATGAAGTCAACGCTCCGTCCCCTTCGTGCTCTAATCCAAAGTTCCGAAACCTTTCAGCTCGAGCTACAAAACCGTTTTCAGTGCCTAGAAGATTGTAATGCAGTGAACGATATGAATGACAAGCTCGTGGAAACTGTCCATGCAGTCGGATCTAAGTTTTGCAAGACCCGCCGCAGAAGAACACAAAAACTCTCCGATCAAACTCTTAATCTCATGGCTGTTAGACGGGATATGAAGCTGCAGTCTTCAGTAGATTTGACAGCATACAGGCAACTGAACAGACATATCTCCAAATGCATGCGGCATGACTTACGCAACTTTAATACTGCTCGTATTAAAGAAGCCATCGAGCGGAACCAGAGCTCCAAAGTCTTTGCTAGAGATCTGTCTGCCAGAAAAAGCCAACTGTCGAAGCTGAAGACCGAGTGTGGCAACATCGTTTCCGGGACACCTGAGATTTTGAGTGCGATTGAAAGGTTCTATGGGCAGCTGTATGCATCATCGTTGGAGCCACACGTAAGTGTAAGTAACGATCCAAGGGCTAGTCTTATCCGACACTATTCCGATGATATCCCGGTCGTCAGACTGACGGCACTTTGGCACTTTACGGCAGACAGATAGATCTCTGTCTGCCGTAAAGTGCCAACTGTCGAGGCTGAAGACCGAGTATGGTAGCATCGTGTTCGAAACACCTGAGATTTGAGTGAGATTGAGAGTTTCTATGGGCAGCTATACACGTCATCGTTGGAGCCACGCGCAATTATAGGTAACGATCAAAGAGCAAGTATTATCCGATACTGTTCCCGTGATATCCTGGACGTCAGTCTGACCGAGATTAGAATGGCTCTCCAGCACCTTAAAAACGGCAAGGCCCCATGCGAGGATGGAATTACAGCGGAGCTTCTGAAAACGGGAGGAAAACCGGTACTTGAAGTCCTTCAGAAGCTCTTTAATTCCGTCCTCTATGGTGGCACTACACCAGAGGCGTGGAGCAGAAATGCGGTGGTCTTATTCTTCGAGAAAGGTGACAACGCTCTCTTGAAGAACTACAGACCGATTTCCCTTCTGAGCCGCGTCTACGTGCTGTTTTCGAGAGTCATTACGAATCGTCTCGCGCGCAGACTTGATGACTTCCAGCCTCCCGAACAAGTTGGTTTCCGAAAAGGCTTTAGCATCATAGACCACATACATACCCTTTGGTAAATTGTACAGAAGTCTGAGGAGTACAATTTGCCACTATGTCTGGCGTATGTGGACTATGAGAAAGCCTTTGATTCCGTCGATATTTGGGCGGTACTGCAGTCCCTTCAGCGATGCCAAGTTGAGTGTCGGTATATCGAAGTGCTGAAGTGCTTGTACAGTAGGGCTACGATGGCTATCCGAGTACAGAACCAGAGTACGAAACCTATCCAATTGCAGAGAGGTGTAAGACAGGGTGACGTGATATCGCCGAAACTTTTCACCGCTGCATTGGAAGACGTTTTCAAGCTTCTGGACTGGAAAGGAAACCGTATGAACATCAATGGCGAGTACATTACTCACTTCCGATTTGCCGACGATATAGTACTTATGGCAGAATCGCTGGAGGATCTAAGCACTATGCTCAATGACCTCAATAGTGTTTCCCAACGGATAGGTCTTAAGATGAACATGGACAAAACAAAGATCGCGTTTAATGTGTGACATGACCTATGCCGGTAGTTGTTGGGAGCACTAAGCTCGAAGTTGTTGACGAGTATGTTTAACTGAGACAAATAGTCCCACTAGGTAAGTCCAACTTCGACCGAGAGGTCAATCGACGGATTCAACTCGGTTTGGCAACGTTCAGGAAATTACGGCACATCTTCTCGTCAGGTATACCTCATAACTTGAAAACAAGACTGTACAACCAGTGCGTGTTGCCAGTGATGACCTATGGCACTGAGACGTGGTTCTTCCCTGCTGGCCGGATGAGAAAGCTCAAGGTCGCTCAGCGAGCTATTCTCGGAGTTTCTCTGCGTGATAAACTGAGAAATGAGGATATCCGCAGTAGAACCAGAGTGAACGACATAGCCCAACGGATTAGTAAGCTGAAATGGCAATGGGCCGGCCATATAACTCGAAGAACCGACAACCGTTAGGGAAAGAAGGTTCTGGAGTGGCGGCCTCCCACCGGCGGTTGAAGTGTAGGGCATCTTCCCACTAGATAGAGTGACGACCTGGTAAGATATGCAGGAAGTCGATGGATGGAAGTGGCTCAGGACCGTGTTTTGTGGCATTCCTTGGGGGAGGCTTATGTTCAGCAGTGAACTTGTGAAGGGCAGTAATGATGAATGATGAACTCTATTGTGAATTCAATTTTAGAATTAATGGAGTTAAGATAGTCTCAAAATGCAGTTACTTTATCAAAAGTTAGAATTGTGAAAGTATTGTCTAAGTACTGCTTGTAGAATTTTGTATTTACGGAAAAGTAAGTAGACCTTTCTTCTCAAAGTCTTCCATGAATATATCGGCGACAACAGGAGATACAACTGAGCGATGAGAATATTTTCGCTAAGTGTTGAGCCATTCTATAAGTTGGTGAGTGGATTTGACCGAATGGTTAGAGGCTCACTGAACCTAAACGTTATGTTGGAGCGGTCTTGTCTAATGAAATCAACGCTCCATCCGCCTTGTGCTCAAATCCAAAGTGCTGAAACCTTACAGCTCGAGTTTTAAAAAGTTTTCAGTGCCTAGAAGACTGTAATGCTATTTGAATTGTTGTTTGAATTGTATGCGTATTGAAGAAGTGATCGAACAGAACCAAGGCTCCAAAGCCTTGGTTCCGCACGATCACTTTGAACAGATAGATCTCTGTCTGCCGTAAAGTGCCAACTGTCGAGGCTGAAGACCGAGTATGGTAGCATCGTGTTCGAAACACCTGAGATTTGAGTGAGATTGAGAGTTTCTATGGGCAGCTATACACGTCATCGTTGGAGCAGCGCGCAATTATGAGTAACGATCAAAGAGCAAGTATTATCCGATACTGTTCCCGTGATATCCTGGACGTCAGTCTGAGCGAGATTAGAATGGCTCTCCAGCACCTTAAAACTGGCAAGTCCCCCTGCGAGGATGGAATTACAGCGGAGCTTCTGAAAGTTGATTGAAAATCGATACTTGAAGTCCTTCAGAAGCTCTTTAATTCCGTCCTCCATTGTGGGACTACTCCGGAGGCGTGGAGCAGAAGTGCGGTGGTCTAGTTCTTCAAAAAAGGCGACAACGCTCTCTTGAAGAACTACAGACCAGATTTCCCTTCTGAGCCGTGTCTACGTGCTGTTTGCGAGAGCATTACGAATCGTCTCGCACGCAGACTTGACGACTTTCAGCCTCCTGAACAAGCCGGCTTCTGAAAAATCTTTAGTACCATAGACCACATACATACCCTTCGGCAAATTGTACAGAAGACTGAAGAGTACAATCTGCCACTTTGCATAGCGTATGTGAACTTTGAGAAAGCCTTTGATTCCGTCAAAAATTGGGTGGTGCTACAGTCCCTTTATAGGTGCCAAGTCGACTACCATGGTTATCTGAGTATAGAACCAGAGTACGAAACCTATTCAACTGCAGAAAGGTGTAAGACAGGGTGAATCCTTATCCATAATATCCCTGAAACTCTTCACCGCTGCGTTGGAAGACGTTTTCGAGCTACTGGACTGGACAAAATACGGTATTAAGGCGAGGTGTATAGACGACTTTTGTCAATTTGAGGGGGTGAAGCAGACGAGTAAGGGACGAGTAGTCCCGCCCACTGCGGGGTGCACCGCGTGAATCTCGCCGACGCTCGACGTAAAATGTACAATTGGTACAGCGCGCCGCCGTCCGCCTTCGCACCGCGTTTCCGCGATGTCAGGTGGTTCCAATCCCATCAGATATATATTTTTTATTCGTATTTTTAAAATGTTTCTACGTTTATTTTCGTATCTAAAATATGTACATATTTCTTTTAGTTATTTTAAAAATATTATGTACCTACATATTTTCGTGTTGTTATTTTTAAAATATGTACATATTCTATTTTCTTAATTTTAAAATAATCAATAATTGTTATTTTCTAGAAAAGGTTGCCGAGAACTTTTGTAACAGATTCATTAAATGAATAATAAATTAATGTTTAAATAAAATGGCTTCGGACCAAAATGGTCAATCATAGAAATGGCCTATTCTCGAAACGGCAAATTGTCAAAATTGTGAATTTATAACAACAATAATTTTTATTCCTATAGACATTTTTCTTCAGAATCAAGAGTAAAGTAAACTATTATGAGCAAATTTTACAATAGCGCTAGCCCTAAAATCGAAAAAAAAACAGCCGTTTCATAATTTTTTTCCTGAGTGAATAACCTTTTTGCATAAAATTTTTTGGATTTGTGGGTTGTTTGAAGAATACATAAAATTTAAACATGCTAATTATTTTCATTTTATTTTATTATTAAATCTAATTATATAAATTGTGGAAAGAAAAATAATTCAGTCAGCATTTTTCTGTGCACCAAGGCATATTTTGTGTCTTTGGTTACAGCTCTCAACTTATTGCAAATATTGCGCAACACATGGTTTCGGTATTCAACTTTTTGAACGGTATGATTCAATGACAATGCCTTATAGTTATTTCCGTAGGATCGCGATGACCAACAGCCGTGAGCATTTGTGTCTATTAGAGGTATGCCATCTTTGCTCAATGTTCCTTCAGGTATCATTGCATCACGCTTACGCATATCTGCTGCCGCCGTCACCAAAGTACACATTCATGTCTCTGCATCAAGTTCGGAGGTAAGGTCTTATCATAACTAACAAAACGAGTCCAAGCTCGGCATACTTAGTTCTACTCGTCCTGGAGATCCAGTAGCAGTCACCGAAGTACACCATCAGATCTCTCCATCAAGTCCGGATGTAAGGTCTCATCATAACTTACAAAACGAGCACAAACTCGGCACACTTAGTTCTACTCGTTCAGGAGTCCCAGTAGCAGTCACTGAAATACACCATCTGGTCTTTCTATTAAGTCCGGAAGTAAGGTCTCATTATAACTAGCAAATCGAGCCCAAACCCGGCACATCTAGTTCTGCTCGTCGAGGAGTTACAGAGTTGCAGGCACTGAAGTACACCATCAGGTCTCGCTATTAAGTCTGGAGGTAAGGTTTCATCATAACCAACAAATCAAGCCCAAACTCGACACACCTATTTCTACTCGTCAAGGAGTTCCAGTAGCAAGTCACTGAAGTACATCATCGGGTCTCTCTATCAAGTCCGGAGGTAAGATCTCATCATAACTAGCAAATCGAGCCCAAACCGGGCACATCTAGTTCTACTCGTCGAGGAGTTACAGAGTAGCAGGCACTGAAGTACAGCATTAGGTCTCTCTATCAAGTCCGGAGGTAAGGTCTTATCACAACTAACAAATCAAGCCCAAACTCGGCACACCTATTTCTACTCGTCAAGGAGTTCCAGTAGCAAGTCACTGAAGTACGCTTTCAGGTCACACAGGTAGATATTCGAATTTCGTATCTAAGTATATTTTTGTAGTTGTAAAAAAAAATCAATCTTTCAAAGTATCAAAATGTTTTACTTGATTACGATTCCCGCAGCTAACCGTGCGTACACTTGTGTGTGTGACCCGTGTCAATGTAATAGTTCGATGCGTCCTTAAGAACAAACAAATACGTAAATGATTTTTGAACGGCGAGCGAAACAAATTGGTACAGGTCCGTCTAGCAGCGTGCCTCAACGATCACTGTCGCTCCGCGTAGAAATGAAAGAGAAGCGAAAAGACGCCACGATGGCGCGATGCGAAACATCGATTCGTTCGAGTTATTTTTCATTAAATATATTAATACTTACAAATATTTCATTTCAATCGATATATAAAAACAACAGTTCCCCTTATTATTATATATTACATCACTATTATTAATTTTATTGAGATTTGCTTATAAATAATACAGTTAAAATTGCTGGAAATTCAATTTCAATGGCTATTATATGATCTTTTCTATCGAGAAAATTTATCGAAAACGTGTTTCGAAAACAATGGTCCACCCATAAATGTGATCAAGATTAACATATATTTTTTATCCGTTCTAAAATGTATATATTTTGTTAAAAAACTGTTTTGTGAAGCCTAGTTTGACTAGGTACCGCGCCTTAACATCAACGACGAGTACATCACTCACCTTCGATTTGCCGAAAATATAGTCCTTATGGCAGAATAGCTGGGGGCCCTAAGCACTATGCTCAATGACGTCAATGGTATCTCCCATCGGCTATCCGAATCTTAAGATGAACATTGACAAAACAAAAAATATGTGTAACGTCTATGTCACACCTATGCCGGTAGTTGGTGGAAGCACTAAGTTCGAAATTGTTGAGGAGCATGTTTACCTGGAATAAATAGTCCGACTAGGTAAGTCTAACTTCAACCGAGAGATCAATTAACGCGGTTGGCAGCGTTCGGGAATTTACGACACATCTTCTCGTCAGGTTTACCTTAAAACCTGAAAACCAAACTGTACAACCATTGCCTGTTGGCAGTGATGACTTATGGATCTGAGACGTGGTGCTTTTCTGTTGGCTTTAAGTTGGAAGACGCTCTAGGTCGCTCAGCGAGCAATGGGGAGGGCTATGCTTGGGGTTTCTTTGCGTGATAAACTTAAGTTAAACTTGTAAGTTGCACCGCTGAATGAACAAACAAATGTTACTAACTCACCTCTGTTAAATATCTTTAAGCCTGCTCTCTAATAATAGAGAGCCTCGTAATATGGTCGTTTGTCACCCTCACGGTGATCGGCGATTGGTTGCGTGGTTGGAGGGTAGGCGGGCGTAGCGCGGCGGTTTGTTTTTAATTTTACAAACGGCTGCGTAAGTCCGGCGGTGACTGGTCGCATGTTCTATCGCATGATGCATTCACTCGCTCCTTAAGTAGAGAGCGGTTGCGTCATCGGTCTGTATAAAAGGCTGTTTTGGCTCGTCGCTCACTTAGCGGTTAACCACCGTAGAGTCTATATCACCTGAGGATGCCTCGTGTAGAGGCGAAACACGTGTCGTATTGTCGTCAATGGTGTGTCTTGCCTAGTGTAGTGGTGTTGGGAGTAGCGGTGCTGAGGTTAGTGGTGACGGGGATAGTGCACGCAATTGAGGGAGGGCGGGAGGTGCTCTTCATACTAGGTAAGACACATCATTTTATTTTATAACGCGGATATTTGCGAAGTAAATTTTTCTAAAAGCTTTTATAAAAGACTTAGGCTAGATCACTACAGCCTGCAACTTATCGGCGGATCTTACGGCAATACAACTCAGATCTTATGGTAAGACAACTCAAGCGGCCGCCGAACACATGTTGCTTTGGCGCGGCAAATAGACGTCTGAAGTTTGCTCAGCTTTCGTTGCGAGTGGTGAGCCATGTCACGCAGATATCTATTCTACTGAGACGACTTGATGGTTATTGCAATTTGTGTTCTGTCGTTTGCAATGTGTGATATTTTACACAGTTGCCTTTTTTATTTCTGCAATGTGTTATATTTCATACAGTTGCCTTTTTATATTTGCAAAGTGCGTAGTGGCATACGTCTCTGCATGTAGTTGCCTTTAAAATGAGGAGACAAAGGACAGCCGAATGGCTTTGCAAAAATGAAAACTGAAAACCTCCATCATAATAACACATCCTTATAATCGACGGGGAAACTTGACCCTGGAATACGCAGACCTTATCGCGTAAGTGGAGACCTCGACCATGGCCGCTTTAAATTACAAATGCTCGCTGGTGAAGTGCGACGGCTCGTTGGCGTGAGAGTGACGTGGCGAGCGGCTCGCTGACGCTGGTGCAGCGCAACAGCTCGCTGCCGCGAGTGCAGTAAGACAGACCGCTGGCACGAACGCAGCGGAACCGTTTACTGGAATGTGTTTAGCTGGGTGGCCTGTGTCTCCTGTATATAGTATGATATGTGCCGTGTGCGCATTGTTCCTCAAAGAAGTTTGTGTTATCTCTCTCTATGACGTGAGTTAAGCTCCAGTAATAAGCGTTGTATGCCGAAATCTGATTTAGACGATGTTTTCAATTCTTTAAAAGCTTAGTCTGTATGAAAAGTATTCAAGAGCTCACTCATTGTGTGCTGTTGAATAAAAATTGTTAAAGATTTGAAAACATGATTTTATCGTTTCATGGTCAGAAAGAGCCGAGACGGGAAAGTGACATTAAGCCAGTAACGTTCTTTTAGCCTCCATACGAGGTGTGTGCTTGCCCCATGTTTACTTTGAGGGTGAGTAGTTATGCATGTGTCAGAAATAGGTGACGTGGTACTTCCTTTCTGAAAGAGTAATATTAAGATACGCTAACCTTGTGCCTCTTTCTCAAAGGTAAAAGGCGGACATGCTAACGTTGTGCATCTGTCGCGTCTAGCTTAAGTTATGCAAACGTAGTGCCTTTGTCTTATTCGGTTATTATTTTGTTAATTTATGCTTACGTTATATATATGACTTGATCAGTTATTCTTTTGTTAAATTATGCTAATGTAGTACCTATGACTTAATCAGTTATTTCTAACTGACTTTAAAAAAGGAGGAGGTTTTCAATTTGATTGTTTTTTTTGTGTGTTTTCTCAGAACATTTTCTAGGTGAGCCGATTTTTCGACTCTTTTTTTGTTTGATAGCTGGTGCTTTTCATGTGGTCTCATATAAATATGATCAAGATCTGACCAGTAGTTTTTCACTTATTCTTAATAATGCGAATTTAATTATCTTTTAATCTTAATTCTATTTATATTGAAGTTGGTTGTACAAAATTTTTAATTTTACAACTTGTGTTAAGTCGTGCTAACCTAGTGCCTATGACTTACTCAGACGACATGTTGTGTAAACGTAGAGCCATTGCGAAGCACGTCGCCTGTGTTCGACGCGGTGCCTGCATCCCCCATGCAGTTAATGGAGACGGATATTCAAAGCTAAAGGGAGCCCGAAGACGGTCTACTGTTAGGAGAGGCCGTGTTGGGAATGAGGGTAAAAAAATAAAAGGAAATTCGAACAAATGAAGGTACACTGTAATCTCTCACTCATTTCAGTAAAGTATCGCGCAGTCGGTAATTTTATGAGTCTCATTGTCGTTACTATGCCGGTTGGGGTATTTTTTTTATGGGATAAGGGTAACAAACGAGCACATAGTCTACATGATGGTAAGTGGTTGCTGCGGCCCATATAAATCTACATCTATCCTCTATTCCAAATCAAAATGTAGATACGTTGTCACCCGTGAGGACTAAGATGGAATGCCTCATTTCCAGCAAAAAGGGCCTCCGGCCACCCACACTCACCAAGCGAAACGCAGGGGTTAACCTCTACTTCACGCTGGTTTTCTGTGAGGTCGTGGTACCACCCCGGTCTGAGCCGGCCCATCCGTGCGACAGCAAAAGCTGCCGCGTGGCTCTACCACTGTTAAAATTATTAATAGTATTCTACTAGTGTAGGCAAGGAAGATCGTGTTGCTGAGAAGCTGCCCTGTGTTACATTGAGATGGGTAGTGTTGCTGTTGGTTTGCATACTTTGGTGTTGTCATGTAATTAGGGCCCTGATAGTATGCAGGGTTTGTTTCCGAGTAGTGTTCTTTTATCTAAATATTTTAAGAATAATTTCTAACTTCAGAAGTGGAATAATTTCTTACAGTATCTTATATATTAAATTGTATTATAATATGTATGTATATGTTCTTATATGATTACTTTTATTTTTTCTGTAACTTATTTTTTTATGTTCTCTGTAACCGCCTTCGTAGTATCCTATGTTTGACTGGCAGATAATAATTTTCATATAATTGCACCTATATATTGGTAAGGTTTTTCCAGCAGGGGGACGTATATATGTTGCATTTTACTTTTTGATACACATTTTTTTAATTCATTAATGTTTATGATTGAAGAACCACTAGGCAATCTATGAGGGGTGCCTATTTTAAGTAGTGGAGTTTTGTAGGTTGTGATGGAATAAATACAGATGAAGTAGATGTAGGTGCAACTTACAACAAGCTGATAATTACACTTTTTCTAACTATTCTTTCTCATTTAATAAGAACAATTTTCTCTGTAATTATTTAACGTATTAAATTTCCGTGAGTAAGTAGCTTCTCAGAAACTGACTAGGTCTTGTGGAAATCCTGAAAAATTTTTTTAGCGAAGAGGCTTTGCCGTAATCGCTACAATTGTCAGGTAGATTAATGCATGTCTTACTAGATGTTTTACACTTTTGACATTACTCCCTATACTTGTAGCTAGTGTAAAGGTATATCTAAAGTGGATCTCGGAATTCTAAATAAAAAGAATTAATTAACACAACAGCAATATTTATTTTTAGTAAACTAAATCATCTGACCAGCTAACGCTAACCATCTGAGCTACCACGGCTCAGATGGTTAGCGCTCGCTGTAAGCTTCACAGTACTCGAGCAACCCGGGATCGATCCCCGCCAGCACCAATGAAATTGTTGATTGCAATTTTAAGTGCTGATTTATCACGTGCTCGGCGGTAAAGGAAAACATCGTGAGGAAACCTGCATGTCTGAGAAATAAGAAAAAAATATTTCGAAGACATGTGAAGTTCGCCAACACGCATTGGGGCAGCGCGGCGTATATATCCTTGCCCTAGAACCCTCTCAGAAATGAGAGGAGGCCTGTGCCCAGTAGTGGGATGTAAATAGGCTGCAACTTTACTTTACTTTACTTTTAAACTAAATCAATGCTACAGTATAACGAGATAACATAATATGTCACAAACCTTCTTGTCACTCCGGCGGCTCGTCTCTGAATGATTCACGACTGCTGTGAGATAACTTTTAATCCATAGACAATATTTGACGTCACTTTAACATAATCGATTATTTTCTCAGGTATAATAAGACTTGATCGTAGACTCTTTAGTATTTATGGAGTAATGTAAACAACTACTCTAATGGGCAATTCTTGTTACACTAGCTTGGGCGTACTGGCATTTATCGAAGATCTTCTGTAGACTTGTTTCATATGCACCTTTTACTACCGAACTGAAATTATGTAATAGTTTCTGTTATACAGCTACGTCAAAGCTAAAGTATAATTTTGTAATTATCTCACTTATTATTTTGCTAATAAAAAAAACACTTAAACACCATAACAACATGGCAATCTGTTACATAAAATGTTTTTTAGTAGAATAAGTGTCACAAACGTGCACATTGTCCACCTGATGGAATGCTGCTGTGACCTATAAAAATCTACATCTATCTTCGATTAAGTATATAATTGCAGATGCGTTGTCACCTTTGCTCCATTTCTAGTAAAAAGCTGTTCATTTCTCATTCTCTCAATGGCCATATAAAACACAGTAGCATTATTCGTATGTAATTTGTGGAAATAGAAATAAACATTATTATTATTAAGTTGCAATTTTACGCTTGTATTCTATGAGAGCTTGATTCTTCCGGTAGAGCCGACCCATTGGTGCTTCAGCCATAATATATCTGGCTCTTTGACGTACAAATACCTGTTAAAGTTCTCTTTAAATAGGCCTAAGTATGTCTTAAATAAAGTTAAACCTTTTTCTAATCGGAAATAATAATCCTTTGAGCATATATTTCATTGAAACTTTATTTCAAATGATATCTAATAAACCAAAGGCACAGACATTATTTTGTCAATTGTGTCTAAAAATATTGAGTTTGACTGGTTTGTATTAAAATTCAATCGAACTATGCTTGTATAAATTGCGTTCGAGAGACACTTCTCTTAAAAAGAGTTATAACATATTATATTGTGTTGGCGTTTTTATCTGAACCGGTCACGAAGGAGCTACCGGCATAGCGGGCGCATCAGTATCTCACCCATTACGTCATGATGATAAGCCACTTCACGTATTATATGCCGGTTAAGCGAAGTCTAGGTAGGCGTTTGTGCAACAAAATTAACGAGTTATATTATTATGCGTAAGCGAAAATAGGACTAAGATATTTACGTAGATTGCACGTGTCAGTGTAAAGAGTTGTTTTATTCCAATTTAAATGGATGAAATTGTTGTTTTAGATATTTAATGTTATTTGTGCTTTCGAATGGATGAAGTGTTTGCTTGTATGATCTTTTCACAGTCTTAAATACATTGTTTGATAAAGGCCTATCCAAGAATGTGCCAAAAGGCATATATTTATTGAAATATTAGCCCATTGTGATGACATCTCCACTAGTGTCTACGATTTGATTCTGACATATTCAGATAGCCTTTTCTCAATAATTTGATACTTAATTAACTTTTTCCATAGTTAACATAGTACATCGTCTGAATGTGGGGACATGTTTTGGAGAACGGTTCTTATATTCTCCCTAAATGGATATTTTACATCGTCACGTCATTCGTTACTCGTATACTTATCTTACACATACGCAATAACTTTTTTTAAACATTATTGAATAAATAAATCATAACTGTTTGTCTGCAAAAATCATGGATTGCATTTATTGACAACATCGTTCATTAAACATACATTTTCATGAAACGGTAGTATGCGCCGCCATTTTAATATATTTTATTTATTTTAAGAAAAATGTTTGTGGGAATAACATAACAAATAGTAAAAAATAACAAATTAAAATATTTCTATGAAAAGTACCTACATATTGTTATATGAATGAATGAATGAATGAATTAAATATTTATTTGCATTTGGTTAAGGTACATTGAAGATGGTCACAGTAATTAAACATCCGCTTAATCAGCCATTATTAATAGCATGCAAATCTTAAAACTATAAAATATCGGGATAATAATATTTAAGAGTATTGATTATAACAAAATGTCAACAGGTAGTTAATAAATAGAAAATAATTAACAAACATTTCACAATTGGTCCCTTAACTTTGTCAAGTTCCTATTACCTATCGTACTCGTAGTTCAAATATTCATGTACAGTGTAAAAAGACTTTTTACTGAGAAAGTTGTATAAATCTCTTTTAAATTGAATGAAAGGTAGGTCTCGAATTACTTGTGGTATCTTATTATATATTGTCATACACATCCAGTAGCAATTTTTATGTAATCTCGCACTCTTAGGAATTATAGCGGAAACCAACCTATTCCTATTTCTGGTGCTTCGTTTGTAGACGTCCTTGGCTTGTGTAAAATAATTTATATTGTTCTTTACGAATTTTGCCGCTTCAAAAATATATAGACTAGGAAGTGTCAAAATGTTCAAAGATTTAAACAAAGGCTGACATGGTTCGTCAGGTGCAGTACCACATATTGCTCTAACACACTTTTTTTGTGCAATGAACGCCTTTTTTATGTCTGTGCTGTTACCCCATATGATCAGTCCGTATCTCAGAACTGATTCAACGTAAGCAAAGTACGCAATAAGAGCTGTACTCCTTCCTGCTATTTTTGTTAATTTTTATAAATTGCAAATGAGAAACGATTGATTTTGTTGCACACTTTTTTAACTTGCTGTTTCCAATCTAATTTTTGATCAATTTCTATACCCAAGAATTTCGTTGTTGTTGTATTTTTAAGTAGTAAGTAAGTAAGTTTTGTCCTTCATAATTTATATTTAATGTCAGATTTTGTATATTATTAAAGTTAATTAAATTCGTTTTGTCAATGTTGATAATTAAATTATTATCTAATAGGTCTAATAGGTCAACGAACTTCAAATCCTACGTACTCCAGTTTCCTGCAAAACATAAAGAGACATTCCTCGCTCCCGATTTCTGGCCCTCTGGGGTAGTGTTTCGCCGATACAGGGACGCGCCAAAGAAAAAAGTTCCCTAGATAGTGTTAAGTTATGTCTATATTTTATGTATATTTTTAGGTTAAGGTATATATTGCTATGGGCCAATGTTCTTAATTTTTAAGTCCTTGATGCCTGAAATAAAGTTATTGTATTGTATTGTATTGTATTATTTCTAAGCCAATTAATTATTTGAATTATAGTTTCATTAATGTCATTTTTGTGGTCATTTAATGTCAATTTGTTATCAGTTGTCACTATTACAGATATATCATCAGCGAACAGGATACATCGACGCTTGGTCACATTTGGGAGATTATTAATATAAATCAGGAACAGAAGAGGTCCTAGTACACTTCCTTGAGGGACGCCCAACTTATTTTCCCTAAATTCAGACCTGTAGTTTTTCACTACATGGTTAGAGTCAAGTTTTGCAATTTCGGCTGATTGCATTCTATTTTGCAAATATGTCTCTATTCAGTTAAAAGCAGTGCCTCTAACACCACAGTGCTCTAACTTTACTAGAAGTTGATCATGCGAAACAAAATCGAAAGCTTTCGACATATCAAAAAAGAGCCCCGTTGTATATTGTTTATTATTTAATTGTATAAGGGTCTCATTCACTAAGTCATATACCGCATGTGTAGTGGATTTGTTTTTTCGAAGTCCATATTGATTATGTTTTAGTATATGATATTTATCGAAAAACGATGTAAGTTTTTCATACATAACCTTCTCGTATACTTTGGATAAGATAGAAACCAGCGTAATGGGCCGGTAGTTACTTACGAGTGTCTTTTTGTCCTTTTTAAATAGTGGCTTCACCAATGAGAATTTTAATCTGTTTGGAAATATCCCACATACCATTGACTGATTTATGAGAAACGCCAAAATAACGCCTAATTGTTCATTACATATCTTGATAATCTTTGTAGATACCTCGTCGTATCCTTCTGAATTTGTGTTATTCAGTGATAAAATTATTTTTCTAACATGATATTCGTCAATGGGGGTCAAATAAATAGAATTCTTTAAAATGTCATTAGGAGTTTCACGTAATATATTTGCATTATTTTTATTTGTCAATTCAATAAAATAGTTGTTAAAGGTAGTTGCAATCTCTATAGGATCATTTATAACATGGTTTTTGTATTCAATTGAATCTATATTATAATTATTAATATACTGCGGTTTAGCGTCAATTTCATCCTGTATTACTTTCCACGTGGCCTTACAAATATTTTTGCTTTTTAACACGTATTTCTTGTTTGTTTGTATTTTAGCTTGGAATATACATTTTTTTAATAATTTAGAATAGGTGTAGTATTTATTTTTGTTAGTATAATTTCTTTTTTTATAATAATTGTACCGTAGGATTCTATTTTTACTGCAGCTTTTTTTAATTCCCTTTGATATCCATGGTAGCTTTGCTTTTGTATTTATTCTGACTTTACAAACAGGAAAACAAAGTTTAAAAAGTAAACAGAACCAGTCATGGAATACATTGAAAGCTGCATTTGGTTCCTCCTCAATATACATATCTGAAAAAAAAGGTACATGCCAGATTTTTTTGAATTTTGCAATATTTTCAGTAGAGTAGCATCTTTTATAAATATGTATAACTTTTGGTGGTTCATTTTTTAACTTTTTGTCAAAACTAATCACCTGAGCAGTGTCATGGTCTGACAACCAGAGTGGCAGAACAGTTCCACTTGCACCTTTTACATTACTAAATATATGGTCAATGCATGACAGTCCTCTAGTGGGCTCCGTTATATATTGATTTAGATTATAATTTTTAAGAATGTCCTGTAGCTGTGTGGTCATGTTATTATTTAAAAGAGTGTTAATATTAATATCCCCTGCAATAACAATTTTTTGTTTCGGATATTTGAACAAGAGTTTACTTAATAGTAGTTCAAAATTGTCAAAAAATAATTCAAAATGTCTTTTTTTTTGTGGCGGTTGAAGCTCGGTAGACACAAACAATTATGACGTTTTGTAAAGGAATCGATACAGAGCAGCATTCAAAATGAAAATTAGCTGTATCCTTATCATTACAAGTTGAATTGTTTTTATACGCTATCTCTTTTTTAAGTAATATGCAGGTGTCACCCCTTCTTTTATTCCTTGAGTAATGTGCTACAAGCTCGTAAATATAAATATTAATATTTTTTTCCTCGCCGATTTTTATAAAAGTCTCAGTGAAACACCGCACTTCAGGGCTTAAATCACATTCAAGTTCCGATAACGTTATCTCGATAAGTTCTTTTTTAGATAATAGGCCCTGAATATTTTGATGTAATATAACAAATTTATTTATATTTCTATTAGGCACGAAAAAAATCCGGTACGTTTTTGGTAGGTGATTTTATAACATCGTTTTTTACGTTTTTTATGCTGCGAAAGTAAAACGGTATTGTACCCTTTTTAGGTAAATGGGTGCTATTATTATTTTTGACGGATACAGTATTTGGAATACAACTTTTGAAACCAAGATTTTTTCTCAATTTTAGGCCATTTAATATGTATTGCTGTTCGTATTTTGGGTAGTCTATTTCTATATTTAATTTGAGGCTGAGGTGATGTTTTATTATGGTAACTGTATCTATTTAATATGTGGTCAATATTAATAAAGGTGCAGTTTTTGTAATTTTTTACAATTAAGTTAATTTGAGCGTTTAGTAATGATTTCTTTTATTTACGCGAACACTACACATTTAAATAAAACTAATTTTACGGATTTTATCGCGTATATTAACTTATTTTTTATCTTCCCGACGATTCGGGTGCTTTCCAGCACCCGTGGTCACGGGGGGACTGAGGTGTTTGACGTCCTGCTGTCATAGTTAGCCCGGCTATCTTCAGTTTTTTAATATTAATTTTTTTTGGTTCGATTTACGCAGAATGAGCTTACAGTATCTTGAGGTCTAGCAGTGGTATACTTGGGTTTGGATTTAATTTTATTAATTATGGGATCCCAAGCAGATGGCAGCACCCATCCATCTTCTCTATTGAAATTAGGATGTTTTTTAATTTCAATAGCCTCGCGAATCACCCTTGGGAGGAATCGGTGTTCTTTTGCGAGGATTTGTGGTCTATCAAATCTAATGTAATGGCGGGGACGATCTTGAACATGTTCACAAACTGTAGACTTCCCGATACGTCAATTATTCACGTCAGCTATATGTTCTATAACGCGGGTTTTTATAGATCTTTTTGTTTGTCCTATGTACGAGAGACCACATTCACAATCCAGCTTGTACACTCCTGCATCTTGTAGAGGGATATGACACTTGACGGATGGTAAAAATTGACCAATCTTCTTCACCGGCTTGAAGTATGTTTTAATGGAAGCTTGCTTCAAGATGTAGCCAACCTTGTCTGTGACTCCTCTGACATAGGGTTGTAGTGTTATACTACTTACATTTCATTGTACACTAATTCTCCATTCTGTTTTGATATTCTGCATTCATGTTTTGCATCACTTTATACTATTTCTCTATTCTGTTCTTGATTTTCTGCATTCATGTTTTGCATCACTTTATACTATTTTTCCATTCTGTTTTTGATTCTCTGCATTTATATTTTGCATCACCTTTATTTATATAGGATCCTGTAACGTTTTTACACAATAACATATCATTTTACTGCGTATTTTCACACTATTTAGTACTTTTAAACTAGCTGTCAACGAAGCCTTACCTTTTTTTTGGTCTTTTATTGAATTCTCTGTAACTCTACAATTTCAGGCTTCGGTGCGCTGTCGCGCATCAGTTTTTCCTATTTGAATAATATCTCATTTCTTACTTAAAGGTAAAGATTTTCCAATTATATTCCTAAAAACCAAAAATTTTATATTTGATAACCATTGTTTTTGTAGTTGTCTTGGTAACTTTTATTCAAATTCGTCTCTGGTTTGATGTTCTTTCTTCATAAATACTTTTTGGCTGTAGGTCATTTACAATAAATTTCCTTTTAATTTAAATAATTTTTCCGTTCTCTCTAGAAAGATATAAAAGCCGAACAATCGGTGAAGAAATTCAGTCTTGCTTCAGTTCTCGTATCGGAAGCATCTTCTAAAGGCCTTATCCCGGGGCCGCTCAGCCCCGGGATCCTGCAAGCCTCTATCCTGCCTGAAGCCACTGGACTCTACGATCCGTTGCTCTGCCTGAAGTCGCCGGATCCTACAAAACGTTGCTCTGCCTGAAGTTGCCGAGATCCCACAAGTCTCTACTCTACCTGGAGTCGCCGGAACCTACAGACCTCTGTTCCGCCCGAAATCACCGGAACCTACAAACCTCTGTCCCGCCTGCAGTCACCGGATCCTGCAGGCCACTGCGCTGTCTGAAGTCGCTGAGGATCCTGCAAGCTCCTGTCTGGGCTGAAGTCGCCGATCCTGCAATCGCCGCATTCACCTGAGGTCGTCCCCTAGAGACGCCCACGCCTACCCACCTACGCCGTGCGTGCTCGTTCCAGGCGCTGAGAGCACGCTTGGGATCTTCGGACTCAGCTACGACATAAATCTTTTTTTTATTACCTTTTTTTTTAAATATAATTTGTAAATCACATCATCCATCCTCATATTCATACTCCATTTTTGATATATAAAATTGTAAATATTTTCGAATCTTAAATATATTATTTGTCTTGGTCTATTTGGTTGTTTTGCTGATCGTAGGTTAGGTTTTCCTTCTCTTTTAATTGTCGCTTCACGACAGGGTAGTACAGCAGGCACACGCTCGACGGTGGCTGGCTTCACTCGGTCACTGTGACGTAGGCGCGGGACCCGAAGCTTGTCGTCTTGCAGTACTTGCTTGACGTGCTGAAGCTCGGCGGCCAGATGTTTTCTGTCACAGATCCCTCGTGCTCTCTGAAACAAAGATTTTCCCACGGTAGCTAACTGTGAAGGATGGCTACATCTTGAAGCGAGCTTCCATTAAAACATACTTCAAGCCGCTGAAGAAGATTGGTCAATTTTTACCATCCGTCAAGTGTCATATCCCTCTACAAGATGCAGGAGTGTACAAGCTGGATTGTGAATGTGGTCTCTCGTACATAGGACAAACAAAAAGATCTATAAAAACCCGCGTTAAAGAACATATGGCTGACGTGAAGCACCGACGTATCGGGAAGTCTGCAGTTTGTGAACATGTTCAAGATCGTCCCCGCCATTACATTTGATTTGATAGACCACAAATCCTCGCAAAAGAACACCGATTCCTCCCAAGGATGATTCGCGAGGCTATTGAAATTAAAAAACATCCTAATTTCAATAGAGAAGATGGATGGGTGCTGCTATCTGCTTGGGATCCCATAATTAATAAAATTAAATCCAAACCCAAGTATACCACTGCTAGACCTCAAGATACTGTAAGCTCATTCTGCGTAAATCGAACCAAAAAAAATTAATATTAAAAAACTGAAGGTAGTCGGGCTAACTATGACAGCAGGACGTCAAACACCTCAGTCCCCCCGTGACCATGGGTGCTGGAAAGCACCCGAAACGTCGGGAAGATAAAAAATAAGTTAATATACGCGATAAAATCCGTAAAATTAGTTTTATTTAAATGTTGAGCGTTTAGTTTTTGGACATTTAAGTAATTATTATGCTGTACACTTAACAGGAATATTTTACATTTTCTCAAGTTACATAAGGTATTACATATATTTGTTATTATTTCATAGGGATTTTTTTCATGAGACCCTACAGATAAAATTAATACGTCATCTTGAGTTATAGATTCATGCAAATTTTCGCAACTTTTTAGGACCTTTGAGCTTAGCGCAAACGGTTTCACCATTCCAGAAACGTTATAGATATCGTTCCAGTTTCCGGACCGCTGGTGTTTCATTTCTTCTGCTAGGCCTCGTACTGGTTCATCGCCAATAATATGAATATTTTTCTTCTTTGTTAGTATATAGTTAGTATAAGTTTTTTTTATAATTCGTCTCAACCCATTTTAAATCTCTGTATATAAAATCAATGTCGGTTAGTCGTAGTTACTTAGTAGTAATTAAAATCTATATTAGTCACTGAATTTTTTGTTTTCATTTACAACCCGATTTAAAATACATGAAGCTTATGGAAGAATTGTAATCGAATAATAGGTAGGTATAATAAGATACCGCCACTTTAAAACTTTCACGAGGAAAGTCGTTGCGTCCTAAGTCTCTGTAGTGACGAACGATATATATGTGGTGAAGGTGGAATACTATGGTGTGCAGAGTCAGTGCGTCGTTGTCTCAAACTGTATTGAAACACACAACAAACTTTTCTTCACTTCCTATTGGGAAAAAGGTTGACAAACGAATATTTTTTTATAGAAACAGTTTTTACGCACTACTTCACTTCTGGGAAAGAAAGTTTACAATCACTCGTATTATTACCCTATATTTTATACATCATAATACAAAATGTTCACGTCCAGACTTGGTGTATGAATTATGTACGTGACCACTGTTTCAACAAAACCTTGTCCTGCTTAACCTCTGTCAAATTATTATTATGATTGAAGTGGAAATACATCTCGTGAATGTTGATTAGGCCTTTATGGGTATGATCCCTGTATTTTATCATTATTTGTGTGACATCCCAATTACGCTGTCCTTTGCTTTATAAGTGGGCTTTTGTACGATCCGACCCAATTTACGTGCTCGGAGCTTTCCTTGATAGGTGTTGATATGACAAATTCTAATTATTTTTATTTTGCGACATTAAGTAGTAATTACATTTGAATAATAATTTAATATTATAACACTATTTAACTGTACAAATTATTCACAAAGTATCTTAAGTACTCGTCAGTATTCCTCAGAACATTAAAACACAAATTTTAATGCTTCATAAACAATTTAACTGTTATTGTATTTGGAAATAAAAAGAGGTTTTCATGCACGTCGTCTACTGTAAAAAGGCTCACATAAAACTACTGACTCTGAATCTGAACTGCACGAAAACTGAACCTGATCGCTTCCAATAAAGCGCGTACTTGAATTATTCTCAAATATTTATTTTTACTGCTTGATGATGGTAGAATGCTCTGGATCATGAAGCAAATACAAAGAGGAGACGGCATAAGCAACTGTGCACTGTGATTCTAAGTAGGTCCTGACGTCATCATAGTGGGCGTGGCTTTAGTTAGTATACTATCAGCATTCGTCCTGTGCGCTTATGTGTTGAAAATCGCAAATCAGTGTATTTTCGTAGTATTAAGAAGAAAAAGATAAAGTGTTGTGTTTTATCGTGTAAGAACTACTCAAATAGACGCTCTTATTCTATGGATTATATCACATTTAATTAGTAAGTAATTTTATACCTAATTTATTAAAATAGTTCTAGAAAAATCTCTGCGTCGGCTTTCAAATATATTCGACACTAGGTGGCGATACCTTGTGTCATGGGGACTAAAAATGTATGAAAATTTCGGGAATCAAGGAAGTGACACAACATTACTATTTAAAAATGTGTTTATTGCTTTTCGAAGTATTCTCCGCGAAATTTGACACATTTTTCCATACGATGGAACCAATCATTGAAGCAACCATTCCATTCGGAGGTTGGGGTCTCCAAAATGGCCGTTTTGTAGGCGTCCACAGCTTCTTCAGGTGATGAAAATCTCTGTCCACGCAATTTATTCTTTATTTTAGGGAAAGTGTAGAAATCATTATGGCTTAGGTCGGGGCTGTACGGCGGATGGTCTAATAATTCTATGTTTTCTTGCTCTAAAAACTCTTTTGTTCTGTGTGCGGTGTGAGAACTAGCATTGTCGTGATGGAGGATGATGCGGCGGTTGCAGTTCTCTTTACGGAGTTCAGAAACGACCTGTGGCAAAAAAATGTTAGCATACTATTCTGCATTAACCGTTCTTTGTCCCTCAAGAAGAATAGTCGTAACATGGCCGGTTTTGGAGACAAACGTAGCCACCATTTTTTTTGCAACACTCCGTGAACGAACAAGTTTTGTTGGCTTTAACTCATTTTCGAACACCCAAACTCGTGACTGGTTTTTTGTTTCGGGTTCGTACGCGTATATCCAGGATTCGTCACCTGATACGATGTTGTATACAGAATTTGAGGATCCTGCGTGGTATCTTTCGAGAGTTCGGACGCACCAAGTAACGCGAGCCGCTTTTTGCTCTTCACAGAGCGAATGCGGTATCCATCGGGAAAACAACTTTTTTGCACCTAATTGTTCATGCAAGATTATTTGTATTTGACTCATGCAAATGTCTAAAGTTGCCTGAATTTTGCGGTATGTCACATGTCGATCTTCCTCAATCAGATTACGCACAGCATTAACGTTTTCTTGGGTGACTGCAGTTTTTGGACGACCTTGACGGGGATCATCACTGAGCTTGACACGTCCACGTTGAAATTCAGCAAACCAGCGATAAATTGTGGTATTAGATGGGGCTTTATCACCAAATGCAGAAATCATCCGGTTAACACACTGTTTTTGTGTTAAACTACTTCGAAAGTCATAATAAATCATCGCTCTTGAATTTTCACGAGTCAATTCTATTTTCTCAGCGACGAAACAAGTTTGACAAAACCTTGTGACAAGACCGATAATCTTTTTTTAAATAAATAAACGGTATTCGATTTTTAAAGCCATGGAGTTTTCAATTAAAAAGATTTTAATATGACAGGAACAGTGGAAATATTCCATTCCCGATACTTTTAGTGCAGCCTATGTATAAAGGTACGTAGAACTATAGCTCAGTATTGGTAAAATAATCATACGGGGGTGCTAAAATTTGTTTTGCATTTAGTCCTAAAGAATTTTTAATCCTCAAAATATTATTTTTATAGTTTATAATCATTTTGTGAACAGGCCGCAATCTATCGTCACGATACCTAAACTACATTGCAACATCGATATAGAACGATTCGAGTAGTTTTACTATTTATCGGTTGATGAAGGTAGTGAAATGTGGGCGGGGCTTAACATCCCCTCACCCCGTAAATTGTCACGCGTTTTTACATAGTGAAATCTAAATACAACATCTCCTCTTTGTTTTTGCTTCATGCTCTGGATCATAGATAATATACTATATAGGGTACTCTGGATGCTCTCAAAATTTCCCGTATTCCGCAGTGCTTCCTCGGACAGGTGACGTTTATATCTTGTAAATAAGTAACATATAACTTGGCTTACATATATGTCGAGTTTGGCCTATAAAATGTGAAAAAGATTTATAATTTAGTGATGACGATGGTCGGGTTTAACTTTATTCCAATGTACTGTTATAACAGTGGTAGAGCACGCGGCAGCTTTTGCTGTCGCACGGATGGGCAGACTCGAACCGGGGTGGTACCACGACCTCACAGAAAACGAGCGTGAAGTAGAGGTGTATCTCTGCGTTTCGCTTGGTGAGTGCAGGTGGCCGGAGGCCCTTTTTACTGGAAATGAGGCATTCCATCTTAGTCCTCACGGGTGACAACGCATCTACATTTTGATTTGTAATAGAGGATAGATGTAGATGTCTATGGGCCGCAGCAACCACTTACCATCAGGTGGACTGTGTGCTCGTTTGTCACCCTTATCTTATGAAAAAAAAACCGTAAATAACCGTAATCCGACGTTATGACCTTAGTCCATTGGGAGAGAGGCAAAAGGAACTTGGTTTAGAGCCGGGGCGGCATCAGAGATGGCTAACTGAGAAAAATGCCACAAATAAATGTCTCTTACAGGTGACTAGCGGTACGTTAAATCCACCTGCAGTCAAGCTTCTAAAGGAACAGTCTCGACACGTTGTCGTCGCTGAAGACAAGAGTGCTAAATATATTCTCGCTCAAAGGCTAAGTTTAGCCATGCAGCGAGAAAACGCAGCCGGCGTTCTTAGCACTATACTGCAACAAGTGAGGCTGTTTGATAATTTTAGTTTTTAGTTTCTTTTATTATAATGTAAATTATTATGATAATAAATATTCATGCCTTCGTAAAAATAAACTGGGAAATATGTATGTTAAGACCGACTTCGAAACTTAAAGGCGAACTCTACAAAGGAACAATTAATAAATTAGTTATTTAAAGAGAAATCTTAATAGATAAATTAATTAATCACTGGTGAATAGTTCTTGTCGTTAATAAGTTACGTTTGTCCTTATGTATCCATGCAGATTTGGTGAAAGATTATCCACTACCCCATATCGTCCCGTGGGTATCGCTTGAGGCGACAGAGGAAAACAAATTTAAGAGCCTATACTACCTCAGCTCAAATTCTAATTTCGCCACTTCCCCGCGCCACTCGTTCGCACACTACTGCTCGCGGTCACGCGGGAACACGAGGTCAAGGCGATTTTGTTAGAGTAAAGAGAGTAGGGAGTACTAAGTAATAAAATTATTAATCATAACTTGTCATTATATAAATAAATAGTCGTCTCTCTGTAATGTCGCCAAACATAGGTCCATCCTGCAACGGATGCCGCAGCAGACTGATTGAACAAATGGAAAAGGATAGCGCTATTACTAGCGCGTGCAAAACAAGAGACAGAAAGAGAGTGTGCTCGCTTAGAATAAAATAACGCAAGCGCCAAATCACATAATTGCTAATTACGAGGAGACCACGTAGAAAAATAAAAAAATAAATTGTCACGATTTGAGATAATATTATTACCTATCTATTAGGTTAAAAATCATCATTCAATTCCATAAAGTTTCAGAGATCCAACTCAAAATACGTGCAAAACGAGGTTTTTTCTTCTTTTTTCTTAATCGAGAATTTTTTATCGGATCGTGTTTTCGCTTCAACAGATTTGAAGATTATAAGTCCATGTTTAATGTATCTAAATAGCAAGCTCTTAGGTCTTATAGATACTAAGATCCAGATCGCTCAATATCACCAAAACAGCATTATACGGACTCTTAAGGAGATGAGGAGCAGTCACTTCCTATTAACAATTAGAAAAGTCAAGTCAAGTCCAGCGTGTAAGCGTGGTAACTATGGCAAATATTCCCCTTATGAGGCAATCTATTGGAAGGCTCATACGATATTCAGAACCTTATTTTCTAACTGACTAGTTTACCCAACTAAACAAAAGGTTCCATAACAATGAATAATGATTTGTATTCGTTTAAATTTTTATGAGTGAATAATTTAAAAAATATTAAAAAATATTATACAATTATGAATTCACATTTGGCGCCATTAAGATAATACCTTCTGATGATGACATTTTTCAAGAACTGAAAAATAACAAAACTAGGCCAACACAGCCACCATAGGTTAAAGACGCGCTCAAACGAAATACTTAACTTGAATTGACAACAAATTCCAGGTTTGTGTTTGTATGAAATATAAATGGAATTAAAATTCTGAAATTTACTGCGATTTGTACAAAATTACAAAAATCTTGTTAATTTTAAATATAAAATAAATATAAATATTATATTTATAAAAATTATAATATTCTAATATCTTTGCCACTTTTCAGCATATCAGTCAACCCACAATGGAGTGAAGAGCCCCATTTACTCTATGTCCTGTATTTACTCCTCGTTCTATATCATGTGTTCTATATTGTGTTTTTAAATGGGGAGGAATTGAGCCCTGTTATATCCACTGACTTTCTTGGCATCACTCTCGACGCAAAGCGTCAGTGGGATCCCCATATATCCAAGTTAGCAAGCAGACTAAGTTCTGCAGCTTATGATGTAAAAAAGATTAGAGGTCTCACTAGTGTCGATACAGCTAGATTAGTTTATTTCAGTTATTTCCATAGCATAATGTCTTATAGGATTTTGCTATGGGGAAATGCGGCTGATTCAGAAACTATTTTTGTTTTACAGAATCTAATGGCCCACCATTAGAGCTATTTACAATCTAAAACCGAGAGAGTCTCTTAGAGATAAATTTAAAGAAATAAATATATTAACTTTGGTCTCTCAGTATATTTACGAAAATTTAATGTATGTTCACAAAACAAAGGTAGTTTTAGTAAAAAAAGTGATATACATTCTGTAAACACTAGGAACAAACTAGTAGCTAGTGATGCCAGTTTCTCGACTCCACAGAGTCAGTAATTCATTCTTGGGGCAATGTATACGCTATTACAACAAGGTCCCGGAAAGTGTACAGGTTCTCTCTATTACCAAGTTTAAATAATTTTTTTTTTTTCAAATTTCATATAAAATACACCACTGACACAGCCACGGCATTGTCAGCTTACTATGCCTATGCTCATTCGTGGCTTAAGTACGGAATTATGTTGTGGGGAAGTAGCTTGGATGTGCAGCAGCTTTTTATTACCCAGAAGAAGTGCGTTAGAATACTAGCCCAGATAGATAACACTACTAGCTCTAGACCGTATTTCAAACAATTAAATATTCTTCAATCGCGAACAAAAATGTTAAATACAAGCCCCTACTATATGGCAATAACAGTATATAATAAATTACCACAGGAAATGAAAAATATATCAGAATTAACCAAATTTAAATCAAGACTCGGTAAATATTTAAAACAAAACCCCTTCTACTCAGTAGAAGAGTATTTAGATATATAATAACATTATTATCTATTTTTATATTTTTTATAGCTTTTAATTATATTGTATGTATGTTAATAGTATATAAGCAGGACCCTTGTCAAATTTGCAGTGCCTGAAAAGGGCATCTAAGTGGTAAGCACATTTTTAATTTAAGACCAATTATGTACACTTGGACTGCAAATAAATGATTTGATTTGATTTGATTTGATTGTTTTATTAAGCTGAAACTGTATAAAAAGGGTTCTTATAATATAACTGAATACATGGTTTATAATAACCTCTGGGAATGAGGTGGTCGCTTCTAAGCAGTTACTAAAATAAATTTTGTAAATAATTCGTAAACATTAATGTTGTAAAATTTATTTAAAAAAAAAGTCCCGCTGTGTTTCTTGCTGGATCTTCCCAGGAGAAAGGGTATTTTTTCGAACCAGTGGTAAAGTAAAAAATGACTTTCAAAAAGAATTACAGATGTAATGTATATTGAATAAAAATTATTCTATTCTATTCTATTGTGATGTCTATGTGTATTGTGGTAATACTTCTTATTCTTTGCCACGATGAATGATTTTGGATGAGTTATTATCAACTTACCGTTGGTCGCGCACTCATTTGCTACATGTAAAATCTTTAAACACACGAAAGAAGAAATAGTTTCCAATATCTCTATCTTCATGTTGCTGTTATTTTCGTATTCTAACTTCCGCTATAAAGAAACTCCCACAAGGCGTACGTATATTTAAACGTGTTATAGCTTATCGGCCCGACATGAATACCAAGATATCGATACACCCGTCACGCCTGTGTTTAAAATAAACCTACACACAATACTTGCCTTTAAGGAATTTTTCACATGTAAAAAATAAATTCTTCTTAAATATCAGTTGTGAGAATTGAAACCATTACTCTAATAAATGTGAACGTTTGACTCGATGCTCATTAATAATTAAACGTTCATCATGGACCTGGGTCCGGCAAAACTCTTGTGACCCAATTCCATAGTTAACGTTAGTATTTCATCATTGGGCGTAGTAAGAACTGAGTTCAAGAATTGCGGTGGAAGAAGAAAGTAAGTTCAAGTTATAAACTCATCTGCACGTGGTTTTGGTGATAAGTTGAGAGCGTAAAATCTACTTGTCTTTAAATTCTCTAATTTAAGGTTGACCATTTTTCAACATATTTTGCTACCTTATAATGTGATAAAGTTATGCTGCAGCTATGTTTTAGTTTTCAGGTTCATCAGGTGGACTGCGTGATCGTTTTTTTTATAGGATAAGGGTGACAAACGAGTACACAGTCCACCTGATGGTAAGTGGTTGCTGTGGCCCATAGACATCTACATCTATCCTCGATTACGTATCAAAATGCAGATGCGTTGTCACCCGTGAGGACTAACATGGAATGCCTCGTTTCCAGAAAAAAGGGTATCCGGTTATCTACACTCACCATACGAAACACAGCAGCGTTAAGCTGCTATTTTACGCTGGTATTCTGTGAGAGCGTGGTCCTTCCCCGGTAGAGCCGACCCATTCGTACTACAACCATAATATAGCTGTAGCATGGCTCTACCACGTTAAAAATGTTTTCACTCTTGTACTATAAAAAACACACACACACACATCGTCACCATCGAACAATCGCAAGATATTCAGTGAATTGGCGACAGTAGGAGTTCATAAGAGCAAAGGTTATATGAACTTTACCATGAAAGGTCGTATAATCCTAATGTCCTTTTTCTTTGTTATTGGCAGTAAAAACAGAATCAACAGTACTTCTGCCAAATGTAAATCAGCCGTAGCCGATTGCACTAAGTGACGTCACGGTCGGCACAATTAATGTTTGCGCGTATACTTTTGACACTTTAATATCTCCTGCGTAGTTGACAATTGACATTGATAAAATTTGATCAACCTCACCATCATAACAAATAAAACAACACAACAAAACAAACATAATTTACATAATTGTAGTTACGGTACCGTCTACATAATTGTACGAATTTTTCATTCAGGCCACGTTCTACGTTTTACAAACGCCAATGTTAATTTAATTCAAACGTTATAGAATAATAATGGTTAAAAAGAGCTACATACAAAAATTTGTATAAACAAATAGTATCCTCTCTTGTTGTATATAATGTTAATATTGTTATTATTTAAAAACTTTTTTTAAAGTTATAAGCAAAATATGATATTTAAAAAATACTGCATTTTTATAGACCTAGATTAAAATTGATGTATTAATGGATTTAAGTGTATTACATTTAAATCCATTAATACCTCCATCGTTCCCAATGATAAGAAAATAAAGGAGACATTTTTGTTAAAGAATTAGGCCCATGACATCAGCTAATTCATTTTCACCATCTTTAATAATATTAATCATCATCAATATGCAAGATATATTTCATTTAAAAATGGTTACTATGATTTTCTCCTTTATCGTGGTAACGTTTTCAACATTTGCACAATTGCACATTGACAAGCATCCCAACCCGGAACAGATTTTCAAAAAAAAAATCAAATACATAAAGCACAAACTATACTCGTATAAATGGCAAAAAATTACATTTTATAACGTATTTCCTATCCGAAATTGCAAGAGGAGGTACGCCTTTGGTCTTGTTGTTTGTAACGCAAAGTGTGATTGATGGACTGTTATCTCGCGACATGCTAGAACCCTTCCAACTTAAATTATGGATTGACATGCTGCATTTGATTGGAATCGGGAACAGATGTGAGAGTGTGCCAATATTGTGACTTTGTTTGACAGAATTGCGGTGCTTGAAACGCGTGATCATGATTTATGGATGTTTGATTTAGCATCGTAAGTAGTTTTAAATTGAAACTAATGTAAAGTTTTATTGTTTTATAATCGTTTATTCTAGGAAGAGCATAATGATTTTTTTCAAGTTTCCAAAATCTTATCAGGCTGTAATCCAAACGACTCGTAATTTTGGGAGTTCGACTCGTTATTTCTATCTTAATCGCCGGAATTACATAGGCTACGTTGTGTGATCGTAATTCCAATACGAAGTTTGCGAAAAGACATGATAAAAATACAATACGGTGCGTGCTTGAATTCTCAGCTTGAACGGCAGTCCTGAGCCAGCTGCATCCATCGAGTTTCTGCATCTTTTACCAGGTCGTCCCTAGATGTAGTGGCGAGCTGTCCTACACTTTGCTTACCTGCCAAGCGTGGCAACTAAACAAATACAGTAAAACTCGTTTAATACAATCACGTTTAATACGATTTCTTGTTTAATACGCCATTTTATGTCAGTCCCTGCAACTTGAGGCATATTTTCATATATTTTTAACACGCTTATTACGATTCGTCATCCCGTCTAATACGCCATCTAGGTCGAAAAAGCTACGTTTGCTAGTGATTGGTAACAAATCCACGTTGCTTCAAAAATGTGAAATCGCACCCTGTAACATACGATGCACAATCTAAAGCTTGGATGACTGGCCTTCGTTTTATTAACCGGTTCAAAGCTACTTCCAGATTAAATGTAGACGCATAATTCTCTTCATTGATATTTGTCCCGCTCACCCTAAAGGTGTTGAACTAAAGAAAATCACGCTTGTTTTCTTGTCTCCGAATGCGACAAGCAAGTTGCAACGATGGATTAGGGCATTATAAAAGTCCTTACACAAGGCTACAGAACACGATTGATACATCGCTATCTTAAAGAAATGGAAGACCCTGACAGCAAACGACCCTTGAATGTGCATGACGCGATCCTAAACATTGCAGCGGTATGGCAAGCAATTAAGACTGAAACCATACAAAATTGTTTCAAGAAAGCAGGTTTTCGACATAACGAAGCTGATGTCGTGTTGGAAGAAGAACCCGCGATACTGTAGGGTTTTTCTGGATATTCTTCCATTGATTACAATGTTGCACCTTACGAAACCTGTTCGATAGAATATCTTATTCAAGATGTGAATAACACCCAAAAAGAGACCATAAGTGATGACGATGAAGATGAAGGAGAGTCAATTCCGACTTTCGAATGCAGAGGCATTATCAGCAGTAAAGATTTAAGGCGCTATGTATCTTCTTTCGGGAAAAGTGAAGACGCACTGCAAAAGTTAAATTATATTGAAAGCCTTGTCATTAATAATGCATCAAAATCTTGTCAAACCAAAATAAGTGATTAGTTTAAGTAACGTCATTATAAATAATTATTAACTATGATGTAACGTATTTAAATACACATGCACAACATTACACCTTTCTAACAAATTTATAAATACGTATACCTATAATTCAATACCTACACAATATTTGTAAATGATGTTTTATTTTCCCTATCCCGCATAATACGCTTTCCCGCTTAAGTCGCGATTTTGGCTGGGTCCCTTCAAAATCGTCTTAAGCGGGTTTTACTGTTGTTTGAAAAATCCTAAAGTGCACGCCTCATGAGCCTTTCATTTAATTTTGATAAAAAATAATATTCCTGACTTTCAAAATATATTATTGATGTGTTTAAAATTTAGCGCTCTATTATTTTAACAGGTAACCTACAGGGAAAAAATTAATTCATTAAAATAAATCGATTACACAAAGTATAAAATCGATATAGGCTGTATGGTACATTAGTCCTTTGTATATCAAGGGCTAAAGAAAAAAATGAAAGCACCTTTAAATTTTTAATAGCAATAAAACTTATAAAAGTTGAAAATAATTTTATTAACAAACTACACGTACTAGGCTATTGATAGGAAATAGGGTATCGATTGATATAATTCTGAAGCTAATAAAAACAAACCCGGTCTCGATACGTCAATTTTTTCGGGAGTTATTGTGACCACATATAAAATCAACATCCAGACGTCCACGTAAAACATTTTTCAAACCGTTATTTTTTTTCAAAGTATCAATATAAAATTATTTTTTAGGAAATATAAGATGGATTAATTAGTATTTTATTGATATACGGCTACTCATATTATAGAGAAAAAACAAAAAAATTTTTAAAAAACACAAAATTGCTTGACCTTGACGTGTCGAGAGTAATGCACTACATAATAACGCGTCTCGTTGTGAGACGTTCGGCTTAGCGAACCTTCTTCGAATGAGTGGTAGTGGGCTGCGGCGGGAGGGATACACTTTCACCTGCCCGCCATGTCAGTTTCGACGCTGTGTAGGTCTTTTTATGCAGATGATAAAATATTTACGTATATTTTGTTAAAATATTAATTTTAGTAACATATAAAACAAATAAAGTAATAATACTTAGTGTTGCAAGAAAATAAAATTGCTAGAATCCGATAACTTAAATCACAAAGTAAATCAAAAATTTAGCGATTCAATTTCCATAATTCACACAGTATCAAGTTATTCTCGCGTGAATAAAGAAAAATCCAATTTCCTTTGCTTGCATTACATAAAAGGGACCTAAGATTTTGTTGTATCGTGTTCATGGTGGAGTTATTTTTTTGTAAGACTTAAATATTAGTATTAGTACTTCTTTAAATACTTAAGTGTCATTTTATTCTATACCAATGTTTAAGTTATAACTGAAAGGTTTGAGAATAATTGCTTTATTATTAAGAACAGCCTAAATTTTTGACAATTCAAACGAACAAGTGTTTTCACTTAAAGCATGGAGGTATTATTATCATGGGGTATAATTTTTTTTCATTTTATTTAAGACTAGCTTTTTACCCGCGGCTTCGCTCGCGTGGCAAATTTAGCAAAATTCGATCAATTTTAGAGTCATCTCGATGTCTGCGTCTCTGTCTGTCAAAGATAGTTTTTGAATTCTAAAAGACTATTACACATAGATTAGGATTAAGTATTTGGCATAGATATAATATGCTACAGGATTACGTGAATACACATGTCTAGAAACATCTACTATTTTTTTTTTATATCAGGCGTGTCTTCCGATGTATCCATAAGAAAGGTAAATTGTCTCGTATTCAAAATTTATTATTATCAATTATTTACATTTTACTCTTTACATTTATTCATAATTAAAGTTAATTTAGTTTTAACAAAATAAGTCTGATGAGAAGAAGACCGTGAAATTAGTTTCACGGTCTTCTATCAATTTACAGCTGTAGCATATTATGTCGGTAGATAATAACGGTTTCTACGGCTACCCGGTATTGTGTGAATAAATGTTCGTTTACGGTTTCGGTGTGTTTAAATAAACCCTTCCCGTATTTCTTGAATAGCAAGGACATTACAACAGCATAATGTTTATTTGAGATATTTTATTCACATCATTGGCCTATTTCATTTTGATTGACACCATAAAATAGATGAAAATGATTTTTTTTACGTTCGAGTAGACTTCAAAATTTAGTATACAGTATACTACACATGGAATAAAACTAATGTTACAGATTTAATCACGTTTAATTTACGTTTTTTTTACGTGAGGTTTATTACGCATCTTTGGATGAAAGTTCCGAAATCCTTGCAGTAGAACATAGATTCCTACCAATGATGATTCGCGGGGCTATTGAAATTAAAAAAATGTATCCTAATTTTAATAGGGAAGATGGCTGAGTGCTAACATCTGCTAAGGACCCCATAGTTAATATAATAAAGTTATATCCCAAGAATACTTCTGCATTTATTCTATTAAAAAGTTAAAATTAAACGCGATAAGATCCTTAAAGGTAGTTTTATTCCTTATAATTTGTATCCACAGTGAACGTGGGAAGCACTACACTCATGAAAGGGAGTAGGAAAATGTTTGCCTTGTTGTGGCGATGAGAGAGAATCCGACACATCATATCGTCCCGTCGTAAGAGGACAACTTAGGAAAACACACAAACAGGAGATGGGCAGCATCATCTTCCTGAGAACAAATTAAAATAATAATAGCTACGGTTGCCAACATGCCTACCAAGCATGGCTATACCAAATATCCAGCTACTTGATAATTTATGCGGGAGGCCTATATTCCTTTCAGTGGACTTTTTTAATGGAATTTATTACAGAGTGAAAACAAAAAAGTAACATACCCGTAAATATGAACGAAAAAAAACTGCATATATTGCCTCATGATAAGTTAAAAAGTAGCAGCTTACATAAACGTTACTACTGGGCAATGGCCGCAAAAAATTTTTGGGCAAAACAGTGTTCGCTGCGCTGATTCCAATGCGGGATGACTTCAACTGGGAAACTTCTCAGATATGCAGGTTTTCCTTCACCGCCGAGAACGTGGTAAATCGACACTTCAAATTGCAATTAATATATAATATGCTGAAATATTTGATAATGCTTACGTACCATGAAATTTAAGTTTTATCAGTTGATTACCGCCTTTGACAAATAAAATAAAATGAACCTTTGTATAAGTTAAATCTGCTTTCTTTAATTAAAGTATTTTCCGCAAGAGCCTGTTAATTTACAAATACTCAAATGAGCTATGAAACCAAGACTGTCACAAATATCTTAATATGTCCGAAAATATGAAAGCTACCCTAAATTACAAACTGATTTATAAGTATCATTAAAGGTAACAAAGTAAAGTAGCAACTAATATACGTTTCACTACTGTACACATGGCTCCTCATTACCTATAGTGTTTTGTGGGCATAAAAATAGACCATGCTGCAATGATTTCATGCATTATTAACGGTTTTCACATCTCCACGACTATTTTAATTACTCATATATCTAGGTTTCCCCACGAAATTGTTCTTCACCACTTTAACGGACACGTGTTAAGTCAGCACGTAAAGTTTTCTATAACAGAATCATCCTCGAGGGAATCGTACACGCTTTGCTCCCGTGGCATGTTGAAATCTCACTGCGAGAGCTACACGGCCCTCATATTTGTTTAAATATAATTCATTAAAACTGAAACTAAGCTTTTGCATGATTGTTGACAACATCTACCTAGTCACATCCAACAATGTCACGAACGAATTTTCAATTATTTAAATAAATATAATATTTTTAGTAGCGTTCTATTATTTAATTATATCAGATACTTACCATTTTATTTTGTTTAATGCTAAGTAGATGGCGCTTTTATTAGATGAAATAATGAAAGCCAAAACTATATTATCTAATTACATCAGCGATAGAAGCAAACATTTATTTATTTTATCAATAATGCGTAAAGTGATGTCAATTCTGTTTAGAGTTCTGTTTCTATTAAAAAATACGCTATTAGCGCCAGTAGCGGTGAAAAACGATTTAATGATATCGTCATATGACCATATCATGAACTAGCAACGTTTATTGTTATTAATATCTTCAAACGATTTCTATTCATTGATTTGGTCAAGCTATATCATTAGATGGTCAACAAACAGTGTTAAATATCATGAAATGACTACACCATTTCACGAAATGATAGACTACTTTATATTCTACGATCTGGCCACGACGTATATAAAAATCTCTTTAATAAAACTATAATGATAATGAAAATTTTGCAATGATTGCAGACAAACCAGTTTTAATCAGTTTACATATAGATTAGGAATTGAAATAAAAACCTTATCAATTTTCATATTTTTGATAGACGTCACTATTATCTATTGAAATTATTACACTTAAAATAAAATACTAAAAAACTAAACGTTACAATTTTTAAATAATTATAAAATTTTTATTATTTAAACATATAAATGTAAGTTACTTATATTATTTAATTTATTAGTAGGCAGTAACTGAAGGCAAAATTTACTACTTTTTCCATGTGATGATAGATGGCGCTGTTTGGAGAACTAAATCTGTGTAGTTTCAAATTATTTTACTAAGTTCATAACTATATTTTATACTTTATTTATAAATATGGTATTAATTTGAAAAACACCACAAAGGATATAGAATACATAACCTTCCTTTTTTAAGTTCCGTAATCGGATAAAAAGTAGCCTATAAATTGCCCCGGGTTACTCACTACCTATATACAAAATTTCATGTAAATCGGTTCAGTAGTTTTTGCGTGAATCCGGAATACACAGACAGACAGACAGACAGAAAGACAGACAGACAAAAATTTTAAAAACCACTAATTTGAATTCAGAACCCTTTATTTAGTCCCCTGGACTTATTTTTTCAAGAATATATTAGAATTACAGACACAACTTTTCTACAGATTTATTATATGTATAGATAACCAACAAGACAAATAATGTATAATATTTTCGAATATTTGTATTCGAGGACTAAAAACTAAATATTGTCTTAATTATAGGTTACCATTTCGTGTATAGTAGGTGAGCTAATAATTCCTAAAAATGAGCAATTTCTAATCAAATATAAATAAAAATATTCATTTATACATTTTAATATTATTATATTTTATTATAAAACTTTAATTTTTTTACAAGTTTCAGTTTTCTCCGGTAGCAAGCAAGCAGTAAGTTAATTTATTAATTTAACGAAAATAGAAGGAGACATCTCCATACATTTTTGGGCCCAGATGTTAACAAGATGAAAGTCGGACCATTTGAAAGCTTATATATAAACAAATCATACCTGCAAATCTGGCTGGATTTGTCAATCTAGGAGAAGAGTTATTGAAGAATAAATAAAAGTGATTTTATGTATTATCTACACTGTAACAGGCGATTTTTCACTGTAATAACACTGTAACAGGTTATTTTTCACTATAATTACTTAAAGATATAAAAGCCGGATCAGTATAAAATCACAAAAAAAAGCTGTGGTTATCTAGGAAACAAAATAGTGAACCGATTAACGAAAATTAAAACAACAACAACTAATTGAAATGAATATTAGAAATATCGATGTGAGATCGATTACTTGAAATATTGTTGTTACTGTTATTTGTTGGCATGTTGATACTTTGTATTTTTTCATATTATTTTGTAGATATGTTTTTTATCTGCCTAGTTAACACAGATAAATAATTAAAAATAGATATTAAAATTCGGGATTTAATCGAGAATCGATTATATTGCACTCGTTTCAAATCAAATTGAAAATTGGTCTTTTTCTTTTTTCTTTTAAGTGAATAGTTTTGAAGTTTGATTTGTCAAAACAAACTAATAGAAACGTAGATAGAGGATTGACTAGATAAAGCATTCGCGTATGCTTTTGAGATAGAAATAGGCGGGAGGTACTTTCACTGGGTTACCAGATATTGTTCCATTTCCCCCGTTATGGGTTTATTTATATTCACAGCACTTACATTCATACAAAAAACTTAATTGTCACCATAAAAAAAATGTTCTTTTATAATTCAGATGATTAATTAATTTCTCTTGAAAATATATTCTGTGACTAAAAACTACGGGCGGAAACGGCGTAAAAACCGAATCATCATTCTGTATTCAACGGCGCATCGACGATTTTACTGGACATTCAATAAACTCTGGATTTCGACGGCACTATGTTACGAAATCTGTTATTTTTTTTTAATTTTTTTTTTATAGGATAAGGGTGACAAACGAGCACACAGTCCACCTGATGGTAAGTGGTTCCTGCGGCCCATAGACATCTACATCTATCCTCTATTACAATTCAAAATGTAGATGCGTTGTCACCCGTGAAGACTAAGATGGAATGCCTCATTTCCAGTAAAAAGGGCCTCCGGCCACCTGCACTCACCAAGCGAAACGCAGAGGTAAATCTCTACTTCACGCTGGTTTTCTGTGAGGTCGTGGTACCACCCCGGTTCGAGCTGGCCCATCCATGCGACAGCAAAGCTGCCGCGTGGCTCTACCACTGTTAAAATTGGTAAAATGTTATAGAGTGTTACTCTGGATGTCGAAGACGCTACTGGCACAAAGTGTGATATTGCTAATAAATAACAATATGTTATGTACTTAAATATTAATTAAGAGTAAAAATATTAAATAATAAACAAAAATTTCCTCGTGTCGAGTTTTGTTTTTACAAAAAAAAAACAATAATGTTTTAACATCACCATTCCATCACAAGTTCAGTGCTGAACACAGACCTCCGAAAGGAAAGGCTTTCCAAATAGGTATTGTAGTACAAAACACGGTTATGAGGCTACTCCCGCGATTTCCTGCATGTTTTGCTAAGTTAGTGTCTTGTGTGCGGCAAGTTGTGGCGTACACGAGAATTTGTCTGTACACGGAATGATACTACCCCGCGTCGTAAGCAATAATACAAGATGGGGGTGGGGCAGTAGCACTTTCCCGATGAAAACTTGAAATAATAAATAACTGCGGTGGCCAACCAGCATAACGCATATGTTCACGCAGGCGTGGCAACTATGGTAAAAGCCATCCTATGAGGATATCTAGGGAAGGCCTTTTTTAGGTAACTTACTTATGGTTAGGTGGCTTAATCATGTTACCTAATGGTTAAGGTGGTAAAATGTTTCAGTTAATATACGTTCTAAAGCATCAACAAAGAGTTTGTTTTTGTAATATGTTGGTATATAAAATAAAATAAAATGTTTTATAATATTCTAATTTTAATTTACCATTGGTATTAACAGTGGTAGAGCCACGCGGCTTTTGCTGTCGCACGGATGGGCCGGCTCGAACCGGGGTGGTACCACGACCTCACATAAAACCAGCGTGAAGTAGAGGTTTACCTCTGCGTTTCGCTTGGTGAGTGCAGGTGGCCGGAGGCCCTTTTTACTGGAAATGAGGCATTCCATCTTAGTCCTCACGGGTGACAACGCATCTGCATTTTGATTCGTAATCGAGGATAGATGTAGATGTCTATGGGCCGCAGCAACCACTTACCATCAGGTGGACTGTGTGCTCGTTTGTCACCCGTATCCTATAAAAAAAAAGTGGTATGCACTCTGTAATACTAGGAACAGACACAAGGTAAGTAGTACCAGTTACTCGACTCCACAGAGTTAGTAAGTTATTCTTAGGGCAATGTATATGTTATACGCATATTCTTGCGGCAATATATATTAAGTACGCTTATATTATGTACATCCCAGAAAATATACAAAATGTCTCCACTGCTAGGTACAGAGACTTTATCGAATAAAGATTATATAAAAAGGGTTATTGTAATAATAAGGAATTTAACCTTTATCCTATAAAAAAAAAAAAACCATGCAGTGTAAGATTATCTGCTACCTCATGTCATTCCATGGGTGGTGTATGAGGCGACATAGGGAAACATTAAAGAAGATAAACAGCAGCATTTTCCTGATAACAGCTAAATAAAAAAAACAGTGATTGACAACCCGCTTTTCAAGCGTTGAAACTATGTCAAATAACTATAATCATGTTTATGTACAACAGCGGACTTTTGATAGACTGTAAAGATATATATTCTATTCAAATGAAAATATATAGAAATATAAAAAGGAAAAAGAACTAAATTTTGTGTACTTACACAACATTTAGAAATATTAACAATGTTACATTAAGTAATACAAATGAAAACAAAATTATATATCAAATACTAGCTGACCAGGCAGACGTTGTTCTGCCCTTTTCTACGACCCTCTGTCCTATTAAAAAATCCTTAAATTCCTAATAAAAAATTATGAGGGTCACTTATCGGGATAAAAACTACCCTATCTCTCAAGGTGGACCAAAATGCACACAGTGTGCAAAATTTCATTGAAATCATTCAGTAGTTTAGGAGTCCATCGCGGACAAACAACGTGACACGTAATTTTTATATATAAAGATAATTCAATAAAATTAAAATAAATAAACTATTATTTATTAATTTTTCATCACATTAATAAACAACAAAATTAACAAATTTTTTGTCTTCATTCTAGAGCATTCGTTGTTATTCTTGGTTTGAGCAGCTTTAGAATTTCTCAAAAATATGCATTTATAAACTTGATTTATACTTTGCATGGCAGAAATTCTTGGGGGCTGGTTGTTAGAATCGGATTAGAAAGGAGTATATATATTATATGCCTTGTATAAAATATATTTTAGTGGTATAAATAATAAGGTACAACTCCTAAACTATACTTAGATAGGTAATACCTATCTCTTGTCAAAACATCTTTATTACATTATCTATGTCAATTAAATGGAAATTATCATAATTACATATTACATTCATTTCTTAATTTATTTACACATTATTGTTTATAACACACAAATGAAAATATATTGAAATTTAAAAAGGAAAAAGAACTAAATTTTGTGTACTTACTCAATATTTAGAAATATTAACAATGTTACATTAAGTAAAACAAATGAAAACACAATTATATATTAAATATAATTCAATAATATTAAAATAAACATACACTTATTTATTAAATTTTCATCACATTAATAAACAAATTTAACAAAATTTTGTCTTCTTTCTAGAGCATTCGTTGTAATTCTTGGTTTGAGTAGCTTTAGAATTTCTCAAAAATATGCATTTGTAAACTTGATTTATACTTTTGCATGGCAGAAATTCTTGGGTGCTGGTTGTTAGAATCAAATTAGAAGGGTATATATATATATATATTATGCCTTGTATATAATATATTTTAATTGTATAAACAATAAGGTATAACTCTTAAACTATACTTAGATAGGTGATACTTATCTCTTGTCAACAACATCTTTATTACATTATTTATGACAATTAAATAAATGTAAAAAATAGACATTATCATATTTATTACATTTATTTCTTAATCTATTTACACATAATTGTTTATAAATCCTTTATAAAAGGGTTTAAGGGTGGACTAAATGTCCCATTGGTAGGCATTTCCAGTCAGTTTTACAGTTATTATTGCATAATAAATTATTCATTTGTATATTTAGGTCAGGACTTTAAATTATTTATTTATTTCTTTTACTTAAATCTTTATTTGCATAAAACATGGTAGTACAGATAAAGTTCCAACATTTGTAAAAGAGGATTCCTGTTTAATCAATCCATCTATAAGTAAATATTTTGTCATTGTCATGCAACCAAATTATTACAACTCATAATAATACAGAATGTCAGCATATGAAAATAAAATAAGCAATGCTAGTCAATTTTTAATACATACATAACAATGTCAAAAATCATAACTACTAACAAGGTCAAACTTATATCACTTATGGAGAAACAACAAGATACAACAAGAAATTATAACATTTTAAAAAAATATCTTAATTATATCATAAATTACATAAGTTAAGAATATTTAGTCCACCTAAAACAATGAGGCTCATAATGTTTTGAGCATATACTGCTAAGTTTTGTTGGTTACCTGTAATTACTACCAGTAGCGATTATCCAACAGTTACGGATAGCTGATTCCTTAGAAAAGCTGTGAAATAATATATTTAAAAGAAATAAATATATTAAATATACACTTTTATATCAAGGCATTTAACAAACAAAAAACCAAGTATGGGTATCTGTGCATAAATACAATACCTATAACAATTAATACAATATCAATTGATTTAATTAAATAGCAAGTATATGTAAATGTAATGATAATATTACTCATACCAAACATTTAAAAAAATTATGTACATATTAAGCTTTAGATATTGTTAATTAATGCATTTACAGCCTAACATAGTTATGTCCTCCACAGCTGAACATATACCTCCCACACAGTTTGTCTCCAAATAACTGCAGTTGCCAATTCTCCTGCCAAGCTAGGCAACTATCACAAAACCTAAAACTTTTGATACACTTTTGATACTGACTAATGCTAACGGTAAGTATATTATCATCACATTTTTCTACATCATTCATTGAGAATATTATCTTATATTGTTGTGTCATTGTGTACCTTAAGATTAAGACTTATTTATTTATTTATCATTTTATCTATGTTTATATTTATTTTTATATTAGTATGACATATTTATTTATTTTTTTAATAAATATTGTAATGTAACTGTTGCTAATGTATAGTAGAATTAATGGAATGCAATAAGTTTTGTGCATCTGATTTCAGGCAATACATATTTTGTGAAATTAAATATACTTTGCCCAATGTTTATGTACTTGAATCGTGATGTAACGATAATGACGTCTATGTAAATGGAAAATGATTGAAAAGTTGTAGGGCAATAAGGAGTTTCCTTTAAAGCTGAACATAAAAGTGTATGTAAATGTACATTATGTGATTCATATTTATGGACATAACTACTAATCACAATAACAAGTATTATTAAACAATGCGAGAACATTATTGTACTCGCTGATATCCCTAAAGTTTCTATAATCCTACCAAATCAAAAAGTACACGTTTGTTATGACTTTAAGCTTTCGAATGACCGTTCAAATTAAGGAGCATTATCATGAAGAAATGTAAATAAATATAAAATCGATGGCATCAATACAATCGATTTTCTAACTTATTTATTATTTTATTGTTTTTTCGAAATCTAGATTGTAAACTGAGCTAGTTTTTTGTATTTAACTTTAGAAAACTATAGCCAATTTTTTGAAGTATAAACCAATTAGTTAACTTCAGGCCCAAAAATCCCATTCTCCTTTCCTTCCCAGATTTACGAACACAAAAACAGCCAAATGAGACAATTGATTTGTTAATAGATGATTTTTAGGCGCTAGTTGAACATACTTACGCGCTTTACGCTTAAGACTTGCAATAATTAGTTTGTTATATGTAAAAAAATAAGTCAAAATGAAGCATCGTGTACGTTTAAAAGACTAATTGTTTTTCTGGAGTGACTTCACTTAATCTGCAGTCACATTTCCGATAATTTTTTCTTGATATAGACTTTGTATTATCCTTTTGTATTTAATTATATGCTATTAACAAATTTTTTTACACTTTTTCGTATGACTATAGTCTTATAAAGGTGTTTTGGATGTGAACTATTGTGTAGGGTCGCGATAACAATGGGGTGACGATGCAACGCTGAACAGTGACCCGCAACATGGCCCGCAACATTTTACGTGGCGCGGGACATGTTGCTTGTTCCCGCTCCGAGAGTGAGCGCAAGTCCAAACTATGTTGCAACTTGCAAGTAGTGTGGGGAAACGAAACCGTGCTTCTATTTCTTGAGCTTTACCAGTAACGTTTGTTGTGGGATACTTCAAACCACAAACTTCTGGTACTATTCTACCGATTAGTTGTTTTGACACTCAAAAAGTGAACAAGGAAGACAAACAACAAGAAGACAAGAAAAAAGAAGCATAAGAATCTCCAGTCGTATGTTAATGCAATGGCAAGTCTGATATGAGGGCCAACAGCGTTCCGTAGTATTGTATCCTGTTTGGCTATGGAAGGTCCGATCCACAGACTAATATGATGCTTACGCATGTCCGATCATTTTTAATAAAGTTTCAAAATCAGATTTTAATAGTCGAGTAAAATCCACAAAAGATCCGTCAGACGTCTTCTTTCTTCTCCTTGTAGAAAGAAATTCCGCATCCACCACCTTCTCTTTCGCTTACGTTTCACTCCCGAAATAAGTACTATGTACGCAACACTAATCGCCACAACTTCTTCGGACGATATTTCTAAAAACAATGACTAGTGTGACCTGCAAAATGATCCGCGACATTTGTGTACATAGATACATAATTATATTCCACGTAGTTGTTGAGCGACATTTTGCGCAACATTCCGCTCCTTTAGTCCCCAATATATCCAATGCTTTACACTCTCACACCCTACGTTTTCCCATAATGTAATTACACATTAATTCGCTTTCTTTTATTATCTTTTAATGAATTATTTATTTTAATCCCATTATTTAGGTTATTAATGAGAAATTTATTAGGTTATTAAAGAGGTATGTAAGGATCGTGACACTTGGCGATCTGTTCTCTCTGGCTACCCCGTCAGGGATTGTGCGTGACGATAAGTAAGTAAGTAAGTATTAATGAGAAAAATAATAGCGCATAGTTGCAGCACGAATGGGTCGGCTCGACCGGGGAAGACCACGCTCTCACAGAATACTAGCGTAAAATCGCAGCTTGACACTGCTGTGTTTCGTATGGTGAGTGTAGAGAACCGGAGACCCATTTTACTGGAAAAGAGGCATTTCATCATAGTTCTCACGGGTAACGACGCATCTGCATTTTGATTCTTTCTTGAGAATAAATGTAGATGTCTATGGGTCACAGCAACCACTTACCATCAGGCGGACTGTGTGCTCGTTTGTTACCCTTATTCTATAAAAAAAAACCTCTGTAGGACAGAGGACATAAAGTATTAGCAAAAATCCCAGCAAGATTTTTATAGAGTTTACATTTACATATTTTATCATGTTTTTACTGAATTATTATATTTAAACTTGGTGATAATGATGTTAACGATAAATTATGAAGAAATGAATTACGGATTCTGAAGGATCGAGTATTTGCAAAATTTACATCACATTTTTAACACAACTTAAGTTTTTGTGCATGTAAGTTTTTCGTAAATATATTGAGAGAACAAAATTAATATATAATTTTCTTAAAATTTAGTTTATTCTAAAGATTTTTGATCCTGAATTGGTCTTCTTAGTAAAACAAATGTAGTTTGTGTGCCTTTCGCACTTCATTTGCTTAGCAAAATACTATACGATAATATGCTATAGAATTAATTATAGAAGTGGTCTTTCCGTTTCAAAACTGGTGTAATTTCTAATTTATTACGCTGCAAAACTAAGTTTGCTAGTTTAGCTATATGAGGATTCCATTGATACTTCACGTATAGGGTGAATCCAAGAAAAAATTAAAACCAATAAGACTTAACTTTTCCTATTTAAAATCACATTCACATTATATGGTATATGATGGTATGACATGTGAAGGTCGATGGTTACTGCCAGCCCATGGACAACTGCAACTATCTTCTAATAAAGTAGGTCATTGATGCGTAAATAAATCTTCATATAAAGAAGGCAATTGATCTGTAATGAAACTGGTTCTCTTACCCTGTTAAGAGGACAGTATATACCTTAGTTTCCTCAGTGGTCAATTCTTAGACCATTATATTCTTAGTCTATATTTACGATCAGCCGTAAATTGTGCAAGACAAGACAAGACATTTTTTTCATTACTGATAACGTTGTTAATTTAAACTCACAATAAATATCTACAAAAACTTGTTAAAATTTTTGATAAAGTTGCTTTCGTGTATGTTTTGCTTAGAATAATATGAAACGAATACAAAATACTTTAGTTAACGCTGCCTAATATATTTCGAATCATTCCATACAGCTTAAGGGACAAATTACGGAGATTGTGAATTCGGACGTGTTCCTGGGACACTTGATTCTAATGCTAGAGTGTGACTGTTGAGGTGCTGGCAGTTTCTAAGCAATTTCATCAAACTGCTTTACTACGTATAAACAGTTGAAAGACATTGAAGTAGCAAAATGTGTTTTTGTGTATTTCTACATTAAAATTGTAATATTATGAATTTTTATTATGGTCTCAGCAAGCTCTTTCAAATATTTATTGCCAAAGCGAGCAAAGAGTCATTTATTTGAAGCGACCCTGTAAGTCATTGCGAGAAAAAGTAATGAACATACCGACACTTCCGTCCTTCTGTACTATGAGAACTTAATGGACGCTCATAAAATTTGTATTACTGTGGAAAATGTATAATATACTGCAATAGGAATACCGCAAACAATTGGACTTTATAAATTAGACATTTGTAAGGATTGGGTAGTCCAAACTTAAAATTCCTTCAAAAATTATTTTTATTATTTTGTGTTTTATATCTTGTGTCTTCATTTGCGCATGTAAACTGGCGAATGGTGTGGAGAGGGCAGTTTTGCAACTGTTCTTTTACGTAATAAAATACAGTTGTAATAATTAATGTAGTTATATACAGTGTTATTTTTCTAAGAGTACCCAAAATATAAACTGAAGTTCAAATAAATAAATAAATACCGTTCTTGCAGATTTTAAAGATACGAGTAAATAAAGCTTCTACGTGTATTTGAAATTATGCCAAATTGAATGTGATTTATGGGCAACAACATTTTTTCCCTTAAGAATGTGTGCGTGCACAGTAAAATGAGCTAAAATTATGCATTATTACGCATTTTTAATTTAAAAGATAAAAAGGACAGAACGCTTGAGGATTTTTATTTAATTTTTCTTCACCACATTCCTATATTACTTAATCTGAACATTCTCTGCATATTTGGCCGATTATTGCAAAATTAACCTGTATATATATTATGTATATTATAAGTATATATATATATATATATATATATATATATATATATATATATATATATATATATACTATAGACGATTAACGTTAATGCTGCTTTTCTTTCTTCAAATGAATCAAATGACAGTTATTGCTCGGTTAATTGAGAAACTAGAGGATTTTATGTGACATACGTTTCACTAAGCCCGATTTATATGTCTCCTCAATGTACCAAGCATACTTGGTCACACAGTGATCTGATTGAGGATATCTCTATCACAAACGCTCAATTCATGCTGATTTCAGAGACTTGTTAGAATAAGTTAAGACTGTCGAACAACTCACATTTAGCTTCTGAGTTACGACGAATTGGCTGCAACCTACCTCAAGCATCGTAATAATTTTTTCTGGCTTTTATTACTTTATCTATCTACATTTTCAAGACCGGCCAACAGCAATAACAATATTGTAAAATGTCATGGAAATGAGAAAATTTAATAAATATGTATTAAAACTTATTTAGAGTCGATAATAACTTTTGGGAGTTCGCACTACAAAATGAAGTGATAAATTTATTTTTTATAATTCAGCCTCAGGTAAAAATTTCAATTTGGAACTTATTTTTTTAAACAACACGGCACTTTTATAACCGGCCAGTAACATGTAATCCTTGGTAGTGTGGATAGTATAAATGGACCTGCCTCAAGGCTCACTTCTTGGCCCCTTTCTGTTTCTTATATATATTAATGGCTTACCTTGCATAGTAGGAGATAACCATAGTATAGTATTATTTGCTGATGAGACTCCATTAATTTTCAAATTAAAATAAACAATTATTAAAATATGACGAAGTAAATAATACTATATCTAAATTAGTAAATTGGTTTAATGTTAATAACTTGCATTTAAATAGCACTGAAAAGAAATGTATGAAATTCATTACTCCAAATGTTAAACAATTCAATACTAATGTAATTTTAAATGGGGAGGACCTGAGTCTTGTAGATAACACCATTTTTCTTGGGATAACACTTAACGCGAAGCTTCAATGGAGCCCCCATATATCAAAATTAGCAAGCAGAATTAGTACTGCAGCAAATGCTGTAAAAAGATTAGAAATGTTACCGGTGTGGAAACAGCTAGACTTATTTACTTTAGCTATTTCCATAGCATAATATCGTATGGTATTTTGCTATGAGGACACGTGTGTTACACTGATATTATATTTGTTTTAAAGAAGAAGGCCATATGAGTATTCTATGATTTAAAACCTAAAGAATCGCTTCGACTAAAATTTAAGGAAATTAATATATTAACTTTGGACTCTATATACATTTAAGAAAATGTAATGTACATACACAACAATAAAGGTAGTTATACAAAAATAAGTGATATTCAATTTGTAAATACTAAGAACAGACCAGTACCAGTTACTCATCTCAACCGAGTCAGTAATTCATTATCGGAGCGACGTATACGCTTTCAGAATAAAATCCCAGAAAATATACAAAATTTGACCTGCTCAAAGTTCAAAAAATAAAACTGGTAAATCCAATTGGGCATGCCTTAAGCGCATTAAAAAATTACGTATAACATGATTATACGGAATTTTTTAAAGTAGTTTAAATACGTTTCGGCAGCACTATCGGCTTCAACCATATACCGGCTGAAAACCATGATGAAAAAATTGGTACCTAATTCATTCGCCATCCTGGATTTACATTTCAACAGCACTATCGGCTTCAACACCCTCGAAAACCATGAAAATGACACCCATGATGAAAAAAATTATACCTATTGCAGCCGCCATCTTGGATTTACATTTCGACAGCACTATTGGCTTCAACAGCCTCGAAAAAAATGAAAATGACACCCAAGATGTAAAAATTGATATCTATTGCAGCCGCCATCCTGGATTTACATTTCGACAGCACTATCGGCTTCAACACCCTCGAAAACCATGAAAATGACACCCATGATGAAAAAATTGGTACCTACTTCAGCCGCCATCTTGGATTTACATTTCGACAGCACTATCGGCTACAGCACCCTCGAATACCATGAAAATGACACTCATGATTCAAAAATGAGGGCATCCACAACTTTTTCTGCCACCAGGGCGGCGCCACTTTACAGTGAGGTAAAATATTTGACAGATTTCATAGCGGGGACGATAATTTCTTAGGAAAATGTAATATGTAAGATTTCTTTCCGTATTGTTAGTTATATTTTATATTCATTACATTAGAAATGAATAAACCAAACCGTCAATATAACTTAAAGTAGAAAAATTAACAAAAAGAGTTATAAAGTGCAGAAAATTATTATTAAATTTAAAAATTAAATCACTGACGCATTGTGTTGTATATTAATATAATACTCTAGATAATGATGAACTATTATTTAAAACTAATTTCTTAATTAACTGACACTATGTAACGAAAAACTTTACCTCAGTCGCAACTAGCGACATCTGGTGAATGGAAGATCATTAGCCCTCATTGATATCTATTGCAGCCGCCATCTTGGATTTACATTTCTACAGCACTATCGGCTTCAACACCCTCGAAACCCATGAAAATGACACCCATGATGAAAAAATTGATACCTGTTGCGGCCGCCATCTTGGATTTACATTTCAACAACCCTATCGGTTTCATCACCCACGAAAACCATGAAAATGTCACCCATGACAAAAAAAATTGATACTATGTACTTACTTTTAGTACGTACCACTAATATTTATTCTGTGCTTTTAAAATATTGTAATAAAAAATCTCTTATTATTATTATAATCAAGTATTTAAGAAAGGGGAATGCCCACCGTTCATAGACACTTCGGCCATGGGTGCCCACATATAAAAGCATATGGAAATTATAATATGCAATTAAAAGAATGAAATGGTTAAGGAATTGGTTTTAAAAAAGTCCGGATTTTTAAGAAATAAAGGTTTTTTATTTTCACAAGAACAGTTTTTTAACAACAAATGACTTCGTATTTTCGTGACATTTAACCACAATCGATACAGCGTAAATGTCCTCTTGAATGAGTTACTGAGAGCTGGGAAGAACTCTGGCCGGTGTAAAAGCCTGGGTCATTGTTAACAGTGGATATCGAGTCCAAGTTCGTGCAGAGGTTATCGTAAGAAGTGGGAGCGGGATTCTTTTTCAGACCGTGGTCAATAGAGTGAAAAGAATTATCGGAGTCCATTTAGAATAGAATAGAATAGAATAGAATAGAATAGAATAGAATAGAATAGAATAAAATAGAATAGAATAGAATAATTTTTTATTCAATATAGATCACATGTGTAATACTTATTGAAAGTCATTTTTTACTTTACCACTGGTTCGAAAAATAAAACCTCTGTCCTGGGAAGAACCAGCAAGAAACCCAGCGGGACTTTTTTTTTTAAAGCAAATTTTACAATAATGGTTGTACTAACTATATAAGTACAAAATTTATTTTAGAAACAGCTTGGAAGCGATCACCTCATTCCCAGGGGTTATTATCAACCATGTATTCATTTATACTATAATAACCCTTTTTATACAGTTTCAACTTAACAAAACATTTAAACTTGCTAATGGAGAGAGCCTGTACACTTTCCGGGACCTTGTTGTAATAGCGTATACATTGCCCCAAGAATGAATTACTGACTCTGTGGAGTCGAGAAACTGGTATCACTAGCTTGTGTTTGTTCCTAGTGTTTACAGAATGCACATCACTTTTTTTACTAAAACTACCTTTGTTTTTGTGAACATACATTAAATTTTCGTAAATATACTGAGAGGCCAAAGTTAATATATTTATTTCTTTAAATTTATCTCTAAGAGACTCTCTCAGTTTTAGGTTGTAAATAGCTCTAATGGCCCTCTTCTGTAAAACAAAAATAGTTTCTGAATCAGCCGCATGTCCCCATAACAAAATCCCATAAGACATTATGCTATGGAAATAACTGAAATAAACTAATCTAGCTGTTACTATTTAGTTAGCTGTAGCTATTTAGAAAGCTTATTCCTTGCTTAGATAACAAATCCACGAGAAAACAAACAAAATAACACAAATGCAAAGTCATTCGACTTGTGACTATTTAGTTTTGATAATTATTACATGGGCCTAGCCGTCTGATTCGATGTTGTCAATTAACAGACATAAAATCGATAAATAGATAGCGATTTTTTTATTCGATTTATAATTTCAAAAAAAAAAATAGGCTTTGATTAGCTTTAAGTTCTGCACGCCTTTTAAAATATGTTTTGTTTTATTTATTTAAATTCCATTTTAAATGTATTTTTAAGAACAGATAAGAATAACAGTTAAATTGTGCAGTAGCGTTTTTGTTATGTTCTAAAGAGTTCATGGTAAATCAACTAGCAATTCGCTTGTTTAATTATCATAACATCATAATAATTATCGAAAAATAATATTACCATTATAATAATGACACCATAAAATATCGATTGAAAAAACAGAATCTACTTTTTAACGATATTTGTGATTGGCAACACTTTTTATTTTACCCACAAACTAATGACTTGCGGATTTACCTAATTTCATTTTTATCTTTTCGGTACTTTTTTTGTGGAAAAATATTGTAACCTTTTTTAGATACATAAATACCGCGATTAATTACCATAAAAAAGATGTATTTTTTTAACAAATGCAAATTGTTGGGCGTTTCATAGCCAGAATTGGGCATTCCCCTTTGGTTATTCGAATATTGTGTATTTGCACAGCGATCTTTTTGAGCCGCTGCAAATAACCGAAACAATGTCCATTCACGACGGCAACTGACGCCGAACTGAGTGAGTGAGTAAACTACTCTGTGGCTGTAGCTCCCTATTTACAGAAATAATTTACATACAAGGCTACCAAATCAACGAAAATTTCGCCATTTTGGAGCCGAAAAAAATTAATAATAGCTAAATAAAGAAAATTACACTGCCATTTACATTCAGTGGCTTCCCACATGATAGATGAAGAGATTAAAAAATAGATTGAGTTAAACAATTGATATTTTCATAAGTTATCGTGTTTACAAGCTTTGGGGCCATGATAAATCCACACCATAAGCCACTAAAACCCCTTTTTTATTTAAAAATAGCAATTAATCGATTTAAAAAAAAATTAATAAGTTCAACAATCATTTATCTTTCTAACAATGTGCTTTTTATATCATTTATATGTATAATATGATTGCTAGATACGATTTTATTCGATAAAACGTTGGAATCTTAATTTTTAGGCGATAGTAGAACATACCTTGCGCTTTCGCTTAAGGCATGCAAAATTTATTAAACAAAGTTTGTATAAAAAGGGTTATTATAATATTAAGAAATTTATGGATAACTCTTGGGATTGAGGTGATCGCTACGAAGCTATATCCAATTTGTTGTTATTAAAAAAAAAGTCCCGCTGGGTTTCTTGCTGGTTCTTCCCATGACAGAGATTTTTTTTGAACCAGTGATATTTAAACAAAAGAGTGAGTTTCAATGAGTATTATTTATAATCTATATTGAATAAAAAAAGTTTCTGTTTTTGTTTCTATACTTTAAGAGCCCTCTTACATTTCGGCGTTTCGCAAATATAGGTATTTTACGCACCGAGCGGGCGGCAAGTTACGCGACCGATACTTTCTTTCATATCTATTCACTCGCTCGCACTATAATACTGTGAGTATGGCGACTAAACGATCTTGATCTTCCATAATACAAAGTTTTCTTAGGATGGACTTCAGTAGATGGAATATTTTTTGGTGTGTCATTTTAATGTTATCTTATTAATTTATTATTATATAATTATATAATTTATTATTTATTAATATATACCATTTTGATATATTATTCATTTATAGTCATTAAATAAGTTGTCGCAACGCGTAGCGATTGAACATGAGCGAAGTTACGAATCGGCGGTACATGGAAAAACTTTTGTAAGTTTATTTGTACTGTCGGATATTATTAAATAAATATACTTTGTAATGAATAAATAAATAAATAAACTTATGAAATTTTGTGTCAAAATAAGTACACATAAATATTTTAATTGTTACGCTGTAATCGAATGTTAATAATCGATTATGTCTACTACCGGTAGAATAGTGGTATAAATAAATAAACGGTTGCAACCTGTTTTAATAAATATAACAACCAAATGTAACTAATATTTTTTTAATCGGTACTTACAGTCAATTACTATATTTTTATAAGAAAAATATTTGCTGCGACGGCATTGACCGAACTTTTCTCGATTCGAAAATTTCAGGCAGTACACACTTTTCATAAAAAGCTTGTAACTTGGGTAATATATTGAAAATCTAAAATTGGTCGTATTTGTAAATTTTTAGTACTTTTACTGCATTAATCTGGACCAATACATATTATGGCAAGTATTCAGACATTTTTATTTGCTAAATGAAGCTGGCCTTGGATTTGGTAAAACCAGTCTGTACGAGCTGGTGTGCTGTACAATCTTAGAAGTTGATAAAAATGATAAGGACTTGAACTGATTATGTAATTTATTCTGATATTATTGATAGTGAGTACAATGCGCGACGGCGAATGATTGCGTACTGAATGGATGAGAATGAAAAATGATACAATATGGTAAAAATGCTTAAGTGCAAAAATGTGCGGTTTGTAAAGACCGTACATGCTGCGGGGAGAGAGAGAGAGAACAGATGATGATTGATAGGCGATTACAAATTGATACTAATTGATAACGATGATTATACTATAAAAATTAGCTTATAAATTTCAATTAAAAAACTTATAAATTTCACACTTCACTACACTGCACTAAGATCACAAAAACGTTTGCAAACTGTAGGCGACGTCGACTTATCCAGTGCGCGTGCACTCAGTTCACCCGATGACGTAACTGCGATACCGCGGGGCTCGACCGATGTTGCTTGCTCTGTGTTTCGGTTCGTGCCAGTGAACTGTACATTCAAGCCAGCTGATCTTTCGCTTTGAGAGGGACCTTGTATACGTGCGGCGCATCTGCGGCGTAGACTCCGCAAGGCGATTAATGTTGATGCTAGTATAGCTGCTCCCAGCAGAAGATAAATAAGCACATATTGATGTAGGTCGTGGTTTGATAACCGATTTACCATCTCTGTATCAGCGTTGCTTGTCTTCAGCTGCTCTATTTGGTGTCCAATACTTGACAAGTGTTTTCGATTCTCCTCATTTTCTGACTCGTCGAATTTCTCGAGCCTTTGGAGAGGAATAGATAGGTTGATGACATCATTGATTGGAGGTATGTCTATCTTTGCAAGGTCGGGCTTGATATTATAATTAGTGACCTGCTTTCTGTGTGAAAATATTGTCAATGTTTCACTTTTAATGAAACAGCCGTCCTCGAGAATGATAATACCGGCCTTGCTAAGTCGTTGCGCTGTAACATGATGCTCGCATATTATTCTTATCATCCTTTGATTACAGCAAAAGTACAGGTACGTATTTAGTTTGTTAAGTTCAACCCATATATCCTTGCAGGGCGAAGTTTTGATTTCACACTGACCTGTGTCTTCATTTTTGATGCAGAGAATATCGTCCGAATTCATATGGAAAATAGGTTTCTGTAGCGGGCAAAGGTGAGTCTCAGCGTTGAACTGTGTACATCTTCGAACTTCTTCTTCTGATAATGGTACGTACGAGTCCTTTTGGATGTTGATCGCGATATGATCTGCGATAGGAGTGATGCGGACCATCTGTTTTTGTACTTGCTGCGGGATAGATATAAGCCTGTAAATCTCGTAGGTATCCCTGCTTACCAACGGGATTTTGATCTCGAAAATAAAGTATTGGCTTGTCATCCTTGCTTTTACTTCCAGTAAATGATAGAGTCTGGATAAGTTGTTTTGGATGTTGTTTATAGGCAGAGCTAATTCCTTTGATAATTGGCCAGAGATAATATTTAACTCTTCATTCAGTTGTTCAGGCGTTAATAAATAAACATTAAACTGCCCATAGTGGATGTCTGTGATGGTCTCCACCAACGTTTCTTGAATGTTTTTAAGATTGGCCAAAATGTTGTTTGCTATCATGGATGAGAGAATAAATTCATTGATGATTTTTTCGGTCTGAATTTCCTTTGTTATGATGTTGGCTTCTTTTTCTAGCTCTATGATGTGGGCATTGAAGATCTTGTACTGCTTGTTAATAGACTCTTCGATTCGACTCAAAAGGTTATATTCAGCTTCAACCACGGATGTTTGATTTTTCCATAAAAGAGCAAGATGTTTCTGATTCATCCTGATTATATTGATGTCTCTCTCGTATTTTTGAGCAAACTCTTCGTCTAACACACCGAACAAGCTGTGCGCTAGGTATCCGACACCGTTGATAAGCCCGCGCCGGCGTCTCGAGCGCGTGTATTGCTGACCGAGCAACATATGATGATAGTAGTCCAGTTCAGTGGCCTCATGACGTAGTTGTGACAACATTACGTCACATTTTGTTTGTTTGGATATCTTGGAGCATATGTTATCCAAATAATCGAAGTACTTGCGATACAATTCAATGCCTTGCCAGTACGGATTCATTTCGTAGTAGACAATGAGTTTCCACTGATCTCTGACAAGGTGCATGTTGGAAATTTTGTCCAAATAAATGCTCTGATTATTGCTTAGACTAAGTAGGTTGAAGGCACACTGAACGGGTGAAATGATGGTAAGTAAAGTCAACATTGCTAAAGCTATGAAGTTGCATGATTTTTTGCTTCGCGTTCTTTTTGCTTTGGTGCTTTTTGCTGTAGACTCCTTATTGCTTGATTCCGAATTTTGCTCGCTACCAACGTAATCATCTGATAGAAGTGGTGATATTTTTGTAATAGGCCTCTTGATAATGTTGTTTTTAGTTTTCAGGGACACCACTCGGACCAGATCGTCCTTTCCAGGGTGAAGTTCAACAACTCTAGCGAGCGCCCACTTGCCGGGAGGTAAGTTGACGTCATGTATGACGACAACGTCACCAATTTCCATGTTTCTTTGCTTCTGTTGCCACTTGCTTCTAGCTGATAATTGGCACAGGAACTCGGACTGCCATCTCTTCCATATGTCGTAGAAGATTTTCTGTACCAGTTGCCAACGTGTGCGCTCGTCCCTTTCGGTTTCGATGATGGTGAGGGTGGGGCCACTCGCCAGAAAATGTGACGGGGTGAGGAAGTTGATGTCCTCGGGATCTTCGCTCAGGGCGCACAGTGGCCTTGAGTTCAGGCACGCTTCCAGCTGTGACAACAATGTTGATAGCTCCTCAAATGTAAGCTTTTGTGCTCCGATGACTCTTCGTAAGTGGAATTTTAGGCTTTTCACCGCCGCTTCCCATAGACCTCCTGCACTAGGCCACGAGGGGGCGTTGAAGTGCCATTCGATCTCCATGTCTGATATTGCTGCGAAGAAATCATCGTCCAAGGCTTGTCGAAGATTGATGAATTCCTGCTGTAAGTGTTTGTAGGCGCCGACGAAGTTGGTCCCGTTGTCGCTGTACAGGTGACGCGGTGCTCCACGGCGCGCTGCCATTCGTCGGAGTGCTGCGAGGAATGCTGATGAGGAGAGGTCTGATACCATTTCCAGGTGTACGGCCTTAGTGACCATACACACAAAAACTGCGACGTATCCTTTCGTCGTTTTTATGCCTCGTCCTTTGTTTGCTTTCACGTCGATGAAACCGGTGTAATCGGTACCAACGTGGTAAAATGGCCTGGTTGGGTTACATCTTGCTGACGGTAGGTCTCCCATGATTTGAGTCTGTTTGATTGGGTTGTGTCTTCTGCAGACAACACATTCACGGATGCGTTTTTTGACAGCCCTGTTGCCGCCAATAATCCAGTAATGCTGTCTCAGATGCGATAGAGTCAGGCGGGCTCCACCGTGGAAGGTGGCCTTGTGTGCCTGATCGATTATGAGCTCAGTGAAGTGTCCGCTGTGTGGCACGATGAGAGGATGCTTCATGTTTTCATCGATGCTTGCATTATTGATCCTGCCACCAACTCTTAGAAGATCGTTTTTATCCAAGAATGGATTAAGGGACAGCAGTTTGTTGTTACGCTTCACTTTCCCCTGCTTCTTGATGGTAAGTATTTCTTCATAAAAATACTTTTCTTGTATGTGCTTTATAATAATGTATTTTGCTTGTTTGATTTCAGGTGCAGTTAGATACGGCGTCTTCGGTTTGGAATTCGACACCGCCCGCAATACCCAGGTAAGTATACGCGTCACTCGCGTCATACAGCTATGTTTGTTTATCAACGCTTCGATTACGTCAGAGCTGTGACGTTGAATAGTGACGTTGGTTTGCATTGCTTTCTTCACTTCTTGATTCGTAGTGTATGTTTTTGTGGTGGTTTCTTTTTGATATGTTTTCAGCCATGATGGGCCTTGCCACCACAAGGGATGATTTTTGAGGATTGCTGTTGATACCCCACGGCTGGCGCAGTCTGCTGGATTATCAGTCGACTTGACATACTGCCAACAGTCCGCAGGTATGATTTCTTTGATTTGTTGTACACGGTTGGCGACGAATGGCTTCCAGCGATTGATGTCGCCTTGGATCCAGCCGAGCACAGCTGTTGAGTCTGACCAGCCGAAGGTCTTGATGTTTTGCTCTGATAGACTGTGTTTGACTGTCTGCATGAGTCTTGATAATAAGTGAGCGGCACACAGTTCTAATTTCGGCAATGATATGATTTTTGATGTCGGAACTAGTTTTGATTTTGCTGCTATCAGAACTACTGCTTGTTCACCTTGTTTCTTGCTCTTGATTTTGCTGTAGATAACACAAGCGTAGGCACGTTCTGAGGAATCGCAGAACCCGTGTAGCTCAATGTCGTCGTTCTCATAACTTTGAAGCCATCTTGGTACTTGGATTTGATTGATGCCTTCGAGGTCATGTTTGATCTTAGACCACTCTTCTTCAATGCTTAGTGGAAGTTGGTCATCCCACTTCAAATCTTCTTTCCAGACTGATTGGAATAAGAGTTTCAATCTTGTTGTTACAGGACAGAGCCACCCGGCCGGGTCGAAAACCTTTGAGATGTCTGAAAGTAGTGACCTTTTTGAGGCTGGTTTGTCTGTTGATGTGTTGATTTTGAGCTCAAAGGTGAAGACGTCCTTCTGAGGGTTCCAGCGCAGTCCCAGGGTCTTTGTTGATTCTTTCTGCTTGAAATCAAACCCAATTTGATGATTGCTATCTGTGTCTGATCCTGCTGCTTGTAGTAACTCATTGCTGTTTGAGCACCACCTTCGTAGATTAAACCCCCCTGATCTGAGTAGGTTGATCAGATCTGTTTTTAATTTTAGAGCAGCTGGGATGCTGTGCTGACCGCTTAAGACATCGTCCATGAAAAAGTCTCTCTTCAACACCTTAGCTGCTTCAGGGAAATGCTGTCCTTCGTCGCGTGCTAATTGCTTTAGTGTGTTCATTGCCAGGAACGGCGCTGCTTTCGTCCCGTACGTCACAGTTAATAGTTCGTATTCTTGAAGTGGCTGATTTGATGATTCACGCCATATGATTTTTTGTAGATGTTTGTCGTTATTATTGCAGAGGATCGCTCGAAACATTTTTTCGATGTCTGCAGTGAAGGCGACCTTATACTGTCTCCAACTTATGATCAATGATAGTAAGTCTGCTTGCAGATTGGGTCCGTTGTACATCAAGTCGTTTAGGCTGTAGCCTGATGACGTCTTTGATGACGCGTTAAATACGACGCGTAATGCAGTTGTAAGCGATTCGGCGCGCTGTACACAATGATGTGGCAGGTAGCAACTCGTTGCCGGGATCGTGTTTCTGTTACGAGTACATTGCTGCATATGTTCTAATTCAATGTATTCGCGCATAAAGTTTTTATACATTGCTGCGAGGTCTTCGTTTTTGGCGAATTTCTTTTCCAGCTGATAAAGTTGTGCCACGGCCTTCTGCTTTGAATCACCCAGCTTTTCTTCGAAGCCTGGTTTCATGGGCAGACGTACAACATATCGACCGTCTTCTCGTCGTGTTGTTGTGTTGTTATAATGCTCCAAGCAGTATTGATCCTCGGATGATATTGTTATTTTGTTGTCTGCTATGTCTTCGATTGTCCAAAACCTCTGAATATTTTGTAAATCGTGCAGAACAACATTACACTGATAAGACTTCAGGTTGCCGCAGATGATCCAACCGAGTCGTGATTGCTGAACAATCGGTTGATTTTCATCTTTTCTGATGATTCCACTCATGATGATGTTCGAGTAGATGTTCGCACCCAGTAATATGTCTATGGGACGGCTGATATTGAAGTCTGGATCAGCAAGCCGTATGCCTTCAAGACGTTTCCATGACGGTTTGTCAAAGGATCTGTTCGGTAGATTGTTTACCAAACTTTTCATGATGATGACGTCAGTATTGAATGTGTATTCTGAATTCATAGATGATGCTGTTATAGTGATGATACCCTTGCAGTTATTTTCCTTTGTGCCAATCCCGAAAATAATACCCTTGCAACGTTGTCGTGGAAGGCCAAGTCTTTGAGCGGCATTTTCGCTTATAAGTGATGTTTGTGACCCTTGATCAATCAGCGCTCGCATCGTCAGATAGCTTCCATCAGCTGATAGCACCTTGATTTGGGCTGTTGCCAGGAGGATTTCGGCGACGTTTTCTTGTGAAACATGTGTCACGTTTCTTTGCTGTGTAACTCTTTTGTTGCTGTCTCGCTCGCTCGCGTTGATATTTGATGCGTATGCTTCGTGCAATAAAGTATTGTGACCGCATTTGCAATGCGCGCATCTTTTGTCGGAAAAACAGTCCTTGCCTTTATGATCAAAAAGACAGTTTTCGCATAAATTCAATTTTGCCACTGTTTTTCGTTTTAATTCTGGTGTCTGACCTAGAAACGATTTACAGTGGAAAATTCCATGTTGTTCATTGCACAATGGACACGTGTATTTATTCCTTGCTAACGATTTCAATGACTTCACATTTGTATGATTGATAAATGCCTTAGTTGATGCACCCGGGTATGCCTTGGAATATTGAGCTTTTTTGGAATCTTGATAGGTAGCTTGCTGATTGCTCCGCGGCGCTTCTTGCTTGCGTCGAGACGATTCTAATGCTGTGAATCGCATTTCCAAAAAAGTTAGAAATCCTGATAGCGTCGGCAATTCCCTCGGATCTTCAAGATATTCGAAGTAGTCATTGTGTGTATCAGTGTCCAATTTCTGCATCAACAAATGTACCACCAAAGGATCCCAACTTGATGTATTCACGCCTAAGTTTTTTACGGCACTTAGACACTCTTTTGTGGTGTCGTGCAATTTTTTCAGGGCAAATGATGATTGGTGTTGTATTGTTGGCAAGCCAAAAAGCGTGTTCATATGAGAACTAAAAATCAATCGTTTGTTGTTATACCGATGATTCAGAATTTCCCAGCATGTTTCATAGTTTTCTGAACTAATATTTAGATGTTGTATTAGTTTCTCGGCTTCTCCCTTGACCTTGCTTTTTAAATGTTGCATTTTTTGCACATTTGAAATGAATTTATTCTTGTGGATCATTTCCATGAAGAGATCTTTGAAAGATGACCACTGCTGATAGTTGCCGCTGAACGTAGGGATTTCCATTTTTGGCGTAGAATGCTTTTGATGAGATACGGACCACATCTTGCTGTTGATTGATTTTTTGATCTTTTTGTAGCTGTCTTCGAACATGTAGTATGTTTTTTCGTACTGCACATCTTCTGTGGTAAGCTCGCTGTCGATCTCCCAGTGTAAGGAGTCCACGGCATTCCAGCGAAGTTGTAAGTCACGTAAGCTGTCCTCGAGCTCCCACTTTTCGGTAAGTAACTCGAGATTAGCGGCATTGATTGCTCGTTCTAGTGCTTTAAAATTGCTTTTTTGTTTCCGGTACATCTCGTCAAGTTTGCTGTGGTTACCTCTGTCTACTCGGCTGGTGCTGGCCTGACCTGATGGGGACGCTGTTGCAGCCGTTGATGGTGGACGCCAATCTGTAGTCACGCCGGCTAAAGGAGTAGCAGGTCTCAGAACTGACTTCTTTTCTTGATCAGTAGATAGGTGTTGCTGAATAATTCTCCGACAGTCGGTGTAATATGACTTTGCTTTTTCGAAGTGATTTTCCAAGAAATAAGTGTAGTCTTGGTCCTCGTACTCACACAACTTGACATGATTGGCTTGGAACTCTCTCCAGTACTGATCCAGAGTCTCTAGTCGCCTTGATATGTAAGATGGGGTTTTTCTTTCAGCTCCATCTTTCTTGAAGTTGGTGAATAACTGCTCCATTGCTTGAAGAAGTTGTTGCTGAGTTGATAGTAAATCTTCCATTTTTATTTGATTAATGGACGATTTGATTGATAATCCGGTGACGGATGCTTCCGAGTCACGGAGGTGATGCTGTTGCTAAGTGCTCCGGTATCCTAATGCAATATATGCGCCTTCTCAATCTCGTCGGTGAGACCCGCTTGTGGGAGGCCGACTCGACCGATTCGCTATTGCACTTCAGACACAGAAACACAAGACAAAAAATGTTTTTCGTGAGTGATGGCGTGATGTTTACCAATCACTGCTGCTGGTGATGATGTATGCGGTAGCAGAAAATTGTTCACTGCGCAATAGCTTTTAAAAATAACTTGTAGCGTTTTTGCTAAGTAGGCGGTAATACGTGGGCAGCACTAAACGGCGAAACGAAGTCACGTTGTCGAACCGCGTGGTCCCGCTTTTCTCTTACCGGCATTAGATCCGAAGGACCATTAAGATGTACGAGCTGGTGTGCTGTACAATCTTAGAAGTTGATAAAAATGATAAGGACTTGAACTGATTATGTAATTTATTCTGATATTATTGATAGTGAGTACAATGCGCGACGGCGAATGATTGCGTACTGAATGGATGAGAATGAAAAATGATACAATATGGTAAAAATGCTTAAGTGCAAAAATGTGCGGTTTGTAAAGACCGTACACAGTCATTATTTTGATTTAATGTTACACTTGAATCACTGAATTTATAACCTTTAACTTTTTTTGTCGAAAGGCCTTATCAAAATCTATTCCGAAAGCTGAAATAGGACATTTAACTTCAATAAGACCGTTGCTGTATAAACCATTAGGTGAAGCCCTCAAATAACAATGATCTAAGTCAATGAATAGACCACATTTTTGAAGAGACGTAATCTAAATTATAACTATATAAAATAGTTTTAAACCGATCGATCAAAAATTGCGGTCGTAGTTGACGATTTTCTAGTATGCAGGTAATCGATGCACACTACGAAAGCAATCGACGCACACTACGGTAGTATCGAAGCGATGCAGCGCCCGAAATAAACTGACGCAGGTCCACCCTCGGCAAGCGCTCGCGCGTTAATGATCGCAGATGGCCGGCACAGTGAAATATATAGTACTTTTATTTAATTAATTAAAATATAATAGTAACGATTTAAAAAGTAAAAATAATAGCATAGTGTAAGCAAATGTTGATGATTATTTTGGTATAAATTTTACTTCTAAATGATGTAGAACTTCGGAAATATAGGGGCTTGTATCGAAGCTTTTTTGGTCGTTTTTTGAATTATGTCGATTTTTTTTCCTACCGTGAAAAGCATATAACGAAAATGTATTCCATTAGTATTAAAGTGTAGGATATTTGGGAGATAAAAATATTTTTTTTGATGGTCGATATTCAATAGAATCTACAAATTAGAGCTCCCAAATCATGTCTTCGAGAGTTTTTGCCTAAACATGCTTTGGGAGAATGATTATTACTGATTAAATAAATAAGTTATCTAAAATCCATTCCGAGCTTATTTGAGGAGAGAAAACGAACTATTTTTACCAAGTAATTGTTATTTCAAGCAATGAACGATAAACATAAAATTTCAACGAGGAAACCTTGTAATTTCGCGATTTTTTGTAATACGCCCCTTAAGAAGCTGTTGTTTTTTATGTTTTTATATATACTTATTTTTATACTACTTTTATTTATTCAGTCACTTCAAAAAAAGTGAAATGAAAAGTCTTTATAAAATAAAAGCGAATAAATTAAGGAAATGCTATTTTCTCTAACTTTAGACACTTTTTTTCTGGAGGAAACAAAGTGGCATTTAATTTTGCAAATAACGCTTCGTTGTTATTAATGTGGTGTAATTAAGGTCAAAACATAATTTCTTTATTCGTCTTAAGCATTTGTTTAAGTTTAAACGATTTAAAATAATAGTTTGACTTGAATAAACTCTTGTTCTTGCATTTTTGCAAGACCAAGACCAAAAAAAACCTAATTTTAGCAAGACCAAAACCAAGACTGACCGTGCAAGATTTGAGCAAGAAAAAGACTAAGCCTCTTGCGTCTTGCAGTTAGGACTGAGTGTCGTTTCAGGGAGTATAGGAGTTCGGGTGTACGCTTAGGGACTATGAGACGCAAAAAAATATATTGAAAATAATGGAAAACTGGACTTATGCGCATTACGAACAATACCATAAGCATACATAGTGAATGAAAGTTTTGACCATCAGTACTTTGATAGTGCGCGCCGTGTTGTTGTCGGCATCATCAAAAGGTCGGATCCTGAATTGTCAAAGAAATTTTGCAGATATTCGGAAGTACAAATTCAAGATACACGCGCCGGCCGCTTCTAATGATATTGCATACAATTGTCACCGCGGCGCCGCACGCACAACATTATTTGATACTGTTTGATTGCCGCCATAGAGTACAAGTTCCAGAGAATAAAGTTTCCGGGTGCTCAGAATGTTATGCTGATCTCGCAAGTAATATTGTAATTAGGTAATGGGAAGTATAGGTAGATATCATAATAATTTATTCTAGTAAGTAATTTTTATAATATTAACTATATGGGTTTATAATAATTACTTACTATTATTTTTATTATGTGGGGTATCTAATAGTTTTCTCATCTGGTTGGGCTGTATAAATATATAATTGTAAATGAACACTGTAAACATACATAAATATTAATAAAATAAAATAAATACATAAAAAATACATAAATAAATAAAAACTCAACCAGATGGAAGCCCTCGGCAGAGGAGACCAAACGGCCGAGGGTTAGGGGGAGAGGGAAAGAAACCGGCGGAAGATGCGAGCGGTATCGAGGAGCACCGCCTTCTGCATTTGAGCTTGGAGCGGTCCACCAAGGAGTCCCAGTCGCCTCAGATGACCCGAGAAGCTTACTAGGATTAACCCGTTCGCAGAAACGACTACAGGTTTAGTTTCGGTCGGCAGTCCACTCCACATGTCAGTCAGCTCGTGAGCCAGGTCCAGATATTTTGTTCGCTTATCTGTTTCGGCTTTCACGAGGTTCTCGTCATACGGAATGGTAATGTCGACCAAAAATATCCTTGACTGTGCCCGGTGCATCAGCACAATATCAGACTTATTAAAAAGAATGGTCCTATCTGTGATGATTGCTCGGTCCCAGTAGAGCCTGACGTGGTCATTTTTAAGAACGGCTTCCGGCGTGTACTTATAAAAAGGCAGTTTCCGATCCAAGAGACCGTATTTCAGAGCGAGCTCCTGGTGTAGAATCCTGGCTGCTAGGTTGTGCCTATGCAAGTACTCAGAGTTAGAAAGCTCCGAACAACAGGAGATGATATGCCTAAGTGATTCACCGGGATGGCGACAAGCTCGACAAATAATGTCGACGGTGCCATCCCTTAAGATGTATGTCTGATAATTGTTGGTCTTAATAACCTGATCCTGTATTGCACAGACAAACCCTTGGTTTTACCGAAGAGATCACCAAAACGTAGCCAGTAGAGAGATGCAACTGTGTCTATGAACGGCTCATGTAGAGCCTTGTAGAACCTCCCGTGAAGCTCCTTATCTATCCATACGGTCGTCCGGTCGGAAATACTCTGTACTGCCGGGTCTTGCCATTGCTCGTTGGCTAAGCATAGAGGAGTATATCCTTTATAACAAAAATAATGTTCCTATAGAATGGATCATCCACTTTCGTCAGAAAGTAATTACGGAGGCTGCACACTTTTCAATTATGCATGGTAAGCGCGCTTAAAAAGCCGCGTTCACCATGCTTCCGCGGTAAGTACAGCCTCATTACTGACGATCTCGGATGATGCATCCTGTGGGACGTCACAATAGTGCGAACTTTTCTATCCAGAGCGTTCAGTTCGATCTGAGTCCACCTGAGTATGCCAAATTTATACACGAGAACAGGCATGATCCAATCATTATAGCGTATGTCTTATTAACGCCTGACAAAGGTCTGTTAAGCACTTTTGTCAAGCGTGCATAAAACACATCGCAAACTGACGACCTCATTTAAATAAAACTAATTTTACGGATTTTATCGCGTATGTTAACTTATTTTACATTCCCGACGTTTCAAGCACTTTCAGCACCCATAGTCAAGAGGGGGACTGAAGTGTATGATGTCCCAATGTCATAGTTAACCACGGCTACCTCCAGATTAAAAATTATTAATTTTTGATCCCATCTACGCAGTATGAACTTACAGTATCATGAAGTCTTGCAGTTGTATACTTGGGTTGGGATTTAATTTTATTAATTATGGGATCCCAAGCAGATGGTAGCACCCAGCTATCTTCTCTATTGAAATTAGGATGTTTCTTGATTTCAATAGCCTCGCGAATCATCCTTGGAAGGAATCGGTTTTCTTTAGCGAGGATTTGTGGTCTATCAAATCTAATGTAGTGACGGGGGCGGTCCTGTACGTGTTCACAGACTGCAGACTTCACGGAGCGTCTGTTCTTCACATCAGCTATGTGTTCTTTAACACGAGTTTTTATAGATCTTTTAGTTTTTCCTATATAAGAGAAACCACATTCACAATCAAGCTTGTACACTCCTGCATCTTGCAGAGGAATATTACACTTGATTGATGGTAAAAACTGACTAATCTTCTTCGGCGGCTTGAAATATGTTTTATTGGAAGCACGCTTCAAGATGTAGCCAATCTTGTCAGTGACATCTCTGACATATGGCAGTACAGCAGGCACTCGCTCGACTGTGGCCGGATTCACTCGTTCACTGTGACGTAGGTGCGGGACCCGAAGCTTATTGTCGTGCAAAACTTGCTTGAGGTGTTGGTGCTCGGCGGCCAGGTGTTTACTGTCACAGATCCCTCGTGATCTCTGAAACAAAGATTTACCCACGGTAGCTAACTGTGAAGGATGGTGGTGAGAATCACCGTTTAAATATCTATCTGTATGGGTAATTTTTCTATACACAGTGTGGCTCAAGGTGTTATCAGGATTCCGAATTACTAACACATCTAGAAAAGCTAAAGAATTGTTTGCCTCTAACTCCATTGTGAACTGAATTTTAGAATTTAAGGAGTTAAGATGGTCTAGAAATGCAGTTACTTTATCTAAAGGGAGAATTGTGAAAGTCTCGTCTACGTACCGCTTGTAGAATCTTGGGTTTACGGGAGGTACCGGAACAAACTTGTGTCTGAAGTCGAGTCTTTGCTGGACAAAGTCTCGAACTGGGGGCGACTAAATCTAGTCGAGTTTAATCCTCAGAAGACACAAGTTTGCGCGTTTACCGCTAAAAATAACCCCTTTGTCGTATCTCCTCAGTTTCAAGGCACTCCCCTAGTTGCCTCAGCCAGTATCGGAATCCTCGGCGTCGACATATCGAGTAACGTGCAGTTTCGTGGTCACTTGGAAGAGAAGGCTAAATTGGCCTCTAAAAAGCTTGGCGTGCTCAGCAGAGCGGTACAGTATTTCATGCCGGCACACCGCCTGCAACTTTACAAGTCGCAGGTTCGGCCTCACATGGAATACTGTTCCCATCTCTGGGCGGGGGCTCCCCAGTGCCAGCTCCTTCCACTTGACCGCATCCAGTGCAGAGTGGCTCGAATCGTCGACGACCGATCCCTTTCCGATCGTCTCCATTGATTGGCACTGCGAAGAGATGTTGCATCCCTTTGCATTTTCTTTCGCATCTACCATGGGGAGTGCTCTGAGGAATTGTTCGGATTAATCCCAGCCGCCAAATTTCACGAACGCACATCGCAGCAGAACTCCCGATACCATCCACACCATCTGGATTGGCGGTCCACCACTGTGCGATTAAGAAGATGTTTTCTTCCTCGCACGACTTCCTTGTGGAATCGATTTCCATCAGCGATTTTTCCGGAACGATAAGACTTAGGGACCTTCAAGAAAAGAGCCTACTCCTTTTTAAAAGGCCAGCAACGCATCTGCAATTCCCTCTCTGGTGTTGCAGTTGTTCATGGGTGGCGTTAGTTAATTATCATCAGGTGAGCCGCATGGTCGTTTGCCCCCTCTCCTATAAAAAAAATTAATTACAGCCTATCAAAACTCCACTGCAGGCATGGGCCTACCCATAATTTGCCTCATAGGTGATATATTGACCATAGTTGCAACCACTGGCAGGCGGGTTGGCATCCGCCTTTTATTTATTACTATTAAGTAAGAAGATTACATACGTGATAGAGCCATGCTGCATCTATATTAGAAGTATAGTTGTAGCACGAATGGGTCGGCTCGACCGGGGAAGGACCACGCTCTCACAGAATATCAGCGTAAAATAGCAGTTTGACACTGCTGTGTTTCGTATGGTGAGTGTAGAGATCCGGAGACCCATTTTGCTGAAAAAAGGCATTCCATCCTAGTCCTCAGGGGTGACGAGGCATCTGCATTTTGATTATCTATCGAGGATAGATGTAGATATCTATGGGTCACAGCACCACTTACCATCAGGTGGACTGTGTGCTCTTTTGTCACTCTATCCTATAAAAAAAAGACTTCAAATGTAATAATGTCAAAAAGTATAAATTTCAATGACTGGACAACAACAGGTACAAGCAGTACAAGTTCAACTGTTTGTTAGAATATATTAGAAACGTTGTTAAAACATAGTATAAAATTAACTAACTATAGTAAAGAAAATTTTAAACTAAAATGTAAAACTAAAACTATTAAGTTGTTACCAGGAAGACGTTGCTACGTGTAATTACTGCTTACCTACGTGTCTTACCGGTCACTGCCACTTTAAAATTATTTTAATTAATTATAAATATTGTGTGATAAAAAAGACGTTAAAATACTTTTACCTACATTTGTTTATGTAGTAACTTTCAAAGTCTGTATAATAAATGTGACCAACAATATTATAATAAGCTGATTTATATTTATGTGCCTCTTTGTTGTTATACCAAAACGGAAGCATTTGGGGGATATCTGCAACTATCTAAACATAATAAACGTAAATCATTAGAAACGTACCCTCATTTCGGAGCACTAATGTATTACTTGTTTGTCTTTTTTTTGTTTAGTCTTTCACAAACTTTGAAGTAACTAAATATCAGCTTTATATAAAACTTGCTCGGATTTTTATATCATGTTACAGCATACGTAGAGATGCTGCAGCTATATATTATTACGGTTGTAATATGAATGAGTCAACTCGACCGAGGCAGGGCCACGCTCTCACAGAATACCAACGTAAAATAGCAGCTTAATTCTGTTTAGTATGGTGTGTGTAGACAACCTGCTGAGTAATAACGCGTCTGCATTTCGATTCTTAATCCAGGATAAATGTAGATGGCTGTGAGCCACACCATCCGTTTACCATCAAGTGGACTGTGTGCTTGTTTGTCACCCTTATTCCATAAATAGAAAAAACATATAATGAAAACCCATTATTTACATTGAAGCGTAATTGCGGCAAATATGGGGGATATCTATAGGAGAGGCCAATGTTTGCCCGTGACTTTGATAGGCTGTAACGATCCCATATATTATAATTTAATAAAACAAATATTTTATACATTATTAAGTTTAATTAACTTAGTAAGCAGATTAACTTAATATGCAGTAAGTATGCAGTAATAATTTCATTTCAACATCCATGGTAGGAATTCTTTTCTTGTAGAGTAACTTAATTTCTTCGGTGGCTTGCAGAATCTGTTTAATGGTAGTCGGCTTCAAGATGTAATCAATATTATTTTTTTATAGGATAGGGTGACAAACGAGCACACAGTCCACCTGATGGTAAGTGGTTGCTATGGCCCATAGGCATCTACATTTATGCTCGTTTGCGAATCAAAATGCAGATGTGTTGTAACCCGTGAGGATTAAGATGGAATGCCTCTTTTCCAGTAAAAAGGGTCTCCGGTTCTCTACACTCACCATACGAAACACAGCAGTGGTAAGCTGCTATTTTACGCTGGTATTGTGTGAGAGCGTGGTCCTTCTCCAGTAGAGCCGACCCATTCGTGCCACAACTATACTACTAATACAGCTGAAGCATGGCTCTACCACGTGTTCCACCAACTGTTGTAATATAATATGGAAGTACCGTAGGCTAACGTTCAACTCCGACCGGTTTCACTCGGTTAATGGGGATGTAGACGCAGTACACAAACCTTGACGTCATGGAATACTTGCTTGAGGTGCTGAAATTCAGCCAAATCTAGCCAGATCATAAAATACTAAATAATCTAAGAGCAAATAAATTCAAGCAAAATACGAGTATATGTAAGCGTGTCATATTTGGTACAAATTTCAAGGATTATTTTTAGACCAAGCTCAGTTTTTTTGTATTAGTTTTTAAAACTAAATAAAAAATAACATACAGAGAATAATAAGTAAAATAGAAAGAGATAAGCGAGAGAAAAAAGTTTTTTGGCATTGATTTAACTAGCATTTTATTATATGACGGTATTGTTTCGTTTTTCACAAATCACGACTTATATCCCTTTCGCACCCGAATGAAACGATCGTGAGTTTCTTCTTTGAAAAATTATAAGTTCGCGCCAAATCCGTTTCTCCGCGTTAAACCGACATCGCATGGTCGTGCGCTCATCAATCTATCCAAAAGGAAACGGTTTTGGCGTCTAGCGCGATCAGTACCCGCGAGCGCACCGACAAGATGGCTGCGTTTCTTGACCCCGTCACTGGACGCCGTAAGTTATATTTATTTTTTTGCAAATTTCGTAAGAAATCATTGATATTATGATTGTATTACATCATTAAGTATATGATTCATCTGAATGACTATAACTTTCTTCTATATTTTTAGTAATTACCAACTTAATTTACGACAAAATTGTCAGCTCACTGTCGTGATATCTGGGTTGCAATTGTACCAACGCATGATCGTGAGTTCATTCACTTTTAAGTTATTTTTCGATTTATTTCTTTAACTACAGGCATGCCATTGAATAATGACCTCGTCTTGGGCATCCTCAATGATGGTAACTGTTCCGAGTTGGACTTCGACGACGACGATGAAGAGTTTATTCCTCTGCAGCTGGAAAATGATGAAGAAGGTGAAGTCGAGCTATCCTCTCCGCCTCGCTTATCTGCGGCAGCTGTGAAATCGGAAAATATTAAAGGTAAAGTGTCTAAAAGGAAGTCTACATCTGGTAACATGAATGAGAGTGAAGCAGGCCCATCTTGTTCTAAACAGTCAAAACAAACACCTAGTTCAAAAGTAACACAAAAATAAAAGGCTGTTATTGTGAAATTGCCTGCTCGTAAAAGGTTATGGAAGAAAACTGATTACATCGATATTTCACATAACTACTGAGGTCATCCACAACCAAATGAAATAAGATTGCCGGTGGAATATTATAATGATTATTATAATGATAATTTTTACGAGCGCATGGCATTGTGTACAAACTTATACTATTTAAGAAAAACTGGGCGAGTTTTAAATACAACCAAACCGGAAATAAAAAAACTGATTGGTCATCTACTGATGGGTATACTATCATATCCCAGGATCCCAATGTACTGGCGAAGAAATATTAAAGTTGACATGATTTTTTCTGCAATGACAAGAGATAGACTGACAACTTTAAGAAACAGTTTGCACGTCGTGGATTCCGACTCTCCACCCGTCTCGGAAGCAAATAATCCTCTCTGGAAGGTTCAGCCGATGATCGACATTGTGAGAGAAGGCTGCAACAAAATTCTAAGGACCCCGGGCAGGTATTCGATCGACGAACAAATGATACCTTTCACTGGCAAGTGTCATGTTCGCCAGCTTGTAAAGAACAAGCCTCGCCCAGTGGGTCTTAAGAATTTCGTGGTTACTACTAGTGAAGGGCTTATGGTGGATTTAGAAATATATTTTGGCAACAATCCCGCTCTTTCGCATCCTTTGGGGCTTGGACCGGCTGTAGTTCTTCGCTTGAGTCAAAGTGTTCCACGCGGGAGCCGCATTTTTTTTGACCGATATTTTACAACGGTTCCCCTGTTGGAAGAATTAACGAAAATGGACTATCATGGCACAGGGACAATTATGCTTAACCGGGTACCAGATCGACAGCAGCTTAAGTTCAAAGATGACAAAAAAATGACACGAGGAGAAATTGAACAAAGGGTATCAAACGACGTAGTTTTGGTAAAATGGAAGGCCAGCAAGGCGGTATTGACAGCATCAAATTGTACTGGGGGCACGGCAACCGACATAGTAAAGCGGTACAATAAAACAGAAAAATGCTACGTCGATGTTGGTGCTCCAAAAATTGTAACATCCTACAACTCTTTCATGGGTGGGGTGGATGTTTTGGACCAATCTATGGAATATTACCGTACATTCATGAAGACCCGTAAATGGACTCTCAAGGTCATACTACACTTTATAGACCTAGCAATGGTAAATTCGTGGCGGCTCTACAGATCTGACTCATTGGCTAAAGGCATTCCTAAAAATCGAATATTAGATCTCCTTTCATTCAGATTTGAAGTTGCTGAGACACACATTTGCACTCCTGACAGAAATCGGCGCGATTCATCCCCATTACTTGAAACGCAGGCACAAACTTCGGGCAGATACAAACCCGCTAATCATCCGTCTGTGGGAAAGAGGTTTGATTGTTACGAACATTTTCCTATTTTTGACGACTTGAAGGCTCCTCGCAAATGTCGCTCAGAGATTTGTTCGTCTCGCTCTAAAATTAGGTGCCGTAAATGTGATATTTACTTATGCTTGAGTATAAAGACTGCTTTTTTTGTATCACCAAAGAAACTAGTCTTATTTGATAACGTTTCCTATGTAAAGACTGTGATTTAGAAAGAAATTTCAAAAGATTATCTAAGTATTAAGTTTTATGTTATTTTTGTACAGCCAGAAAGGCTTTTGAGTTGATTTCTATGTTTTTGTGTTAAGTTTTTGTTTCCTAAGAAGCATGAGTTTATCTCATTGTTTATTTCGTAAAAATATTTTTGTTTTCTTTTTTTTTAATTTCTAAGTTGTCTGCTGAAAGAGCATTTTTATTACAATGAAAACAAAAGACTGAAATTTTTTACCTAAACTGTAATGTTGGCAATAATTAAATAAGTCTTTTCTAATAACCAGATGCGTTTTATTTCATTATAAATATTTTTTGAAGTAAGCTGACACCATCAATACATTAAAATCTCATCAAAACTTAAAAACGCACGATCGTGAGTTGGTAGAAGTCAGCCCTAGAGCTCACTATCGTGCTATCGACTTTCCAGAGTTCTGGTGTACGCTGGATTTTTTTTACTATTTTTTACATTAATATTACCACTTCTTTGCCAAAATATTATAGTTTTCATTTCAAATCAAAGGAACAAAAATCTCAGGTGCGAAAGGGTTACATTACGAGTATGTAAATGCCGTTAAATTTAGAAATGTATGGAAGTTCAGTTGAATACTAGTAATTTGAAGATAGGTTTAATTAAAATACTATATAACTTTAGTATGCTTTCACTTTTATTGCTAATTCAAATTAGATTGGTCTACTGGATCCACAACTATAGAGGCATTATTAATCTTACGACTTAAATTAATTGTTTTATTTTTATGTAATACACTGTATATACATAATAACTTTTTGTAATAAATATACCTAATATATCACGAACGACGACGGACGGCAGCGTCAAAGGTGGAAGACATCTGGTACTGCGATCGTCATGCCACCTGCCTAGCGTGACATTTAAGGCATTTCCTTCCTATAACGAAAGCATATTATGTCTAACAATTAATTTCTAAGAGCTGGTGACGAAGAAGAGTACTTTACATAATATAATGTTCTTCATTTCATTTAAAAAGCGCTCCTATTTTTGTCGAAATAAGTATTATAGTCACCGAACATATATATATATATATGCATATATCAATGTCACCGACCTTATTTACTACTCATGATACAACACTTATGAAATGAATGTATTGTAAAAATCTAAATATTTTCATAATATAAGGCAGGAGATCAAAAATTTTTCAACAAGTAACACTGGGGCGTCTTTTTATAAAACTGTACGATCGTAACTCGTGATAGATTAGATTTTTCCGGCTTTTCAACACACTCTTAACCAGTCGTTAAACTGTTTATAGCCTCTTCATATCGTGTAATGTCTTTTTTAATTTGTTTTGTAAATTAAATTTTTTTTCCTGTTCTGTCGTATTTGTTACCAAATTTACATGCTGAATATTTTATTAGAAATTATATTGCTGACAGTCGTAAATCGTTCTTCGCAATTAATTGTGATTTACACATCAGTTACGTTTACTTGTGAGTACCCTGGCTTAAGAAGAGTGACTGACCTTGTGCTTTGTTCCTGTTTTATTATATCTTTTTAGCGATTACTGATCATGTGGTAGTTTTATCCCGGGGTCGGACCAAAGTAACGTATTGGGGTTTTCTGCCTGGAAATTCTTCGTAGCGACTTGGAGTCAAAAACTTGGCAGTGTTTTAAAGCACGTAATGCCGTTGTTCCTGCACCTGATCTTTCTTCGGTAGTGTCGGATTATCATCCCATTATCATCCCAGAGTGAAGGAATAGAAAGTACACCTGTGGGTTTGCATCAAGTTCATTTAATCATGGATAAAATGATCTAGATTTTCAGATCTTATTGTATTATCACCTGTCCCTTCGTAACCATGGGTGCTGCAAAGTATTCGAAACGTCAGGAATATGAAATATGTTAATTGAATATGTTTTTTTTTCCTTCTTATTCGTAGAATAAATTGTCAATTTTATAATAAAAGGAAAAAAGGATTTACTACGATTGCACGTATACCTAGTATTATGTGTAAATAATTCTTCCACTTTGACTGTGACAACTGGTCTTCATCACATCGCATATGATTGGATCCTTTTCATCCTATTATAAAAGCTACAATAGGCTCCGCTCGTAATACAGATAGCATTGTTCGAATTTCCAATAGCCTTAATCATGTTAGGTAGGTAATATGAACTTATCATTCGTATGCACAACAAAGAGCGGCATTGACAATGAGACGTAGAGGTAAAACGAGACGCCCTAATAGGCTTAATGATATAATAAATACACAACGTACACATATGTATTTATTTCACTGTACTTGGGCCTGACATTGTCGTACATCATCATCATTACAGCCCTTCACAAGTCCACTGCTGAACATAGGCCTCCCCCAAAGAATGCCACAAAGCACGGTCCTGAGCCACCTGCATCCATCGACTTCCTGCATGTCTTACCAGGTCGTCACTCCATCTCGTGGGGGGACGCCCTACACTTCGCCTACCGGTACGAGGCTGCCACTCGAGAACCTTTCTTCCCCATCGGTTGTCGGTTCTTCGAGCTATATGGCCGGCCCACTGCCACTTCAGCTTACTAATCCGTTGGGCTATGTCGGTTACTCTGGTTTTACTGCGGATATCCTTATTCCTAAGTTTATCACGCAGAGAAACTCCGAGCATAGCCCTCTCCATAGCTCGCTGAGCGACCTTGAGCTTCCTCATACGGCCAGCAGTGAAGGACCACGTCTCAGTACCATAGGTCATCACTGGCAACACGCATTGCATTGTCGTACAATTAGCACTAACTTATTGTAAAAATAACGCCCAAAAACTATATATAGATTACCTCATACCGACTATAGCAAATATTCCCCATATCTACAAGAGTTTCAAAACTTAGCAAGAGGGTTGACAATTGGAACATAATGTAGGTACCTGAGGGACAGTATCTACTAACATTTAAGTAGACTGTATGCTCGTTTGTTGTCCTTACTAATATATAAAAAAATATCTTTAAATAACAAACATATCATCATCATCATCATCATCATTACAGCCCTTCACAAGTCCACTGCTAAACATAGGCCTCACCCAAGTAATGCCACAAAGCACAGTCCTGAGCCACCTGCATCCATCGACTTCCTGCATGTCTTACGAGATCGTCACATTAACATTTATTAAGATTTACTACAAGTACATCACTCACTTTTAATTTATCGACGATATAGTCCTTACGGCAGAATCGCTGTAGGACCTAAGCACTATGCTCAATGACCTCAATAGTGCTTCCCACCGGATAAGTCTTAAGATTTATATACGTGGTACGTGGTATATTTTCATACGTGGTAGAGCCAAGCTGCAGCTATATTAGTACTGTAGTTGTAGCATGAATGGGTCGGCTTGACCGGGGAAGGACCACGCTCTCACAGAATACCAGCGTAAAATTGCAGCTTAACACTGCTGTGTTTCGTATGGTGAGTGTAGAGAACCGGATACCCTTTTTACTGGAAAAGAGGCATTCCATCTTAGTCCTCACGGGTGAAATCGCATCTGCATTTTGATTCTCAAACGAGGATAAATGTAGATGTCTATGGGCCACAGCAACCACTTACCATCAGGAAGACTGTGTGCTCGTTTGTCACGATATCCTATTAAAAAAATGAACATTGCCAAAACAAAGATCATGTATAACGTCCATGTCACACCTATGCCGGTAGTTGTTGGGAGCACTAAACTCGAAGTTGTTAACTAGTTTTACCTGGGACAAATAGCCTGACTAGGTAAATCCAACTTCAATTGAGAGGTCAGTTGACGGATTCAACTCGGCTGAACAGCGTTCAGGAAATTACGACATATCTTCTCGTCAGCTATGCCTCAAAACTTGAAAACGAGACTGTTCAACAAGTGCATTTTGCCAGTGATTACTTATGGAACTGAGACGTGGTCCTTCACTGCTGGCTGTATGAGGAAGCTCAAGGTTACTCAGCGAGCCATGGAGAGAGCTACGCTCGGGGTTTCGCTGCGTAATACATTTAGAAATGAGGATATCCAAAGTAGAGCCAGAGTGACCGACATAGCCCAAAGGATTAGCAAGCTGAAGTGGCAATGGACTAGACATGTAGCTCGAAGAACTGATAACCGATGGGGAAAAATATTCCCGCGAGGCAGGTTCGTACTGGTAGGCGAAGTGTAGAGCGACTCCCCACCATACGGAGTAACGACTAGATAACAAACATACATGGTTAATTAATTAATTATAATTCAGTGAGAAGTGCCAAAAATGGTGTGCCGGTTTAATGACCAACTACTGGTTCAGAGTTATTAAAAGGATGATTATTTGTAAATTAATGATCTTTAGGGTGCGGTGCTAATTTACTATTTCCTGATACTACAAATGCTCTAAATTCGGGCTTGGAGGCCGTGAAAGAATGTATGTACAGTCACCTGGACTTCTGCTAATCTGTCTCATGTCTTAAGGGCTACGCACTGCCACTCGAGAACCTTTCTTCCCCATCGGTTGTCGGTTCTTCAAACTATATTGCCGGCCCACTGCCACTTCAGCTTACTAATTCGTTGGGCTATGTCGGTTAATCTGGTTCTACTACGGATATCCTCATTTCTAAGTTTATCACGCAGAGAAACCCCGAGCATAGCCCTCTCGATAGCTCACTGAGCGACCTTGAGCTTCCTCATATAGCCAGCAGTGAAGGACCACGTCTCATATACGTAAGTCATCACTGCACCGCAACACGCACTGGTTGTACAATTTCGTTTTAAGATTTTGAGGTTTGTCTGACGAGAAGATGTGTCATAGTTTCCCGAACGCTGCCCAGCCGAGTTGAATCAATCGATTAGCCTCTCGGTCGAAGTTGGACTTACCTAGACAGACTATTTGTCCCAGGGAAACATACTCATCAACAACTTTGAGCTTAGTGCTCCTAACAACTACTGGCATAGGTGTGACATGGACATTAAACATGATCTTTGTTTTGTCCATGTTCAGCTTAAGACCTAACCGTTGGGAGACACCATTGAGGTCATTGAGCATGGTGCTTAGTTCCTCCAGCGATTCTGCCATAAGGACTATATCTTCAGCAAATCGAAGGTGAGTGATGTACTCACCATTGAGGTTAATACCGTATCCTTTCCAGTCCAGAAGCTTGAAAACGTCTTCCAATGCAGCAATGAAGAGTTTCGGGGATATAAAGTCACCCTGTCTTACACCTCACTGCAAATGGATAGGTTTCGTACTCTGGTTCTGTACTCGGATAGACATCGTAGCTCTACTGTACAAGCATTTCAGCTCTTCGATATACCGACAGTCAACTTGGCACTGCTGAAGGGACTGCAGCACTGCCCAAATTTCGATGGAATCAAAGGCTTTCTCATAATCCACATACGCCAGACATAGTCGCAAATTGTACTCCTCGAACTTCTGTACAACTTGCCGAAGGGTATGTATGTGGTCGATGGTGCTATAGCCCTTTCAGAAACCGGCTTGTTCGGGAGGCTGAAAGTCGTTAAGTCTGCGCGCGGAACGATTCGTAATGATTATCGAAAACAGCACGTAGACGCGGCTCAGAAGGGAAATAGGTCTGTAGTTCTTCAAGAGAGCATTGTCGCCTTTCTTGAAGAACAAGACCACCGCACTTCTGCTCCACGCCTCCGGTGTAATGCCACAATTGAGGACGGAATTAAAGAGCTTCTGAAGGACTTCAAGTACCGGTCTTCCACCCGCTTTCAGAAGCTCCGCTGTAATTCCAACCTCGCCTGGGGCCTTGCCATTTTTAAGGTGCTGGAGAGTCATTCTAATCTCGCTCAGACTAGCGTCTGGGATATCGTCGGAATATTGTCGGATAAGACTCGCTCTTTGATCGTTACTCACACTTGCGTGTGGCTCCAATGATGACGTGTACAGCTGCCCATAGAGCCTCTCAATCTCACTCAGAATCTCAGGTGCCCCAGAAACGATGCTGCCACACTCGGTAATCAGCTTTGACAGTTGGCTCTTTCTGGCAGACAGATCTCTGGCAAAGACTTTGGAGCCTTGGTTCCGCTCGATCGCTTCTTCAAGACAAGCAGTATTGAAGTTGCGTAAGTCCCGCCGCATGCATATAGAGATCTTTCTGTTCAGTTGCCTGTATGCTATCAAATCTGTTGAAGAATGTAGCTTCATCTCCCGTCTTACAGCCATGAGATTAAGAGTGTGACCGGAGAGTTTTTGTGTTCTTCTGCGGCGGGTATTGCAGAGCATAGTACGACTACAGCTCTGGTTAAAGTTACTGACGATATTCGACGACGTATGGATAATAAACAGCTCACTGTGTTGGTATTATTAGATTTTAGCAATGCCTTCAATACCGTTGATTTTGATATCTTGTTGAGCCTGTTACGTTCCATTAACATATCTCCATCAGTGGTTGGATGGCTTCAAAGTTATCTTAGGGGCCGCCGGCAGCGTATTCGCGTTGAAGATAAATTTTCATCTTGGTGTGAACTACCAGCTGGAGTGCCTCAAGGTGGTGTGTTGTCTCTTTTACTCTTTGCTATCTTCATTAATTTGATCTGTCACAAAATTTCTTCTCTCTATCACATGTATGCAGACGATCTTCAAGTGTATACGCAGTCAACTCTTGAGAACCTGCCATCCGCTGTTTCTGCCATCAATGCTGACCTGGCGGCTATTAGCGAATGGAGTAAGTACTATGGGCTTAAGGATAATCCTTGTAAGTCGCAGGCCATTATTGTTGGTGGTGCTGGGATGATTTCAAGAGTTGACTGGAATAACTTTCCCTCGGTGGTATTGAATGGTGTTGTAATACCTTACAGTAGCACCGTTAAAAATCTTGGTATCCACTTCGATACTACTTTCTCGTGGTCTCATCAATTGAAAGTAGTTAGCAGAAAGACTTTTGCTGCTATGGGTTTATGGCGGCATTTACGTTCTTTCCTTTCCATTCCTACTAGAATTATGTTAGCACAATCTTTACTCCTCTCTATTCTCGATTATGCGGGCGCAAGCTATCTTAATGTAACGGAAGATCAACTAAACAAACTTGAGCGTATTCAAAATCTGGCTATTAGGCTCATATTTGGCTTGCGCAAATATGACCATGTCTCCGAATTCCGTATAAAGCTCAAGTGGTTACCCATTCGCCTTCGCCAGAACCTACAAATTGTTTCTCTTCTGTACTGTGTATTATTCGATCCAATGACTCCTAGCTATCTAAAGGAAAACTTTAAGTTTCTTGGTCATGACAGACCGGACACAGTTCTACGGTCAGCCGGAGAACTTATACTCGCACCACATTCATATCGAACTAAATACTTTAAAAACTCCTTTACAGCCAAGGCCATCTGCTTATGGAATGATCTTCCTTCGCAAATTCGTCGTGCGAGAACACTTAAAAAAGTTTAAGACTGACGTCAAAAATTACTACCTAACAGTGCATTAACTACTGGTCATCATTTGCGACATGTATTCTTTGCATCCTCTTTGTATTTACTTATGTAATTTTTATGTATATTTGCCTACTTAATCTTATGTATGTCTATTATATTTTGAATGTATATAACAGTGTATTTTTTTAAAATTATGTATCAGTTTAGTTTATTTTAGACAACACATCTGCATTTTGATTAGCAAACGAGCATAAACGTAGATGCCTATGGGCCATAGCAACCACTCACCATCAGGTGGACTGTGTGCTCGTTTGTCACCCTATCCTATAAAAAAAATAATATTGATTACATCTTGAAGCCGACTACCATTAAAGAGATTCTGCAATCCACCGAAGAAATTAAGTTACTCTACAAGAAAAGAATTCCTGCCATGGATGTTGAAATGAAATTATTACTGCATTCTTTACTGCATATTAAGTTAATCTGCTTACTAAGTTAATTAAAGTTAATAATGTACAAAATATTTGTTTTATTAAATTATAATATATGGGATCGTTACAGCCTATCATAGTCACGGGCAAACATTGGCCTCTCCTATAGATATCCCCCATATTTGCCGCAATTACGCTTCAATGTAAATAATGGGTTTTCATTATATGTTTTTTCTATTTATGGAATAAGGGTTACAAACAAGCACACAGTCCACCTGATGGTAAGTGGTGTTGTGACCCATAGACATCAACATCTACCCTAAATAGATAATCAAAATGCAGATGCCTCGTCACCCGTGAGGACTAGGTTGGAATGCATTTTTTCAGCAAAATGGGTCTCCGGATCTTTACACTCACCATACGAAACACAGCAGTGTCAAATTGCCATTTTACGCTGGTATTCTGTGAGAGCGTGGTCCTTTTCCGGTCGAGCCGACCCATTCGTGCTACAACTATACTTCTAATATAGCTGCAGCATGGCTCGACCACGTATGTAGTCTTCTTACTTAATAGTAATAAATAAAAGGCGGACGCCACCCCCGCCTGCCAGTGGTTCCTACTATGGTCAATATACCACCTATGCGAGAAATTATGGGGTAGGCCCATGTCTGCAGAGGAGTTTTGATAGGCTGTAATAAATGAACGAAGTGAGGCATTGTATCTCAATCTACAGAAGTGACAAAACTCGAGTAGACTTGTTTGAAATTGGTTGCAGGTGTCGATGAGAAGCAGTTGCCATTTGCCAGTTATTATGTAGGTGTGGACTGTTAGCTTGTTTATCACCGAAAATTATAACATTTAGTTTCTAAAATTATAAAGTAATACCGGCAGTATTTTATTAAATACTAGTAATGATATTAAACATAACTAATATTTACTTTAACCACTTCTGTTAAGCTTAAAATACATGTGTTAGAAGTGGTTCACGATGGTAGTCGAATGGCGAATTTGAACCCACGATCTTTCAAGTTCACGTTCCGCAACGTGCCATTAAACTACTAACGCTTAAAAAAAAAGTATGCAACATTTTTTTCACATTTGCTTAAATGAAACTGAAATGAATATAAAAGTCTGTAATTACGTACCTACGTGAATTGGCTTACAGCTATAGAATTTTGATTTAATATTACGACAATTGTGACGATTTGGGCCTCGACATATTTAAGTGTTTTTCCCTGTCTCTCTGTGTGTGTGTGTGTCTTTTCTCACTACTAAAATTACAAATCTATTGCTATTTAATTTAAAAAAAACTGTCATTGCTAAAAATATAATTCTCCTAAGAGCTTTTAGTAATGTTATATAAGGTACGATATAAAATTCACGTGTTTTATGTTCCTTCCAAGTTATTTTGGACTAAGGTACTTTTGGTGGTGAACCACAGCGGAAATAGGTATTCTTTATAAATTCTTAACAAAGGTATGAGACACTCCTAAAAATTTTATTACAAAATCCAAAGGATTAGAATCGTTTCCTTAAATAACATCTTGCTCTTTGTCATTGAAATAGTTATAAATCGCGATGTTCAGGATTAAGATAGTATTTGATGAAACGGAATCCAATTTTTAGGGTATTTTCAGTGATATATAGGTTATAATGTATCATTATGTGCTCTATTCTCTGTTTTCCTAAAATATATCTAATTAAACTTACAACCTAAAAATTTCAATTAAGTTTACAACGATATTTCGACATTGTTTTTTTTTTTTTATAGAATAGAATATATAGTCCACCTGATAGTATGTGGTTGTTGTGGCCCATAGAAATCTACAGCTATCCTCGATTACGAATCAAAATGCAGATACGTTATCACCCGTGAGGACTAAGAGGGAATGCCTCATTTCCAGTAAAAAGGGTAAAAAGAGTTACAGAAGCGTTAGACTGCTATTTTACGCTGGTATTCTGTGAGAGCGTGGTCCTTCACAAGTCGAGCCGACCCATTCGTGCTACAACTGTAGGTACTACTAATATAGCTCAAGTATGGCTCTACTACGTAAAGAAAATAATATTTTCAGGTTCTTCCGTTTTAATTTTTAAAATGGCAATCTGAAGCAATGCGAAGGAAAGAAACAGCGATATCTTTTTTCGCTTTATTTTTATACATCCAACTCACACAAGACAAAATTTTGATTGTGTGCAAGTTTCTCGGATTTAATACAAAGATGGAATACCCCGCACCAGGGTGATGCAACTCTGTATGATATTGACTATAAATTAATATTGTTACAAGCTTGGGATTCGAGATAATTACATACTGCCGATTGAATTACCAAATTGACACTTTAATTACACAACTCTAATTACAATCTAAAACCACACAGTTGTACTACTGATCACTTAAGTTCGCAGTTGTTTCGCTTCGAAGTATTCTCTTGTATCGCCAATTCAATACTGACTCGGTCGTAGTCTATACCGGCCTTATATAGGGTCTCAAATAGTTTCCAGAACCTTCTACTATAGCGACATCTAGAATGTTCGAGTACATATCGGTCTAATTATTGAACCAGAGTTAGTCAAGATTGAGTCAGATAAGTTGTATGGGCGAAGAATTGTAGAAATAAATCATTTAGCAAATAAAAAATATTACGATTGCAATTTCATTAATTTAACATTCTGCAAGGAATCAACATTAGGAAACATAATCTAAAAGTTACTAAGTATACTCCCATATGGACTGTTTATTGAAAGCGAAGATTATTATTTAGGGACAACTCCCGATGGGTTTATTGGACATGATTCTCTAAATGAAAATGTCTTATTTCTGATTCTAATATGCTACATTTGGAGGCCATAACTAAAAACAGATCAAATTTCGTTTGATACGAGAAGGACCAAAAGAAAAAAGAAACCATGATTACTATTATCAGATCCAGGGATAATTACATATCACTGGTAGGCAATTTTGTTTTTTCGTAGTATGGACACAACTTTTTCATGTTTTCGTACTTAATTTAATAAACCATGATCACTTTTGGGCAACCAAAATGCAGCCAAGACTTTACTTATTTCATTTTTAATATTTATTACCAGAAATGATTGACCCCCGAGTTCATAGAGAAATGGCAGTTCGAGAAAGAGTGTAATTAAGTAATATGTAATAATAAAAAATAATAATTTCTTCAAGTTGTTGCTTTTTATTTATTTGCCTACCCACTTTATTGTAAACTCGAAATATTTTTAATTTAATGTCCTTATTTAATAAAGACTAAATTAATAACTAAATAATCGATAAACACTGAATAATCACAGACATTAACTTTTTCATGAGAGGTATTATCTTTCTAGGTTATCGATATTATTTTCTCCTCCCTAGGCGATAATAATATCGATAACACCTCTAAAAGTTACAGCCTATATACATGTCCCACTGCTGGGCACAGGCCTCCTCTCATTTCTGAGAGGGTTTTAGGGCAAGGAAAGGTCCGTCGCGCTGCCCCAATGCGTGTTGGCGAACTTCACATGTCTTCGAAATATATTTATTTTTAATTGTCAGACATGCAGGTTTTCTCTCGATGTTTTCCTTCACCACCGAGCACGTGGTAAATCAGCACTTAAAATTGCAATTAACAATTTCATTGGTGCCGGTAGCGATCGAACCCGGGTTTCTTGCGTACCTACTGTGAAACTTATAGAGAGCGCTAACCATCTGAGCTACCACGGCTCATTTTACAAATATAACTTTTATTTTTACAACATAATCGTAAAATACTGGTATTTCACACCCCACCACCCCTAACATCACTACAATATGCCCCTGCCCCCGACCCGTATCGTGCGATAGAGAGAGTTGCAAGTTTTGAAGGCAATTGCCTACATTTTCTTTTAGAAATATTGTTTCCGGCGATAACGTTTTTACCCCCTAAAACTTTACAAACTAAGACAATTTTGGTGTTATTCGATTCAGTGCACTTTAATCTAGGCCTGTACGTTTTACTTTTTTAGTAATCAGTTTAGATTAATAAAAAAAAAATTAAAACGCTCGAGGAAGTTTTTAAGTCAAAAATATAGATATTTAGATGCTAATAACTTATATTTTATATAATATTTCTTTAAAATAAAAACGTACGGGCCTAGTTTTTTATCATATGTACAACATTTCTAAAAACTATTAAAATTGGACTATATTTACGGAGGGGAAAACGTTATCGCTTTTTGTATGAAAATTTACAGCTTCACATTCCTCTTAATGTGTACTCTTCGCGTAAATATAAGAAATCATTATAGAATTAGTTTTATATTGTTACACTAAAATCTATTTGTATTTTATCGGATGTTAGAATATTAATGGTAAACTTAGCTTCATAAACCTTGCACTAGAGTAAATACTTTATTAAATTGTTATAAAACTGAAGCGAGTTATTGTACGGTAGCCATCAATCATAATTTACACAGCCATTGTTATTGCAGCCCTGCGTAATCTTTCATGTCCGAATCTTTTATTAAGGTGCTGTATTGGATAAAATATAAGGTTTAAGTGTGCTTATATTGTTCAAGCAATGAAATTTTACTGAAGTCTGTTTTAAAATATTATTAAGTATGACTTAAAAATTAAAGTTAAAATTAAATGTGCTCTATAACTGTGAATTATTATCATACAAGGTAACTTAAAATAACGGTTTTGTAGCTAGTTTTGGATAAGGAAATGTAATTTTTGATGTAGTTGCCATGTTTCGCAAAGCAATTTCCTGGATATCTCACATTGAATTTTTAGGGATTCATACCTCAAATAGAAAAATGTAACATTCGTTTGATCACTTTGTTGTCAGTCAATGTGTCCTTTGGTTATGGTCTCTTTTTCTGAACAGGTAAAGTTATAAATTTTAAATTAATATTAAATACGAAGATCCACTGTCCCTTGGAGACGTAAGAAATTCAAGATTCTTAATCAACGCATTAAAAAGATCCAAACTTATAAGTCAGATATTTAGATACTCACAAACTCACTTATCAAAAACTATGGGGTACTTACAGTTAGTGGCATACCGGTTCCCCGTGTAGTTTAGGGTAAGAATACTCACTACCCCATATCTTCCCATGACTGTCGTAAGAGGCGACAGAGGGAAACTGAGGCAGAAGATGGGCAGCAGCATCTTTCTGATAACAGAAATATACTTATATATTAAAAATAAAAAAACTGAGGTTGACAATGCGCTCGCCAAGCGTGACAACTATAGCAATATACCCCCAATGAATAAAATTACGAAGAGACGGCCCTCAGTCCCCGGCGGCCCCGCTGTTCCTGGTTAATCTAAAAATCTAAAAATCTCCGGTGGAGATACGGTGGCTACCAAAGAAGACTCCACCTGGCAACATATAATGCACCTACCCTGAGGAGTCACGAGAAGATCCTGGAGCTGGAAGAGATAGACAAGTAGCGTTTGAATATTATAGGATTATCCGAGGTCCGAAGGGAGGGTAAAGACATGGTAATCCTCGAATCCGGCAACTTGTTCTATCACCGGGAGGGCGGTCATCTATCCCAAGGAGGTGTCGGATTTATCGGCCACAAGTCTATCGTTAAAAACGTTGTAAAGATTGAGATTGTGTTGACGAGGGTTACGTACCTTATACTCACAATTACCAAAAGGTATTCGCTGAAGGTCATATAGACTTATGCGCCAACCTCGGCAAATCGCGATGATGAGGTGGAGGAAATTTATGAGGATAATATGTCTAGAGCCATGTATTCCTCCAAAACCCACTATACTGTGTTATTGGGAGACTTCAACGCAAAACTAGGTCCTAAAGAGAACGGTGAGCTGAAGGTTGAGAAATTTGAAATAGGGCAAAGAAACCCAAGAAGCCAGTAGCTGGCGGACTTCATGGAGAAAGGAGGACCTTTTTATGATGAACTCTTTCTTCCAAAAGCGGCCCCACAGAAAGTGGACCTGGTCGAGCCTCGATGGATCGACAAAAAATGAGATTGACTTAAATATGACGACTAGATTACAAATGACTCAGTGATCGCGAGGGTGAGAATCGGCAGCAGTCATCGAATGGTGGAAGGCATACTGAACATAAATATTAAGTTGGAGAGCTCTCGTCTAATAAAGTCAACGCTCCGTCTCCATCGTGCTCTAATCCAAAGTTCCGAAACTTTTCAGCTTGCGCTATAAAACCGTTGTCAATGACTAGGAGTTCGCAATGCCGTGGACTTTATGAATGACAAGCTCCTTAAAACTGTCAATGATGTCGGAGCTAAGTTCTGCAAGACCCGCCGCAGAAGAACACAAAAACTCTCTGATCACATTTTTAATCTCGTGGCTCTTGGACGGGAGATGAGGCTGCAGTGTTCAGTAGATTTGAAAGAATACAGGCAACTGAACAGACAGATCTCCAAATGCATGCGGCGGGACTTACGCAACTTTAATACTGCTCGTATTAAAGAAGCGATTGAGCGGAACCAGGGCTCCAAAATATTTGTTAGAGATCTGTCTGCCAGAAAGTTCCAACTTTCGGAGCTGGAGACCGAATGTGGCAGCATGGTTACCGAGACATCTGAGATTTTGAGTGGGATTGAGAGGTTCTATGGGCAGCTGTACACTTCATCGTTGGAGCCACACGCAATTGTGAGTAATGGTCCAAGAGCAAGTCTTAGCCGACACTATTCCGATAGTATTTTGGACGTCAGTGTAAGTGAGATTAGAATGACGCTCCAGCACCTTAAAAACCGCAAGGCCCCAGGCGAGGATGGAATTGCAGCCGAGTTTCTGAAAGCGGGTGGAAAACCGGAACTTTAAGTCCTTCAGAAGATTTTTAATTCCGTTCTCTATGGTGGCACTACACCGGAGGCGTAGAGCAGAAGTACGGTAGGTCTTGTTCTTCAAGAAAGGCGACAATGCTCTCTTGAAGAACTACAGACAGATTTCCCTTCTGAGCCGCGTCTACGTGCTGTTTTCGAGAGTCATAACGAATCGTCTCGCATGCAGACTCGACGACTTTCAGACTCTCGAACAAGCTGGTTTCCGAAAAAGCTTTAGCACCATAAATCAAATACATACCCATCGGCAAATTGTACAGAAGTCCGACGAGTACAATTTACCACTATGTCTGGCGTATGTGGACTATGAGAAAGCCTTTATTCCGTCGAAATTCGGGCGGTGCTGCACTCCTTTCAGCGATGCCCAGTCGACTGTTGGTATATCGAAGTGATGAAGTGTTTGTACAGTAGGGCTACGATGGCTATCCGAGTATAGAACTAGAGTACGAAACTTATCCAACTGCAGAGAGGTGTAAGACAGAGGTGTATTGGAAGAAGTTTTCAAGCTTCTGGGCTGTAAAGGATACGGTATTAATATCAACGGCGATTACATCACTTATCTTAGATTTGCTGCTGATATAGTCCTTATGGCAGAATTGCTGGAGCACCTAAGATGCGCAATGACCTCGATAGTGCCTCGCAACGGATAGATAGGTCTTAAGATGAACATGGACAAAACAAAGATCATGTATAACGTCCATGTCACACCCATGCCGGTAGTTGTTAGGAGCACTCAGCTCGTAGTAGTTGACGAGTATCTTTACCTAGGTCAAACAGCGCGACTAGTTAAGTCCAACCTTGGACAAGAGACAAATCAACGGATTCAACGCAGCTGTGCAGCGTTCGGGAGATTTCGTTACATATTCTCGTCAGGTATATCTCAAAACTTGAAAACGAGACTGTACAACCAGTGGATGACTTATGGATTTGAGGCGTGGTTTTTCACTGCAGGCCATGCGAGGAATCTCAAGGTCGCACAGCGAGCTGTAGAGAGGGCTATTCTCAGGGTTTCTCTGTGTGATAAACTTAGAAATGAGGTATTCCGCAGGAAAACCAGAGTGACCAACATAGCCCAACATATCAGTAAGCTGAATTGGCAATGGGCCGATCATATAGCTCGAAGAACCGACAACCGATGGGGCAAAAAGGTTTTCGAGTGGCGGCCTTGCACCATCATACGAAGTCTAGGGCGATCCCCCACTAGATGGAGTGACGACCTGGTATGTCATGCAGGTAGCTCAAGGCCGTGCTTTTTGGCATTCCTTATTCCTTAGGGGAGGCCTATGATCAGCAGTGGACTTGTGAAGGACTGATGATTATGATTATGACTTACCGTTCACTTACAATCATAAAATTTGACAAAAAGCAAAGTCTCCCACAAGTTATTTTACTTACCTTTTCGTGAGAGCAAGGTATGGTGCTTACCTTACCTTTCATTCCCGGAATAGATGAACCATCCACATACATAATTAAATTTATATGGAACCCTCAGAGCGCGAGTCCTATTCAATCTTGTCCGGTTTTTTTGTATAAATAATGCACCAGAGATACGTGACAAAGTTTGGTCGCAAATATTAACAAAGCTCCCCGAGAAATTGTGCAATTAGATCACCAGCTTTCTTGCAGATCGGAGCATCATGGTCGTTGTAGACGTTGCATGCTCCGACTACAAGCCAATTAATGCCAGTGTTGCACAAGGCTGCGTGCTATCACTAAAGTTGTTTCTTTTGCATATCTATGATATGTTGCGAAGTGGTAACATTCTTTGCTATGCAGATGACAGCACTAGTGATGTTCTACACACCGGCCGTGCCAATATTGCTCTGAAGTCTTGGATTGGCGTGACTAAATCTAGTCGAGTTTAATCCTCAGAAGGCACAAAATTGAGCTTTCCGCTGAACCCTTTTGACGTATCTCCTCAGTTTGAAGGCACTCCCCTTGTTGCCTCAGCCAGTATCGGAATCCTCGGCGTCGACATATCGAGTGCTGTGTAGTTTGTGGTCACTTGGAAGAGAAGGCTAAATTGGCGTCTAAAAAGCTTGGCGTGCTCAGCAGAGCGGGACAGTATTTCATGCCGCTACACCGCCTGCAACTTTACAAGGCGCAGGTTCGACCTCACATGGAATACTGTTCCCATCTCTGGGCAGCAGCTCCCCAGTGCTAGCTCCTTCGACTTGACCACATCCAGTGCAGAGCGGCTCGAATCTTCGATTACCGAGTCCTTACCGATCGGCTCAATTCACTGGCGCTGCGAAGAGATGTACCCTTTTCACTTTCTTTCGAATTTACCACGGGGAGTGCTCTGAGTAATTGTTTGGATTAATCCCAGCCGCCAAATTTTACGAACGCACATCGCGGCAAAACTCCCGATACCTTCTACACCATCTGGATGCTTGGCGGTCCACCACAATGGTGTTTTCGTTTACGTTTACGTTTCACTAGAAATTTTCTTCCGCGTACGACCTATCTGCAGAATAATTTACCCCCATGGACGTATAAATAAGGCGGACAGAATTTTGTTAAGAAAAGACTGATGCACTGTAATGGCGGCGGTGCAAGCATGTTTGCGTGTTATATAGGGTTATCATGTAAAACAAAATTTCCCCATTTTTTTTATAAAACAATCTGTCAAAATATAACACAACTTTGATGTAATACTAATTTATTATTACGTAACTAATAAAAATAATACTTTTGACTATTAAAAAATCAAAGAATTTAAAATTTAGATTTTGATTGAAATCGAATTATTCTATGTCAATCAATTTCCATTTAAATTAATTTTTTTGCAAACATTATATTATACAAAAATTGTGTTATATTATTGGAACGAAATATATTATAAATATTTTTTACGAAATATATAACAAATAAACATATTATAGATAACCAAAAAATTTAATATAAAATTAATTTAAAATATATTATTTTAGAATTAGTATGAAAACATTTAGAAACAGCATGGTAGCGATCACCTCACTCTCAGGGGTTACTATCAGTCATGTACTCTTTAGTAGTATACCCTAATAATCCAAACTAAACAATTTTTGCTTGCTAAAAATTTTAAACTGATAGATAAGGCCTGCATATTTTCTGGGACTTTGATATGAAAGCGTATACATGAAGGAATTACTGATTCTTTTGAGTCGATTAACTGGTATAACTAACTTGTGCTTGTTCCTAGTATTTACAGAATATACATCACTAAATACAAATACGTACATTAAATTTCCGAAGTTAATATATTTATTTATTTAAATTTTCTGCAAGTGTAAATTATAGTTATTATTTATGATAATTAATAGAATCAGGCATTACTTTGCGGAAATCCATCATATTAAATTTGGTAAAAAATTATATATATATATATATATATATATATATATATATATATATATATTTAATAACTCTTACCTTGTGCTCTATCCCTGAAAATGTGTGGTCAAATTCCAAGCTTACAAAAACCCTGTCATTTTTTTTAAACGTTACACCCACACTAGGATTTTCTCCTGTATCGTGGAGGCAGTTTACAAACATATGTTGCACAAGGACAAACATCCAGACCCGGGACAATTATTTGTAGGCCATACAAATACTTGTTCCGTGCGGGATTCGAACCCACGGCCCCAAGCATTGCAACTCATTGCTAAGCCACTATGCCATGGAGCCGTCTATTGGCAATAAACTTCTCTAATATTTTTGTAAGTATATACTTTTGCTGTCTTCCATTGTACATTGTAATGTTTTCCTTAATAATCTTTCCTACAACCATTTCGCAAGTACAACAAATATTAAATAAATCGTTAGATGGAAAACGTAAACCTCCTAAAGTTTTCAAATTTATTAATTTATGAAAGAAATGCGGTGCATTTTTGGCATTTAGTTTTTCTTTTGTTGCATAATGACCAATGCTACCCGGCAGATATCCTATTATTAACTTACTACAAAATGCATATAACTGCATTATAATCGATCGGGTAATTTTTCAGAAAAATTATAACAAAAAAGTACACATAAAACAACCTTAAGAAGTTTTTGGGCACACATATATACCGTATCCGTGCCGACGTGGGTAAAAATAGCAATTTCCCAAATTTCGGGTAATTTTCCCTATAAATATAATTAACAACACTGATCACGTGACTCATGTTTTGTGTTCCAAAAATAGCATTTTAATTTAAGACATAAAATTCTCAAATAAGTGATTATAATTACTGAGTCACCTATGAAAGGTGATTCCTTGATGTTTTTTGATAAAACCACTATGATTTTTACAAAATTTAACGACGCAAGACGGCATATTGATTTTTGTTTTTACTTACGCCAACTACTTCTCTCGGACGACGTTTATTGCGTAATGGCGGGCGCTAGACTTATTATTAGTGTGAATGTATGCGTGACCCCTTGTACGTACACGCGAGCTGACATATTATGGGTGCCTCGCTGAGTTGTATAGCGAGATTCAGTCCGCCTTATTTATACGTCCATGTTTACCCCCGGCGATTTTTGCGGACCAATACGACTTAGGGACCTTCAAGAAAAGAGGTTTCTTCTTTTTAAAAGGCAGCCAACTCACCTATATTTCTCTTGGTGTTGCAGTTGTTAATGAGCGGCAGTAGTCACTTACCTCAGGTGAGCCGCATGCTCGTTTGCTCCCTCTCCTATATAAAAAAAATATTTTAATAAATTTTTTGTGCGCAAATGAGAACGCGTATGTACTTTTTAAACTTTTATTCAAACATTTGCACTCACATTTATCGATAGATAATTCATATTATGCATAGATGCTGAGACAGTTATTGCAAAGATATAAAGAATCTCATATCTCTGTTTTATTTGGCTATAATTACATCATTTTATTTATTTTTATTTAATTTGATACCATAATTCATAAAAATAGTAAAATTTGCTTGGCGGTAAGGAAAAACATAATTTCTATTTTTATGATTCCAGTTTCTTTTAATTCCATATTGACGGTTCTGCTTAAAAAGTTTGAGAAATTCGATAAACCTATTGACATAATAGTATAACATAATATAGTTTAGAAAACGATTACTGCATTATTATAATTATAATCATTATTATTATAATCACGACTGTGCCGATCAAAGACATACGTGTTACAAAACATAATAATAACTGTGGTGTGACTAATATTTTTTTTAAACTGTGGCAGGCCGCTGAAACTTAAATGACGCTGCATGGCAAGCTTCAAACGTCTGTTCAAACTTTGCGCACATGCGTTAATGCCCGTACCATATTCAGCAACTTTGTGTGGCGCCGGCTTAAGTTGACAAACGAGAATATAGATAATGATGACGAGCCTATAGTCGTCTATCTTATATTAAGAATCAAAATGCAGATGCTTTGTCACCTGAGAATAAAGATGAAATACTTCGTTACCAGTAAAAGCATTTCTAATACGAAATACAGCATTTTTTTGCTGCTATTTTACGCAGTTATTCTACCCCAGTTCCTCCTCAGTCGAGCTAACTAATTCGTGCTGCGGTCATAATACACTACAGTGACAATCTGACATGTATTAAATACTATATAAAATGTATTTCATCTTTATGTATCATCTTATATTAAATAAATGAATATTTTGATAGACATACAGAACAGTTTTAGTATCACGGGACTGAATTAAGGTCATATGTGTTCATGTCACGTAATATAGGAATGGCTGATGTGAGTGAGTTTCAAGGTATGTTTACGTTGTGACAAATAAATAATAAAATATTATGAATAAAAAGAAATAGTGTACAGATTGTGAGCAGCCATGAAATGGCTTTTGGATTAATTTTTTAAGCATTACAATTTACACAAATTTGTTGCCCGGTAGAGATCGCTTCTAAGCGATAAGTCCGCCAATTGTACTTTTAAGTAATTTTTTGTTTTTTTCTCTCATATGTTTTTCTGGTGTACATTAAAGTATATTTCATTCATTTAAATCAATAAAAGCTTTGTAGACATTTGTAAATAAATTATTGTATAATTTGAAAATATGTAAAACAAAAAATACTTATTTTTCCAACATTTAACAGTATTTTCAATGATATGCAATAGATAAGCGCACATATTACGAAGTAAAATTTTATTTTTTAAATAAATTTAAAAGTCAAAGAGCGTACATGCGGACGTGCACGCGTTCGTAGATTCTTTTTAAATAGTATTGAGAATTTAATAATCTTGAGGATGACAACGCATCGTCATTTTGATATTTAATCGAAGATTGACGTAGATGTTTTCGGGTCGCTATTAGAATGTTCTTACCAGTAAGCTTTTTAAAAAGATTAAATACAATTTAAAACAGTAGTTAGATTTCATTTCAAAAAATTGTAATTATCAGTGGAAAGAAACTATTAATAAAATGATATAAGATTAAACAAGTTACCAGTCTACAATCGAGTTTTTATTCCATTGTATTAGGATTTTTAAAGGCTTTCGTTTCACTCACAAAATCCTCTACTAAATCGTATGCCGATTTCCTAAATTCACGGATAAAGTAGCTTTAATCAACGTTAAAGGAATTCGATTTCCTTTAATATTTTGTCGTGATTCAGATCACAGATTTAAGTTTTTGTAAATTTATGTCCTTATGTCATGCGTTTTCATCTTCGTGTTTTATATCTTACTATAAAGGTTAAAATTAAGTAAAACTTATTTAAAATTACATTAAATAGAGAATACTGAAGTCAAAGGCGAGTGAGAGCTCAGCTCACCAACCCTCCTGTTCCATAATATTGTTAAAAGTTAATACGTGCGTTTTTTAATTTCTAATTTAGTATTTTAATTATGTTTTTAAGATATTTAGTTTTAGTAATCAAAATACAGTTACCAATAAAAATATTCTGTAAGAGAAATCTGTCTTACTTAATACAAACATTTTTAATTTTGTTACTTTTCTGTAACTAAAGGTCGTTAAATTTATTATTGGAAACTTTAAAAATATTTCAAATTATATAAAATTTAAAACTAAAGTGGACGTAATTTATACCTGAACCTGACATCAAATTGAATGAGAAATTGAACGTGGTCGGTCAAATAGCGACAGGTAATTAAATAACTCACTCGACTTTTTGAAACGGTTTCGAAGTCAAATTAAAAATGTTAAAAGTTTATTTCTGAAATTGTTAGAGAAACATGCATTTTGCATAACTTTTAAAATATCTGAACGTAATATTAAATAAGTAATGATTTAATAAATTCAATAATTAAGTATTCTCTATTTAATTATTTATCTACGATATAATAGGTATATTATATTTTTCAATCATCAGATAAAAGTTATCCGTCGAATCAATGTTTACCTGACTAAATATAAAAGTGAAACAATTGAACTATTTTACTCATACAGGTGTTATTTTTAATTCGCTTATATTGTATTTGGAAGTAAAGACTAGAAATGAGTTGGATCATGTAGACGATATCATGGGGGTCATAGGGGCAAAAAGTTCTCATTACACTCTTAGGGGGTCAAAATGGACAAAAATCAAAAAATTAAAAATTTATATTTTGGCTATACTCGTAACTCCGCCTCCTTCGGAGGTTTTTACACAGTCCTTACTTCCGCATCCCATTTGTTTATCTTAAGAGTAACTTTATATGACGGTTGAAAAATCGGGCCTAAATGTCACTGTCAGAAATGTTAAATAGGTATTAGACACATCCTTAATTTTAATTAAATTTTAATAAAATTAATATATAATTTTTTGAAAATATCAGATTACCTGAAATTGTTTGCAAAACGAGAATTTTGATTCAAATAATTCCTTAACATGATTAACATGAAAGTCTACTTCTACGGGTTCCACTTAGAATTACATATTTAATACTCCGTTGAACAAAATACTTTTAACAAAGCTGACCTTAAACTGGACTGGATAAACTGGAAAGACATTGCCTTAAAAATATATATACAACATGTAACAAAAACCCTGTGGTTCCCGTTAAGTGCGTTATCAGAGTCAGTATTCAAACGTAAAGAAATAACTTTTATTCAAAAAACTTGAACATTAAAAAAAATATTTTAAAATAAAAATAATAATTTGTGAATTTTATTGGTTTTATTACCTCTGCATTATCCGGTGAATAAGAGGATTGTGAAAGACCCCCTTCACTGATGCTCGTGTCAGTTAGAAGTAATAAAACCACATACAATTTGCAATTTTGCATGCCGAGCGCAAAGCGCGTGGGTATGTTCTACTAACGCCTAAAAATCAAAATTTCACCGTTTTGTCGCATGAAATCGTATCCAGCAATCATATTACACATATAAATGATATAAAAAGCACATTGCTAGAAATATAAATGATTGTTGAACTTATTAATATTTTTTTTTAAATCGATTTATTGCTATTTTAAAATAAAAAAGGGGTTTTAGTGGCTTATGGTGTGGATTTATCATGTCCCCAAGGCTTGTAAACACTATAACTTTTGTAAATATCAATTGTTTAACTCAATCTATTTATTAATCTCTTCACCTATCACGTGGGAAACCACTGAATGTAAATGGCAGTGTAATTTTATTTTGTTTAGCTATAATAAATTTTTTTCGGCTCGAAAATGGCGTTTTCGAGGGTGCTGAAGCCAATAGTGTTGTTGAAATGTAAATCCAAGGTGGCGGCTGCAATAGGTATAATTTTTTTCATCATGGGTGTCTTTTTCATGGGTTTCGAGAATGTTGAAGCCGACAGTGCTGTCGAAATGTAAATCCAAGATGGCGGCTGAAGTAGGTACCAATTTTTTCATCATGAGTGTCATTTTCATGGTTTTCGAGGGTGTCGAAGACGATAGTGCTGTCGAAATGTAAATCCAAGATGGCGGCTGCAAGGGGTATAAATTTTTTCATCATGGGTGTCATTTTCATGGGTTTCAAGGGTGTTGAAGCCGATAGTGCTGTCGAAATATAAATCCAAGATGGCGGCTGAAGTAGGTACCAATTTTTTCATCATGGGTGTCATTTTCATGGTTTGCAAGGGTGTTGAAGCCGACAGTGCTGTTGAAATGTAAATCCAAGATGGCGGCTGCAATATATATCAATTTTTTTCGTCATGTGTCATTTTCATGGGCTTCGAGGGTGTTGAAGCCGATAGTGCTGTCGAAATGTAAATCCAAGATGGCGGCTGAAGTAGGTACCAAATGTTTTCATCATGGATATCATTTTCATGGTTTTCGAGGGTGTTGCAGCCGATAGTGCTGTCGAAATGTAAATCCAACATGGCGGCTGCAATAGATATCAATTTTTTCATCATGGGTGTCATTTTCATGGTTTTCGAGGGTGCTGAAGCCGATAGTGATGTCGAAATGTAAATCCAAGATAGCGGCTGAAGTAAGTACCAAATTTTTTCATCATGGATATCATTTTCATGGTTTTCGAGGGTGTTGCAGCCGATAGTGCTGTCGAAATGTAAATCCAACATGGCGGCTGCAATAGATATCAATTTTTTCATCATGGGTGTCATTTTCATGGTTTTCGAGGGTGCTGAAGCCGATAGTGCTGTCGAAATGTAAATCCAAGGTGGCGGCTGCAATAGGTATAAAGTTTTTCATCATGGGTGTCATTTTCATGGTTTTCGAGGGTATTGAAGCCGATAGTGCTGTCGAAATGTAAATCCAAGATGGCGGCTGAAGTAGGTACCAATTTTTTCATCATGGGTGTCATTTTCATGGTTTTCAAGGGTGTTGAAGCCGATAGTGCTGTCGAAATGTAAATCCAAGATGGCGGCTGAAGTAGGTACCAAATGTTTTCATCATGGATATCATTTTCATGGTTTTCGAGGGTGTTGCAGCCGATAGTGCTGTCGAAATGTAAATCCAACATGGCGGCTGCAATAGATATCAATTTTTTCATCATGGGTGTCATTTTCATGGTTTTCGAGGGTGCTGAAGCCGATAGTGATGTCGAAATGTAAATCCAAGATAGCGCTTGAAGTAAGTACCAAATTTTTTGATCATGGATATCATTTTCATGGTTTTCGAGGGTGTTGCAGCCGATAGTGCTGTCGAAATGTAAATCCAACATGGCGGCTGCAATAGATATCAATTTTTTCATCATGGGTGTCATTTTCATGGTTTTCGAGGGGTGCTGAAGCCGATAGTGCTGTCGAAATGTAAATCCAAGGTGGCGGCTGCAATAGGTATAAAGTTTTCCATCATGGGTGTCATTTTCATGGTTTTCGAGGGTGTTGAAGCCGATAGTGCTGTCGAAATGTAAATCCAAGATGGCGGCTGAAGTAGGTACCAATTTTTTCATCATGGGTGTCATTTTCATGGTTTTCAAGGGTGTTGAAGCCGATAGTGCTCTAGAAATGTAAAGCCAAGATGGCGGCTGCAATAGGTATAAATTTTTTCATCATGGGTGTCATTTTCATGGGTTTCGATGGTGTTGAAGCCGATAGTGCTGTCGAAATGTATTTAAACTACTTTAAAAAATCCGTTTATCATGCTTTACGTTATTTTTAATGCGTAGGCATGCTCAATTGGATTTACCAATATATTTTTAATTATAATAAAATTTTTTAATGTTCAAGATTTTGAAAATAGTTATTTCTTTACGTACCACAGGGTTTTTGTTACACGTATAATAAATTGAAGTAAAAAATCAGTATGATATGGGGTATTGTTTTTTTGTTCATAAAGACTGCTTCCGTTAAGGTTCTAATAAGCTTATTTAATTTTGTTGTCTATTTGTTTAAGCTCTCCGTACATAGATAGTCACATGAATTTAAGGTTAAAGAACTATATGAAGCAAATAAAATTTTGGTACGAATTTTGGACGAATGACGATGTTGTTATCGAGCTATTTACTTACAAGTAACAGGAGATAAGAAGCGAGTGGGAAGACTTAATGTTTATAAATCACCCTGGGGCGTATTAAATCCCATACACGGCGAGCGAGTTATCAGATAGTACAACATGCATTACTTCTTGTGGTGTTTATATTCTGCGTTAATATTTATTTATTTAATTCGTTATTGTTATTTCTAAAATTATTGCATACCTTAAGCGAAAGCGCAAGGTATTGCATACCTTAAGCGAAAGCGCAAGGTAATGTTCTACTATCGCCTAAAAATTAAAATTCCAACATTTTATCGAATAAAATCGTATCTAGCAATCATATTATACATATAAATGATATAAAAAGCACATTGTTAGAAAGATAAATGATTGTTGAACTAATTAATATTTTTTTTAAATCGATTAATTGCTATTTTTAAATAAAAAAAGGATTTTAGTGGTTTATGGTGTGGATTTATCATGTCCCTGTGGCTTGTAAACAATATAACTTTTGAAAATATCAATTGTTTAACTCAATCTATTTTTTAATCTCTTCATCTATCATGTGGGAAGCCACTGAATGTAAATGGCAGTGTAATTTTGTTTTGTTTAGCTATAATTAATTTTTTTCGGCTCCAAAATGGCGAAATTTTCGTTGATTTGGTTGCCTCGTATATAAATTGTTTCTGTAAATGGGGATTTACAGCCACAGAGTATTTTAGTTCACAGAGTACCTTTGTATTAAGTTTAGTTCGGCTTCAGTCGCCGTCGTGAGTGGACATTGTTTCGGTTGTTTTCAGCGGCTCAAAAAGATCGCTGTACAAATACACAATATTCGAATAACCAAATTTCTTAAATACTTGATTATAATAATAATAAGAGATTTTTTTATTACAATATTTAAAAGCACATAATAAATAATAGTAGTACGTACTAAAAGTAAGTAGTATATTTTTTTTTGTCATGGGTGACATTTTCATGCTTTTCGAGGGTGTCGAAACCGATAGGGTTGTCGAAATGTAAATCCAAGATGGCGGCCGCAATAGGTATCAATTTTTTCATCATGGGTGTCATTTTATTTTATTTATTTATTTAAGCTTTATTTGCACACATAAAAAAATGTACAAAACGGCGGACTTAATGCCTAAAGGCATTCTCTACCAGTCTACCTTTGGTTTGTGCAGAGAATCTAGTGATGGGTGCAAAACTCATAATTAAAAAAAAATTAAAGGTTTAAGGAAAAAATACAAAATTATAATATAATGATAATAAATACAATACACGTACATATACATTTACATTACTACTTACATGCATACAATAGTATTTTATACATATACACAAGTACCCACAATAAATACATACACAATAAATAAATATGATATTTTTATATTATACATACTTGAGAATATAACAGTTTCCGAAGTTTTTAAATTTTTTATTATTATCCGAAACTACTACTGCTTCGTTAAGTAATATTCCCAGAGTAAACGTTTAAATATAGGTTTATTTTTTGCTTCTTTTATATTTCTGGGTAACATGTTCCAGAGTCTTACTGCATTTGAAGTGAAAGAATTGTGAGAGAAGCCCGTGCGACAGAAAGGAACATGAAGAGTTAGATTTTCCGCGGAACGGAGACATCGGTTGTGAGAATCGCCCTGATACTGAAATTTGCATTTCAGATATGCAGGGACAAACGGATCGTGTAAAATAGAGAATAGCGTAGAAAGGATTCTAAAAGATCTACGAAGTGGAAGAGGCAGCCATTTGAGCTGAGAACGGAATGAAGAAACGTGATCGAATTTACGTAAGCCAAAGATAAAGCGAATACAATTATTGAGAAGACGATCCAGTTTGTTAAGAAGTTCTTGAGAGGCATCAGCGTAGCATACATCTGCATAATCTAGTATTGGTAATACGAGCGTTTGAACCAACATTACCTTTGTTCTCACTGGAAGAAAATTCTTGAGTCGATACAGACAACGCAAGGTGTTGATAACTTTTTTGCTGACTTCCGTGACTTGCGGCCGCCAACTTAGACTGCTGTCAATGATAAGTCCTAGATTTTTCACAGTAGCTGAATAAGGTATGACAGCATTATTAAAAGTTACTGGTGGCAGTGAATTAAAATCCAATGTAGATAAGCGACGGCTACTTCCAACTACAATTGCCTGGCACTTGGTAGGATTAACAGTAATACCGAATTTGCTAGACCAATCAGAGATACGAGTGAGGTCAGAGTTTAGCTCAGTGATCGCATCTTCGATATCGTTAACATCAGACTGAGCATATATTTGTAAGTCATCGGCATAGAGATGGTACGTGCAGCGAATGTGAGATGTAATGATATTTATAAAAATTGAAAACAAAAGAGGTGAGAGAATTTTGCCTTGAGGAACGCCAGCAACCAGCGTGGACCAGTCAGAAATAACTGGACCCACGCGAACAGCCTGCTGACGTCCCTGAAGATAGGATGCGAACCATTCCCGCGCTGATGAGGAGAAACGAATGTGAGAAAGTATTGTAAGAAGGATGTTGTGATCAACAGCATTAAAAGCGTTTGAGAAATCAATTAAAACTAACACAGTTAATTTTGACTCCTCCATACCTATACGTAAATCTTCCGTAACTTTAAGCAGGGCTGTTGTTGTACTATGTCCTGGCCTGAAACCTGATTGATAGCTACTTAAAAAGTTATTTTTAAAAACGTAGTCAGAAATTTGTCTGTGAGCGACAGCTTCAAGTACTTTTGATAAAAAAGGAAGAATAGAGATAGGACGAAAGTGAGAATGAGAACTAGGATTATTTATTTTTGGAAGTGGGAGAACAAAAGCATTTCACCATAGTGAAGGAAAAACCCCAGTATTAAATGAAAAATTTATTATGTGGGTAAGTACTGGTAAGACATAATCGAGGATGAGATTGATCATGATTCTGCTCAAATCATCAGAGCCTACTGCGGCGGACTTGATGGAAGAAATTGACTTTTTTATATCCTCATCAGTAACGGGAGAAAAATTGAAAGAGCTTTTGTAAAATTTTGGAAGAGAATTAACATGGGCAATAGTAGTAGATTTAATTGACGAATGCAGCTGTGGTGCAGTAGAAAAGTATGTATTAAGTTGATTAACAGAGAAGATTGAAGGATCAAAGTTAGAAGCAGGTTTACCTATCCCGATTGATTTTAAAAATTTCCACGAATCAGCCATAGAAGCGTTAAGGATATTTCGATGAATATAACGGCGTTTAGCTGCCCGCACCATCTGATTACACCACTTCCTAGCGGCTTTGAATCGAGTCCAGTTAACAGTACACTGATTACTCTTATATTTACTAAATTCTCGATCACGCTTTGCCATAGCCCTACGGATATCCTCAGTAATCCACGGCGCAGGAGATCGTTTCAGTCTGACTTTGTGTGGAGGAGCGTGTTTATCAAACAACTTCTGTATATTTGAATTAAAAAGAGCTACTTTTTCGTCAACACTCTCTGCGCTGAAAGTATCACTCCAATCTATACTACAAGCACCTTGCTGAAGTTCTTCAACATTAAGTCTCGCTAGATTACGCAGATGTACCATCACATGATTGACCTTAGGACATTTAATCCTATAAGAAATATACAGTAAATCGTGCCGCGAAAACCCAGGGGCGGGAGAGTTGACCGTGGCCGACGACATGGTCTTCAGAAGCGACCACTATTAAATCTATTAAAGAATCAGCAGTATCAAGATTGTGGTGTGTGGGGTCGAGAGGAAGAAGTCACAAATTAAAGGAGTTCATAACTGTATACAATTCACGCGACCTCACAGAGTTACAGAGAATATCGGTATTGAAGTCTCCCATTATAATAAAGTGCTGATAATCAGAGCCGATAGAAAAAAGAGCCGTTTCAAGGTCACAAAAATAATTAACTCCTGGTGGACAGTAAATTGCACCGAGAACAGTCTTAGTCCCACTGATGGTGATCTCCAAGAACATGTATTCTATTGTACCAGAATAAACAGAAGAAGAAGCACATAATTGTTTATAGGGTATACCATTACGTAAGTATACCGCTACACCACCACCTCTTTGTCCGTACGATCATTTCTTAAGAGGACAAAACCAGGTATTTCAAAGGAGGTGGACGGTAAGGTAGGTTTTAACCAGCTTTCCGAAACAAGTATCGCGGAAATTGACTGATTATGAAAAGTATCAACAAGTTCATTATAATGTTGCGGAATGCTCTGAGCGTTAATGTAGCAAACGTTAAAGTTATTAGTCAAACCATGAAATTTTTGAGTAAGCAGATAACGAAGAGTAGTAGGTTCCGAAAAAGAGTCATTTAGTGAAAAAAAAGAAGAATCTGAATCAGCAGAGAAGAATAGTTCATTGGTATCAGAATCTGTCATAATATATGATTATACTTATGATATATGTATATATATTATTTATATAAAGTATATATATATATATATATATATATATATATATATATATATATATATATAGTCTAAAAAAATAGAAAAAAAACCCTATTTACTGATAATTGCACTGCAAACAAACGCGCCGGTAAACTGTTTACAAAAGAAAAATTAAAATATGACACGAAAACAACTAGTAATACTTACTACAAGAAAGTATCTAATTTTAATTATTTACAATTGCAGAGACAACAAAAATCATACGTATTGAAAAAAGGAAAAAAAACATATGTTAATCACTACGAGAAGTGATAATTTAAAGGAAAAAAAAAATACTCTAAAGCGTAATTTCACGAAATTTAAGGTTCAGATTAGTCTGTACTATTACTTGTGTCGCAAACCAGCCTAGTAACCGGTTTTGCGGAGAACAAAAGGATCGAATACAAAAGTCATTTTCATGGTTTTCGAGGGTGCTGAAGCCGATAGTGCTGTCGAAATGTAAATCCAAGGTGGAGGCTGCAATAGGTATATAATTTTTCATCATAGGTGTCATTTTCATGGTTTTCGAGAGTGTTGAAGCTGATAGTGCTGTCGAAATGTAAATCCAAGATGGCGGCTGATGTAGGTACCAATTTTTTCATCATGGGTGTCATTTTCATGGTTTTCGAGGGTGTTGAAGCCGATAGTGCTATCGAAATGTAAATCCAAGATGGCGGCTGCAATAGATATAAATTTTTTCATCATTGGTGTCATTTTCATGGTTTTCTGGGGTGCTGATGCCGATAGTTGCTGTCGAAATGTAAATCCAAGTCGCGGCTGCAATAGATATCAAATTTTTCATCTTGGGTGTCATTTTCATGGTTTTCGAGGGTGTTGAATCCGATAGTGCTGTCGAAATGTAAATCCAAGATGGCGGCTGAAGTTGGTACCAATTTTTTCATCTCGGGTGTCATTTTCATGGTTTTCAAGAGTGTTGAAGCCGATAGTGGCTGTCGAAATGTAAATCCAAGATGGCGGCTGATGTAGGTACAATTTTTTCATCATGGGTGTCATTTTCATGGTTTTCGAGGGTGTTGAAGCGATAGTGCTATCGAAATGTAAACCCAAGATGGCGGCTGCAATAGATATAAATTTTTTCATCATTGGTGTCATTTTCATGGTTTTCGGGGGTGCTGATGCCGATAGTGCTGTCGAAATGTAAATCCAAGGTGGCGGCTGCAATAGATATCAAGTTTTTCATCTTGGGTGTCATTTTCATGGTTTTCGAGGGTGTTGAATCCGATAGTGCTGTCGAAATGTAAATCCAAGATGGCGGCTGAAGTAGGTACCAATTTTTTCATCATGGGTGTCATTTTCATGGTTTTCAAGAGTGTTGAAGCCGATAGTGCTGTCGAAATGTAAATCCAAGATGGCGGCTGCAATAGGTATCAATTTTTTCATCATGGGTGTCATTTTCATGGTTTTCGAGAGTGTTGAAGCCGATAGTACTGTCGAAATGTATTTAAACTACTTTAATAATTCCGTATAATCAGGTTATACGTAATTTTTTTAATGCGCTTAAGGTATGCCCAATTGGATTTTCCAATATATTTTTTTGTTTATTAGGTACTAAAATGAAAACAAATCATATGTATAGTATATGAATAAAATAAAAATTATTTCCTGTCAATAAATTAACTAGCATTCGAGCAATTGAAATAAAACCGAATTTTCTTTTCTGCAAATGAAATCCTACAAAAGAAAAAGTTTGAAATTATCAAAGTTATGGTAAAAGGTTAAAAAATACCCTATAATATTTCACTGAAGGGGCAGGCTTCTTTCATTTCTAAGCGGAGTCTCATGTTTGTGTTCTCTCATTACAAAATTTTGAAAATATCCTCGTTATCCCGTCGAAAGTTCACAGTTCAGAGCTTCCCTTATAATATAGAGGATATGCCTTAATTACCACATCTGGCAAATTGACGACTGTGGTACTAGACGTATCGTACCTTTGACATTGCTTCCTCTTTGGGTATTTTTAATAGGGATTGGAGACTATATGGGGACTTATAATAAAAAATAAATAATTGTCAGTGTTTACTTAATACGTAAGTTAAATATTTATATGCGATAGAATTCCTTTTCCTCCTAGAGTTCCGTCTGGGTAGGTACTAGCTATTTTTCCCTCGCTAAAAATAATAATCCAGGATGTTTGATGTGAAAAATGAAAAAGTTTAAATCACTAATATTTATCAACTAAAAAAAAATAACTGCGGTTGCTAACCCGCCTGTATGCGTAGTAACTAGGGTAAATACCCACCCCCCCTCCCCTCCCTAATCAAAGGCAACCTATGGGTATAGCTCTATGTTTAGCAGTGGACTTTAGAAAGGCTATGAAAATAAGACAAGGTATTATTAGTTAAAATATTTCTTCTTCAGCCTACGCCTGTCGCCTTCTAGTCTGATGGATATAGAGAGCCTTGCCTTGGTCCTCAGAGGTGACAACGTATCTTTCTATTGGTGTTACATGGGGACATGCCTACGCATACTCGCCCCGCGGGTGTAAGGACGGGTTATGTCGGAGTCCCATCGACTAAGCCCCATGGTGCACCTTAGTATCATAGTGGCAGAGGTACGGGAACGCTTTCGCACACATCCACGGCCTAACCAGCGCCGGACACCTCATGGCGGCCCTTTCTCGGGAGAGGATTACTATCCCATCTTCTTCTTAGGTAAGGCGCACCAGAATGCATGGCACGCCCTCCTTTGCGACCTACAACTTCACTTGGGTAACGGAAGCCCCCGTGTGCCATGCGCGAAGGCTTTGGGCCAGAAAAAACGTGCACCCAGAAGCCTTTCTGACCCCAGCGGCAGATCTAATCTATGGCTTTGGCGTCAACCAAGATTCGGCGGCGGGGGCATGGAGAGCAGTACCTCGCAATACAGACACTCTTCTCTCCCCCCAGATCTATCACCAGGGCGTCAACGGTGCAGTCCTGTTATAGTCGTGGAAGAAAGGGCGAGTGGCGCATCGACATACCAACACTTGGGCACCCCTCTCGCCGCAGCCCACCAACACACATCCGAAGTGGCCTCGCCAAGCCCATTCAGAGTCGCCACCTCGAGTCAGTCCTTCGCCTCGGGTCAGATATGTGGATTCCTCTTTGTTCAAGACCAAGCTACGGCCACTAAGCCCCCCGCTACGACAAGGCGGGAACCCGTTCGAGGGGGAGGTGACAACCCATCTACAGCCTTCTTTGTTTGAAAATGGCTGCAGGTGTCCATAGATTGCAGTCGTCACTTAGCATCAGGTGGACTGTAAATTCTTTTGTCTGTAAAGTATTTTCTAATAAAGCTGAAGTGCTATAAAAATATCACTAAAATAAAATAACCCATATTATTATTCGAAAAATATCTTTATTCATGTACGACGAAGTTTAAGTGAGGATGGCAGCTTCTAAAGAAAAGAAAATGGGATTCTTTTATTCTTTATTTCTTTTAAAAAAACATTACTTCCACACCAGGATTTTCTCCTGTATCGCGGGGGCAGTTAACATACACATATTTTACAAGGACAAACATCCAGATCCAGAACAATTATTTGTAGGCCATACAAATACTTGTTCCGTGCGGGGTTCGAACCCGCAGCCCTTAGCGTTGCAACTCATTTCTAAGCCACTGCACCACGGTGTCGTCATTTTTACATTTAACAATAAGGGACTTTGATCTATCGGAATATTGTTTATATAAATAAATTCATAGAATAGTTTTAAAGTAGAAGAAAACGAAACAAAACCATATCATCTGAAGGTATGGTGCTTTTTATCTCACCACACAAAGAAATGACATTTATTTAATTCATATGATAAAAAACTTAAATATTTTAAAATGACAACACTTAACAATAGAAGGAAAAAACTAGATCTTATGTTCTTGCACAAATTATTACATAACCATATTGACTGCCCGCAACTTCTAATTATCTAATTAAAATAAATATATCTGTGCCAAATAAGTTACCGCGCTTTAAGACTTACAAGCTGTTCAAAGAGCGTCTCTGTAAAAGTAATTTAGGTCGTAACTCCCCATTTACCAGAATGATGTCATTATACAAGCGTATACCAAATTCCATAGAAATAGATATAATGTACATACACCGTTGTCTAGATTTAAGTATTTGATCCATAAACATTTCAGAAATGTGTAATAAAATTAGTAGATTTAATTTAATATCAATATAATATATAGAATGTAAGCATGAAATCCACAAACTGTAGCTATATCAAATCGGGTTTTCCATGTATATTTATTATCATATAACTATCTGTTATCTATTTTAACAAAATCACTTCGCTATTTACGTAAGTTGTGGTTACCTGCAAGAAGATGAACACATAGCATGTAGTCGAATTGTTAAGTTATATTTTTGTTAGTATTGTGTATCGTCTGTTGGTGATCCAAATAAAGAGAAAAAAAAGTAAGTAAAAGTCAAGTCGAAGTCAAAATATTGTTATTCAAACTCGGCATTAACAAAGCACATTTTGTAAATCAAAAAACTTCAACAAGTCCTTACTGGTGGGAGACCTTTGGAGAAGAAGTGACAAGAAACTCATTAGTATTTATGTTTCAAAGCCTAGTTTTATTCAAATAATATTTAAAATACGATTTTTACACTTTAAAAATTCTTAATAATTACATCGTTAGATAATTGTTAGACTTTTAGTAATCTAAATCTTTTTATCGAATTAATGCTAAGTTACTTTCAACTCTCCGTAGCTCGCTGAGCGATTTTGATCGTTCTCATACGACCAGCAGTGAAGAACCACGTCTCAGATCCATAATTCATCACTGGCAACACGCACTGGTTGTACAATCTCGTTTTCAGGTTTTGAGGTATATCTGATGAGAAGATGTATCGTAATATCCCGACAGTGGTAGAGCTAAGCGGTGGCTTTTGCTGTCGCTCGGATGGGCCAGCTCGAACCGGGGTGGTACCACGACCTCACAGAATACCAGCGTGAAGTAGAGGTTTACCTCTGCGTTGCGCTTGGTGAGTGCAGGTGGCCGGAGGCCCGATTCCCCCCCCCCCCCCATCAACATGGTAGTGGAATTAAATAAAAGACTACCCCAGGAGGGTACCAGCACCCCTGGAGAATCCCTCGCTGAGCATCCACGACCAAACTACTCCACTCCTGGGCGTGGGTGCTCAGTCTGCCCCGCGTATTCTGGGGGGGCGAAATTCCGCTCAAGACGAAACCTACTCGGGGCAAGCGGAGCAAGAAGACAAAGGCAACCCCTGCCACGCTTATCGTGGATTTCTGCAATATCAGGGGACTTCATTCAAACCTTAACGCCGTCCACTACCATCTGGAGATAGCTAAGCCGGCCTTGCTCTTTCTTACCGAGACACAGGTGTCCTCTCCGGCTGATACTTCGTATCTCTCCTACCCGGGGTACAAATTAGAACACTCGTTTGTGCCCCGGGCTGGAGTTTGCGTGTATGTCAGAGAGGACATCTGTTTTCGACGCCTCGGCAGCCTTGAAGGTACGGACCTGTCCATCCTATGGCTGCGCGTAGACAGCGACGACCATCCCCGCGTCTACGGGTGCCTCTATAGGTCCCATAGCGGTAATGCCGACACAGACCGACTCATAGACCACGTCCAAATGGCTGCAGACTCCGTGCTACAACAGGTCCCATCCGCAGAGATCGTGATACTCGGTGATTTCAACGCCCACCACGCTGAATGGCTTGGTTCTCGTTTAACCGATCATGCGGGTAGATCTGTCTATGACTTTGCTTTGGCATATGGTCTAACACAACTGGTTACTTCGCCTACGCGGATCCCAGATGTGGAAGACCATGTACCTTCCCTGTTGGACCTTCTGCTGACCTCTCATCCGGACGGATATCAGGTCTCCGTCGATGCCCCTCTGGGCTCTTCGGACCATTGTCTGATCCGGAGTACGGTGCCACTCACGCTCCAATCGCAGTTGCGATCTACAGCTTGCCGCCGTGTTTGGCACTATAGGTCAGCTGATTGGGACGGGATGCGGTCTTTTTTTGCATCCTACCCTTGGGGGCGGGTTTGCTTCTCGCCGGAAGATCCCAGCGTTGTTGCCGATTCTGTTGCTGATGTGGTACTTCAGGGTATGGAACTTTTTATTCCATCTTCTGTGGTGCCCATCGGAGGCAGATCCCAGCCATGGTTTGGTCGCTCCTGTAAAATAGCATCACGCTATAAGCAGGAGTGCTACCAGGCCTGGGCTGACGCATCAACGTCTCGGGATGTAAACACCAGCGCATTAAAAAAGAAGTATAATTCCGCCTCCAGGTCCTTCAAAAGCGTCATTGCCAAGGCAAGGTCTGAGCACATCGGCAGAATTGGCGAGAAGCTAGTTCGCCTTCCTTCGGGAAACCGTGCATTCTGGTCTCTCGCCAAGGCTGTCCAAGGGAACTTCTGTCAGCCATCTCTTCCATCTCTGCACAGAGAGGACGACTCACTGGCCCATGCCGCAAAGGAGAAAGCCGATCTGTTGAGCTCTCTTTTTGCGTCCAACTCGACTCTAGATGACGGGGGGAACACACCGCCGACCATCCCGCGATGTGAGTGCTCCATGCCGGATGTGCGATTTACACAGCGCTCGGTCCGCAAAGCACTCTTCTCCCTGGACGTCAACAAGTCGAGTGGGCCCGATGGAGTCCCTCCCATTGTGCTGAAGACGTGTGCTCCGGAGTTGGCACCGGTTTTAACGCGTCTTTTCCGGTACTCCTACTCCCAAGGCGTAGTCCCGAACTCATGGAAGACAGCTTTGGTGCACCCGATCCCTAAAAAAGGCGACCGCTCAGACCCGTCCAACTACAGGCCTATCGCCATCACCTCCTTGTTCTCCAAAATAATGGAAGCCATTATAAACTGCCAGCTCATGAGGTACCTTGAGGATCACCAGCTGATTAGTGACCGCCAGTACGGTTTTCGTCGGGGTCGATCAGCTGGTGATCTTCTAGTCTACTTAACTCATAGATGGGCGGAGGCAGTAGAGTCCAAGGGGGAGGCATTAGCCGTTAGTTTGGACGTAGCGAAGGCCTTTGATCGGGTCTGGCACAAAGCGCTTCTTTCGAAGCTTCCTTCCTATGGGCTTCCCGAGAAATTGTGCAAATGGATCACCAGTTTCCTTGCTGATCGGAGCATCAAGGTCGTAGTAGACGGTGAATGCTCTGATTTCAAGCCTATCAACGCTGGTGTTCCACAAGGCTGCGTGCTATCACCAACGCTGTTTCTCCTGCATATCAATGATATGTTGCTAACTGGCAGCATTCATTGCTATGCGGACGACAGCACTGGTGATGCCTTATATACCGGCCGTGCCAATATTTCTCGGGAAAACGTCGCCGAGTACCGGGACAAACTTGTGTCTGAAGTCGAGTCTTTGCTTAACAAAGTCTCGGATTGGGGGCGACTAAATCTAGTCCAGTTCAATCCCCAGAAGACACAAGTTTGCGCGTTTACCGCTAAAAAGAACCCCTTTGTCGTATCTCCTCAGTTTCAAGGCACTCCCCTTACTGCCTCAGCCAGTATCGGAATCCTTGGCGTCGACATATCGAATAGTGTGCAGTTTCGTGGTCACTTGGAAGGGAAGGCCAAATTGGCCTCTAAAAAGCTTGGCGTGCTCAGCAGAGCGGGACAGTATTTCATGCCGGCACATTGCTTGCAACTTTACAAAGCGCAAGTTCGGCCCCACATGGAATACTGTTCTCATCTCTGGGCTGGGGCACCCCAGTGCCAGCTCCTTCCACTTGACCGCATCCAGCGCAGAGCGGTTCGAATCGTCGACGACCGAGTTATTTCTGATCGGCTCGATACACTGGCACTGCGTAGAGATGTTGCATCTCTTTGCGTATTTTATCGCATTTATCACGGGGAGTGCTCTGAGGAATTGTTCGGACTAATTCCAGCCGCTCAATTTCACCATCGCACATCGCGACAAAACTCGCGTTACCATCCATACCATCTGGATGATTGGCGGTCCACGACTGTGCGATTTAGAAGAAGTTTTCTCCCTCGCACGACTTCCTTGTGGAATCAATTACCACCAGCGAATTTTCCGGACCGATACGACTTAGGAACCTTCAAGAAAAGAGCTTACACCTTTCTAAAAGGTCGGCAACGCATCTGCAATTCCCCTGGTGTTGCGGTTGTTCATGGGCGGCGGTAGTCACTTACCATCAGGTGAGCCGCATGCTCGTTTGCCCCCTATTCTATAAAAAAAAAAGAAAAAAAAATCGCTGCCCAGCCGAGTTGAATCCGTCGATTGACCTCTCGGTCGAAGTTGGACTGAACTAGTCGGATTATTTGTCCCAAGTAAATATACTCGTCAGATATGATCAGATAGAACTAGAGTGACCCACATAGCCCAACGGATTAGTAAGGTGAAGTGGCAGTGGCATATAGCTCGAAGAACCGATAACCGATGGGGAAAAAAGGTTCTCGAGTCGCACCCTCGTAACAGGTAAGCGAAGTGTAGGGCGACCCAACACTAAATGGTGTGACGACAAAGTCGATGGTGACATTCCTTGGACTTGTAAAGGGCTGTAATGATGATGATGATGATGATAATTTGGACTTATTTTTAATAAAAAAGTACTAAGCTAACTTGAACACTGAAACTTTAAATATTGACATCGTACTTTGAATTTTTATCGTATTTAATTACGGGATAAATTAAAGAACTTATGGCATATGTCAAGGATTGAAGTAGCAAACAATAAAAAAATTCCCTCCAACCATTACAGCTTATAACTTCGCTGCTGAACGTAGGCCTCGCCCTTCTGCCCTCATAGAGGGATATTGTCATAGTTGCCACGCTTGGCAGATGGGTTGGCACCCATAGTTTTTTTTGTAATTTGCCTATATTATCCTCTCGCCGCCATCACTAAGCGAAATGAAACACGGACACAAAATAGACAACTTAAAGAAAAGAAAATACCTATTTTTAGCTAAGGCATTAAAAATATAAGATTGTTAAAAGAGTATTTGGCCATTTTTTGTAATATTGTAAAGACCGCTAAAAGCTTTTACATTTTCGTTTTGATATCTCATTTATTTTTTTACGAAATTTAGGGAAAGAAAATTATTTGGTTTGTTTAAATACATTTACAAAATATTCAAGTGAAAATTCTCATAAATTTCTTGAAATAGGTAATAAAGTATATTGAAATATTTAATAATGTAAAAAATGGGATTCATCAAAATATCTCTGCTAAATACACAAAATTAGTATTTTAGCAGGGATTTTAGATAATATGACATGGATATAGAGCGACGAGTGAAAGCAGGGCATAAAGTAAATGGGGCTCTTCGCTCTATTGTGGGAAGTCAGAATGTATCAAAAGAAGCATGTACCTTAATGTATGGTAGTAAAAGTTGGGTGTAGCAGAAAAAGTACGAAAGTAAAATAGGTGCTGTAGGAATGTGACCGAAATTTCCGCATCATTAAGGAGTATGTTAGGGCTAAATCTGAAAAACCAGGATTAAGAAACGAATGCTTCGCTGGTTTAGTCATGTAGAAAGAACGAGTGAAGAAAGAGTGACAAGCCAAATTTATGTTGCAGAAGTTAATGGCAGAGCCGGCATGGGACGCCCTAGACCTAGACAGAAGTTTATTGACCAAATCGGCAATAATGAAGATGGTCCAAATTATGAGTACCCTTGATCGCCAAGCATGTATGCGTAGGAATATGGATGTAAAAGAGGCGAGAGAGGTGTATCAGGATCATGCTAAATGGAAATCCTATCCTACCCTTTTAGGTAATGGGTGTGAGTGTTTTTACCGTGTGCTCGCTTCGCGTTCTATTATGGATGTTCAGAATTCAGAATCCATTATGAATGTTCAGAATTCTGGTAATCCGGTGAACATTCATAATAGAACGCGAAATAGACGCGTCGAATATAGAACCTCCTAAATTTCTGTTGCTGTTTAAAAAGTACCCATTGAGAATAGTGACTGGATTTTTTTATAGGATAAGGGTGCTAAGCGAGCACACAATCCATCTGACGGTAAGTGGTTACTGTGGCTTATAAACATCGACACTTATCCTCGTTGGCGAATTAAAAAAGCAGATGCGTTGTCACTAAGACGGAATCCTTCGTTTCCAGTAAAAATCGTCTTCGGTCACTCACCTTATGAAACACAGCCGCATTAAGCTGCTATTTTACGCTAGAATTCTGTGAGAGCGTGGTCCTTCTCCGTTTGAGCCAACCCATTCGTGCTACAACTATACAATTAATATAGCTACATCATGGTTCTACCCCGTACACGTTGGATCTATGTAGTGTCACGCAGCGTAGAGCAATTGTTGTGCTAGCGCTGGCAAATATTTTCTCTTTTATCCGACCACTAAACCGATTCTTGCGAGATTCTTGAAAGTCATTCAAAATATTTTTCTATGACAAAGAATATTATTACTTGCAAGTATGAAAATATATTGCATGCCGAGCGCAAAGCGCATAGGTATATTCTACTAGCGCCTAAAAATCAAGATTCCAACGTTTTGTCGCATGAAATCGTATCTAGCAATCATATTATACATATAAATTAAATAAAAAGCACATTGTCAGAATGACAAATGATTGTTGAAATTATTAATTTTTTTTAAATCGAATTATTGCTATTTTTACATAAAAGAGGGGTTTTAGTGGCTTATAGTGTGGATTTATTAAGTCCGTATGGCTTTGTAAACACGATAACTTTTGAAAATATCAATTGTTCAACTCAATCTATTTTTAAAACTCTTCATCTATCATGTGGGAAGCCATTGAATGTAAATGGTAGTTTAATTTTGTTTCATTTTGTTTTGTTTAGTTATAATTAATTTTTTTCGGCTGCTAAATGTCAAAATTTTCGGTGTTTTCACAGCTTTGTGTTAGAATTTATTTCAGTAAATAGAGACTGCCTGTGCCTCACTCGCTTAGTTCGGCGTCAACCGCCGTTGTGAATGGATACTGTATCGGTTGCTTGCAGCAGCTCAAAAAGATCGCTGTACAAATAAATACAAAATATTCGAAAATCAAATTTCATACATACTTGATTATCATAATAATTAGAGATTTTGTGTGTGACTTCATTCAACTCATTTTTTGTCGAACCGTCGGGGCTTGACCAGGTCCACTTTCTATGGGGCCGCTTCTGGAAGAAAGAGTTCATCATAAAGAGGCTTCCTTTCTTCATCAAGTCAGCCAGCTACTGGCCTCTTGGGTTCCGTTGCCCTGTTTCAAATTTCTAAACCTTCACCTCACCGTTTTCTTTAGTACCTTGTTTTGCGTTGAAGTCTCCCACTAACACAGTATAGTGGGTTTTGGAGGAATGCATGGCTATAGATATATTATCCTCATACATTTTCTCCACCTCCTCATCGGGATGTGCTGACGTTGGTGCGTAAACCTATGTCCTTCAGCGAATACCGTTTGGCGTTTCTGAGTATACGGTACCCAACACTCGTAGACACACTTTCCACCTTTACAACGTTGTTAACGAAAGACTTGTGGATGATAAATCGGACACCTCCTTGGGACAGATGGTCACCCTCCCGGTGATGAACAAGTTGCGGGATTCGAGGATTACCATGTCCTCCCCCTCTCTGGACCTCAAATATTATAATATTCCGGCGCAACTTGTCTATTTCTTCTTCCAGCTCCAGGATCTTCTCATCAGTCCTTAGGGAGCGTGCGTTATATGTTGCCAGGTCGACTCGTCGGTTTTATAGGATTGGGGTGACAAACGAGCACACAATCCACCTGATGGTAAGTAGTTACTGTGGCCCATAGACATCCAATACGAATTAAAATGCAGATGCGTTGTCACCCGTGAGGACTAAGATGGAATGCCTCTTTTCCAGTAAAAAGGGTCTCCGGTTCTCTACACTCACCATACGAAACACAGCAGTGTTAAGCTGCTATTTTACGCAGGTATTCTGTGAGAGCGTGGTTCTTCCCCGGTCGAGCCGACTCATTTGAGCTACAACTATACCAGTAATAAAGCTGCAGCATGACTCTACCACGTATGAAGGACTTAGGTGGCAATCGAACCTCCACCGGAGATTCTTGGCACCCCCTGCCCCGCCGTTACCATGGTCGCCACCGTAGCCAGGAATAGCATGGTCGCCGGAGACTGAAGTTCGTCTCTGCGTGACTTTAATCATAGGGGTATATTGCCATAGTTGCCATGCTTGGTGAGCGGATTGGCAACCGCAGTTTATTTATTGTTGTTTTGCTGTTATCAGAAAGATGCTGCTGCCCATCTTCTGTCTCATTTTCCCTCTGTCACCTTTTACGACACCCACGGGAAGATATGGGGTGGTGGGTACTCTTAATCACCACTATAAGCAGCACAATAGACCACATACATACTCTTCGGCAAATTGTATAGAAGTCCAAGGAGTACAATTTGGCTTGTTCTGGCGTATGTGGACAAGGAGAAAGCTTTTGATTCCGTCGAAATTTGGGCGGTGCTGCAGTCCCTCAAGCGGTGCAAAGTTGACTTTCGATATATCGAAGTGCTGAAGTTTTTGTTCAGTAGGGCTACGATGGCTATCCGAGTACGAAAACAGAGTATGAAAGCTATCCAACTGCAGAGAGGTGTAAGACGAGGTGACATTATATACCTGAATTTCCTCACCGCTGCATCGGAAGACGATTTCCAGCTACTGGACTGAAAAGGATACGGTATTAACATCAATAGCAAGTAAATCACTCACCTCCTATTTGCCGACAATATAGTCCTTAAGGCAGAATCGCTAGAGGACCTAAGCACTATGCTCAATGAACTCAATAGTGCCTCCCAACGGATAGGTCTTAAGATGAACATGGACAAAATAAAGAGCATGTAAAACATCCATGTCACACCTATGCCGGTAGCTGTTGAGAGCCCTAAAATCGAAGTTGTTGATGAGTATGTTTACCTGGGACAAATAGTCCGACCAGGTAAGTCCAACTTCGACCGAGAGGTCTATTGACGGATTCAACTCGGCTGGGCATTGTTCGGGAAATTACGTTAAATTACCTCAAAACTTGAAAACGAGACTGTACAACTAGTGCATCTTGCCAGTGATTACCTTTGGAACTGAGACGTGATCCTTCACTTCAATGTCATTCAGCGAGCTATGGAGAGGATTATGCTCGGAGCTTCTCTGCGTGATAAACTTAGAGTTGAGGATATCCGCTGTAGAAACAGAGTGACCGACACAGCCCAACGGATTAGTAAGCTGAAATGGCAATGGGCCGGCCATATAGCTCGAGGAACGGACAATCGATGGGGAGAAAAGGTTTTCGAGTGGCGGCCTTGTATCGGCGGACGAAGTGTAGGGCGTCCCCTCACTAGATGACGTAACGACATGGTTAGACATGCAGGAAGGCGATGGATGCAGGTGGCTCAGGACCGTGCTTTGTGGCATTCCTTGGGGAGCCCCTTTGTTCAGCAGTGGACTTGTAAAGGGCTGTAATGATTAATATGACGATTATATTAAGTTTAAGTACTCAACCACACTAAGTTTTCGTAGTTGTAGTCTGGCTGAAATAATTCAACGTTGCAATGAATTTATTAATTGATAATGCGTGCGTACAAAATTAAAATAATGTCATTAGTGAATAAAAGTAAACATTCGTTATTATAAAACTTTATATGGCGCATGCATGACACCACCAATTTTGTTGAGTACGATAAATTAATATAATCTCATTGCAAATGAAATGACGCCTTAATTAAAACAAAAAAAGAGTTAATTGCTTTATTGTTTTTTAGCTTCAGTGTATTCTAAATACAACGAGTAAGTTTATGTCACTAATACAATTAGTGACATTAACTTATTATTATAATTGATTTTGAGGCAGAAATAAGGAGCCAACAATACGTATAAAGTTCTTTAACCTATATACTAATTATAAAATATATTTTTAGCATTTCTTAAGTTAAATGGACAAAAATCTCAAGCACTTCACAAGAACTCGCATCAGCGTCCCCTGTTTGAAATCTTAAACATTTAACAAAAACCACATCTAATCGGTCGTGGAGAAAAACGCGAAATGTAAAATGAAAACTAATCGAAACAAAATCCGTCGTCTGACTGAATCTAATGATAACATTGACTAATTTATAAAACAATAATTCATCGTTATCATTATAATCATCAGAGCCTAACAAATATCACTACACATTGTGTAAGGTGGGTTGGCAACCGCAGTTTTTTATTATTGGTTGAGTTAGTAGTCATCGAAATGATGCTACTGCCCACCTTCTGTCAGAGATTCATAAAAGGTAAATGAGCTAAGATCACATTTTTTGTCTCTATAAATAAAAGTATGAACTAGGTATTATACGAGCAAAAAGGAATGAAATTTATTAAAAGTTATCGTGACAAGAACAGCAGTAGCCTCTAAAATATTCTACGATTGCGCACTATGAAGCGACGTGTTTTTCTGCTCACATAAATTACCCCTAACACCAATTTAATGATCTAGTTCTTTACAAGTTTTAGTCGTAAATTGGAAAAGATATTAAAAACATATGTTTCCAGTAGCACTTTTAGTAATTTCTTCCAATTTTTATCTTTAAATATTTTATAATGCCTATCCATTCCATTATGTGTGCGAAATTAATTGCTAAGGATTTAGTGGTAGGCCTAAAACAATTGTTGAACGCATCCTGAAATTTGTAAAAGAATATATAAAAAGCTACAACCCTTAAAGTGACACAGTCTATAAGCCAGATATTGTAAAGTAGTTTCAAAATGAAGTTACTACCTGTGCGTTTAAATAATGGGATTGAAAATGGCGACCCCTCTATTCACCTTTCGCTCGCACACTGTCGTTATCTATACTCGCACACGTCGGTAAAGATTGCAAAAAAATATGACGCGATCAGTCGAATAAAGTACAAATTAAAAATTAGTTTGGTTTTTCTAATTTGTGAGCTACAACGCGTTTTGATTGTTTTCTTGATAATTATTGTTGATTTTGTTGGTTAATATTTTTGTACAAAATATTTACATGCTATCGAGACATGAGTAACCGTTTTTAAAATTTTCGTTTTTCTATCTGTCCGAGCTAATCATTGGAATAGCTGAACCCTTAGTGTAGTGTTTGCATATATATAGTATAGAGTAAATATTGTTATTTGTTTATTTACTAATAATTTACCACGCGCAAATACACAAACATACATTTATATATAAGTCACTGTCTCGAGCGCACCGCGTCAGTTACACGAGAGCCTCGGGCGAGAGTGGACGTGTTTAGTTAAGTGCGTGCCGAGCCTGTGTTACACTACAGTGATCAGAGAAGATAGCAGACAATACATGTGGCGAAGGGAAAAAGAAGGTAAATACCTGTTTAGTATAAAGATATCAACAAAAATAGGTTAGCAATGTGCAACTATTAGCATTACAATTGCAAATTGTAAACTAAATCCTAGAGTACCCGCGGAAAAAAACTTTGGATTATGAATTATGATTTATTGTTTTTAACCCTGTTATGATCATTTTAAAAAAAATTTTGTTGGCATATGACCACGCTTATGGTGTGCAAAATTTATTTTCTTTATGTAGCAATGATAAAAAAATGATTTATTTTAACATATGTCTATTAGCACAATTATATTGAAAAATATAAAACTATTATGTAACTTATCACTCCTCTCGATTCGAACCGAAATACAATGTCGTTAGCTAAATTTTAGTGGCATTTTACATGTAGGTGTGATATTTATCGCCTGTAATGAAAATATTATTTTACCGCTTTCATGGCATATTACGAAAAATCGTGGACACTTCACGACTTCTGTAAATTGCATAGTAGGTAACTAGTAATACTGTAAATGCGCATTATAGGTATTGAATTCACCCAAAGCCTAAATGGCACAGCAATGGAAGTAGTCGGTATAACAAATAAACCGAAAGAGAAGGGCGAGTGTTATGGAACATATTAATATCATGAAATTAAGTTTGGGTACCAAGAAACCAACCATTAAATTGGTGTTGGGTACTAAGATACCATCATTAAATTGAGTTTGGGTATTAAGATACCATCATTAAATTGAGTTTCGGTATTAAGATAGCATCATTAAATTGAGTTTCGGTACTAAGATACCATCATTAAATTGAGTTGGGTACTAAGATACCATCATTAAATTAAGTTGGGTACTAAGATACCATCTTTTAATTGAGTAGGGTATTAAGATACCACCATTAAATTGGAGTTTGGGTACTAAGATACTATCATTAAATTGGACTTTGGGTGCTAAGTACTACCATTAAATTGGAATTTGGGTACTAAGTTACTACCATTAAATTGGACTTTGGGTACTAAGTTACTATCATTAAATTGGATTTTGGGTACTAAGTTACTACCATTTAATTGGACTTTGGGTACTAAGTTACTACCATTAAATTGGACTTTGGGTACTAAGTTACTACCATTAAATTGTACTTTGGGTACTAAGTTACTACCATTAAATTGGACTTTGGGTACTAAGTTACTACAATTAAATTGGACTTTGGGTATTAAAATACCAGCATTAAATTGGAAATAAAAATATAAGAAACTGTTTCAGTTTGCCCCTAAAATAATAATAATTATAATGATACCGTTATCAGCTTTAATGTGATAGCACATCTATGGATATAAGTTGTGAAAAATGGAAAAGGTCTCTACTAATCTATCTGGACGCAGCTGAAGTTATATCAGCACTCAATAAACGAGCTACGCTATTGCATTTTGGTGGCTCTTGGTTACAAAAAATATTCTACAATTTACCGGGTGCCAATGTCGAATCATTAGAAACCGTTGATGTATTTAAAGTAGCCATAAAAAAACTCGACGAGTATTTTCAACCTAAACGGAGCAAAGTTTATGAGCGGCATGTTTTTTGATTGCTAAAACAGGAAAAAGGAGAAAAATTTGAGAAGTTTTTGATAAGATTGCGTCAACAGGCCGAAAAGTGTGCATTCGAAAAGCAAGATGATCATCTCATAGATCAAATTGCGGAAAAGTGTAATTCGAAATTGCGCAAGAACCTTATATCTTACAAAACGTGGGAAGAGTTAAAAAGCAAAAAGTATATGCTTTTAATCAAATGTAAAGACCAGACAAGACATTATTAGCATATGGTAGTAACTCTCTTTTGGCAATAGAGGGTTCATTTGAAACTATACTCGCAGTCAATGGACGAAAGGAACAAACAACCAATTACGTGATTTCGGGGGGTACTAGAGACCTGTTGGGTAAGAACACAGCAGTCCGTCTGGGTGTCTTAAAACTTGGTATCAGGATAAATCAAGTGGAGAGTACCGATCCTCATTAAAGAGAAGGTTGCAATCAAAATTAAGGAATCACTAAACAGTGATATAATTGAAGAAGTGCAAGGCCCGTCTAAATGAGTTTTACCGATGTTCCAATCATAAAAGGAAATGGTGAATTACGTTTGTGCGTAGATATGAGATGTACAAACGCCGCTATATTGCGAGAAAACCACCCATTGCCTACTATGGACCATTTTGCCTAAAATGAAGAAACCTAAATATTTTAACAAATTAGACATAAAAAATGCCTTCCATCAAGTGGAAATTCACTCTGAATCCAGACACATAACGAATCTTATAACCCCCAAAAGATTATATAGATATAAAAGAATAATGCTTGGAATTACCTGCGCTTCCGAGATTTTTCAGAAGATCATTGAAAGGATGCTGATGAACTGTGAAGAGGTCGTCAATTTTATTGATGATATCCTGGTATTCGGGAACAGTGAAGAAGAACATGACGCATGACTAAAGAAAGTTCTACAGGTACTTAGTAAAAACAACGCCGTGCTGAATAGCAATAAATGCATATATAAAACGCAGGATGTGAATTTTCTGGGACACAGGCTTACACATGAAGGAGTTAACCCTTCAACAAGTACGTTGAGAGCATTATGAAATTTAGGGACCCAAAGTACATAGAAGAACTCCAAAGTTTTTAAGGACTCTTAAACTACATAACCAAATGGATACCTAACTTGGCCGCCATGACAGAACTTCTGAAGCACCTGCTTAGACAGAAGATGAGCAAAAGGAAGAGCTTGGAAAAACAATGGTCTGGCAAACAAGATAAAGAATTCAAAAAACTCAAACGGATGCTCACGAAAATACAGATTTTTAGGGTATTATGACATCAGAGATGCAAGACAGGTGATAGCAGATGCTAGCCCTGTTGGACTTGGTGCTGTCCTTGTACAAAATGATACAAATTGCCCTAGAATTATTGCCTATGGTAATCAAACTTTGACAGACTGCGAGCGCAGGTATAGCTAAACGGAAAAAGAGGCACTAGCATTAGTTTGGGGGGATCGAATATTTAATATTTTTTTTTATTTATAAAGCCTTTTTAATTTAGTCACTGACCACAAGCCGCTAGAGATATTGTTCGGGTCTAAGTCAAAACCATGCGCGAGGATTGAACGATTGGTACTGAGGCTACAGTCTTATTCATTCAAGGTTGTATACAAGCCAGGAAAACAAATATAGCTGATCCCTTATCACGATTATGTAACTATCCTGATCACCCACCAAAAGAAAAAGACCAGCATGTGTACCAAATAGTGGAAAATTCTAGAAATTCTAGTGGAAATTGTAGCATATTCAGAAAAAGACCAAGAGATTTACAAAGTGAAAAAGGTGTCTTTAAGAACGACTGGGACGATTCAATTAAGAGTTACAAATTTTTTGAAAACGAGTTGTTTCCATGATATCATTCTACTTCGTGGAAATAAAATTGTAATACCACAGCAACTCTGCAAGAGTGTATTAGATGCTGCATAGGAGGGTCATACAGGTATCGTAGCGATGAAGGGACGCTTGAGATCAAAGGTATGGTGGCCCCGTATATTACTAGAACATTTAGTAAAGGCCTGCAAAGGTTGTACGTTAGTGGGTTTGCCAAATCCACCTGCACCAATGAAGAGACGAGAGTTGCCTGCAGCTCCATGGATAGATGTCACAATGGATCAAATGGGACCATTGCCAAGTAATGAGTATCTGTTAGTAGTGGTCGACTACTATAGTCGATACAAAGAAGTAAAAATTACAAAAACATCACAAGCTTACAGATTATTAAAATGGTAAAAGAAATGTTCAGTAGACAAGGTTATCCTATTTCTATCACCGGAGACAATGGGAAGCAGTTCGTTAGTGAAGAGTTTCGATCTTTCTTCAAAGAATGTAACATTAAGTTATTTAATACTCTACCATATTGGCCTCAAATGATCGGTGAAGTTGAAAGACAAAACAGAGATATTTTGAAACGTCTTTGTATCAGCCAGATCGAGAGGAAGGATTTAAAAGAATGTTTGTGGGAGCATCTTTCAATGTATAACAGCACCCCTCCTTACAGTTACTGAAAGGTTACCGTCTAAACTGTTTTCAACGAAAAAGTAGGGATAAAACTCCATCAATAGGTGAAATAAATTACAGACAATCATTTAGATTCAGATATCAGGGATAGAGGCAAAATACAAAAAGAAAAAGGAAAAGAGTATGTAGATGGGAAACGCAGAGCAACTCACTCAGATATAATACAGGGAGATAAGGTTTACGTAAAAGCAGTGGAAAAATCGAATAATCTTACAACAAATTTTAAATCGACGCCACACGTCGTAGAGAGTGCACGAGACGGTGACTGCGCAGTACGCAATAGTGAAACGAACCAAAGGTTTAGGAGAAATGTGATACATTTGAAGAACGTAGGAGGAGATTGGACGGCTATTCCACCCGATCAGAATGAAAAGGAACTAAATCTAGAACAGGATAAAGAAGACAAAAATATGTAATAATAAATACAGACAATACAAGCTGCTTTGTGATTGTTATGAGTTATAATAAAAATAAAAAAAAATCTTGATAAGATAGAGATGTAGTGTTTGCATATATATAGTATAGAGTAAATATTGTTATTTGTTTATTTACTAATAATTTACCATGCACAAATACACAAACATACATTTATATATAAGTCACTGTCTCGAGCGCACCGCGTCAGTTACACGAGAGGATCTCCGATGAAGTACTCGAGAGCAGTAGCAACCGCCTTCTTATATCCAGGTACGTGGAACCTTAGTAAAAGTCTAGTCTAGTTATCGAGTAGAATCAGCCAGCGTCTATGTAAATTACTTAGATTAAATTACAGTCCATTTTACATTTTTCACCAAAAATGGTCCATCTCCCCGGATGACAATTGGATTGGACTTTTTAAATAGGGTTTTTTTTTATTTTTATAGGAGAAAGGGCAAACGAGCATGCGGCCCACCTGATGATAAGTGACTACCGCCGCCCATGAACAATCGTAACACCAGGGGAATCGCAGATGCGTTGCCGGCCTTTTAAAAAGGAGTATGCTCTTTTTTTGCAGGTCCTTAAGTCGTATCGGTCCGGAAAAATCGCTGGTGGAAATCGATTCCACAAGGAAGTTGTGCGAGGCAGAAAACATCTTCGAAATCGCACAGTGGTGGACCGCCAATCATCCAGGTGGTATGGATGGTATCGCAAGTTTTGTCGCGATGTGCGATGGTGAAATTGATCCCCGGCTTGAATGAATCCGAAAAATACCCCAGAGCACTCCCAGTGGTAAATCCGATAGAAAATGCAAAGGGATGCTACATCCCTACGCAGTGCCAGTGTATCGAGCCGATTAGAAAGAACTCGTTCGTTGAAGATTCGAACCGCTTTGGGCTGGATGCGGTCAAGTGGAAGGAGTTGGCACTGGGGTGTGCCGGCCCAAAGATGAGAACAGTATTCCATGTGAGGCCGGATTTGCGCTTTGTAAAATTGCAAGCGATGTGCCGGCCTGAAATACTGTCTCGCTCTGCTGAGCACGCCAAGCTTTTTAGAGGCCAATTTGGCATTTCCTTCCAAGTGACCACGAAACTGCACACTATTCGATATGTCGACGCCGAAGCCTCCGATGCTAGCTGAGGCAGTAAAGGTAGTCCCTTGAAACCGAGTAGACACGACAATAGGGTTCTTTTTAGCGGTAAACGCGCAAAGTTGTTTCTTCTGGGGATTGAACTGGACTAGATTATTTCGCGCCGCATTCGAGATTTTGTTTAGCAAAGACTAAACTTCAGACACAAGTTTGTCCCGGTACTCGGCGACGTTTTCCCGAGAAATATTGGCACAGCCGGTATATAAGGCATCACCAGTGCTGTCGTCTGCATAGCAATGGATGTTACTAGTTTGCAACATATCATTGATTTGTAGGAGAAACAGCGTTGGTGATAGCAGGCAGCCTTGTGGAACACCAGCGTTGATTGGCTTGAAATCAGAGCATTTACCGTCTACTACGACCTTGACGCTCCGATCAGCAAGGAAACTGGTGATCCATTTGCACAATTTCTCGGGAAGCCCATAGGAAGGAAGCTTCAAAAGAACTGCTTTGTGCCAGACCCGATCCAGGCCTTCGCTATGTCCAAACTAACGGCCAATGCCACCCCCTTGGACTCTACTGCCTCCGCCCATCTATGATTCAGGTAGACCAGAAGATCACTAGCTGATCGACCCCGACGAAAACCTTACTGGCGGCTACTAATCAGCTGGTGATCCTCATGGTACCTCATGAGCTGGCAGTTTATAATGGATTCCATTATTTTGGAAAACAAGGAAGGGATGGCGATAGGCCAGTAGTTGGACGGCTCTGAGCGGTCACCTTTTTTAGGGATCGGGTGGACCAAAGCTGTCTTCCATAAATTTGGGACTACGCCTTGGGAGTACGAGTACCGGAAAAGACGCGTTAAAACCGGTGCCAACTCCGGAGCACACGTCTTCAGCACAATGGGAGGGACTCCATCGGGCCCACTCAACTTGCTGACGTCCAGGGAAAAGAGAGCTTTGCGAACCGAGCGCTGTGCAAGAGATCTTTATTGCCTTATGCAAATTGAATTGTTAGAAGCTAAGCGTCAATTGTGTTTCACACGAATATAAATAAGACCTCTAGAGAAACTATCATCGAAAACAGATGAAAATCACGACATAATTTCTTATCTTTATTCTCGCGCCGTCGATCAATTACGTAAAGAGTTTGTAACTTTGGTAGATGATACACATTTATTAAATTTGGAAGTAGATCCCATTTATAGTATTAATTACGAGCCGTTATCAGCGTTTGGCGATTTATATTATTTTGTTAAGGATATTTGTAATATTATGGAGAGACCAAACCCACAATCGCAAGCCATCATACATTCAATTACTCAGGAACATACTATTAAGATTCCTCGTATTGAATTGCCTGTTTTTGATGGTGAATTACAGAACTTTACGTATTTTTTTATACACGATAATAAAACGTTAACGGATTCGAAACGTATTCGTTATTTAATGAGCCACCTTTTCGGAAAGGCAGAACATAATAATGCTGGTATAATCTGCTTGATACACAGTTAAGTAAGGCAGTTAAGTTACATGACGCTCAATTCAGGTTTAGGCCTGAACTGTCAACGGAAAGCACAATACTGTGTCTCAAGCAGACTGTGCGGTACTACACGGACAGAAAACTTCAGGTGTATGCGTGTTTTTTGAATTTGTCTAAAGCCTTCGACGAAGTATCTTACAAAATCCTATGGCAAAAACTAAGACGGGAAAGTAGCTTGAGACCAGAGTTGGTTTCTCTGTTGGAATATTGGTACGATAACCAGACTAACACAGTTAGATGGGGTAACGCCTTAAGTGATCCCTACAAACTAGAGTGCGGGGTGAGGCAGGGAGGGATGACGTCAACGTGGCTGTTTAACCTTTATGTTAACAGACTGATTGAGAGGCTCAGCAGAGCAGGTGTCGGTTGCCTAATAGACGGTGTATGGATGAATAATTTTAGTTCCGAAGACGTTATGGTTCTGTTGAGCCCCTCAGTCAGCGGGCTTGCAAATTGTTGGCTGAAAAAAAATTGTGAAGCATATGCCGAGGAGACTGCCTGCAGTTACAACTCAAAAACAGTGAATTTATTGTCTTCAGAGATAAAAACAAAACATTTGATTTCAAGCCACGTATCCAGCTATGTGGCACATGTCTTCTATCCTCTGAGACAAGTGGCTGAGTTTAGATACCTCGGACATATCGCACCTTTAAACACAAACCGTTACTAAACGAAAATACAAAATTTTACACAGGAGCTTATACAAAAAAAATGCATGGATTTTACGCAATATAATTTATGATCATGGTGGTTTGAGCCATTTTTTAGATCGTAATGACCTTCATTAACACTATAACATAGAATTCAGAAAAGTTTTTTTTAACGAGAGCATTGTTAATTATGATTTTTAATTTTTATAGTAACACTTTTCCATTATATTTTTTTCGATTATGATTAATTCGTGTAATATCACCGTATAAATAATGTAACTATATATAAAAATATTTAAAAACCCATTATAACAATAACTTTACAATATTATCAAATTGAAAATAAAATAGTGAGGACTTTTTCTAATTTTAAATGGAGAGACAAATAAAATAACACGTTGTAATCAATGTTTTATTCTAATTCAAAAAGTGAGATCCATACATTTCTTTGACATTTTGGCGCTACAACTATGACATTGCTAGAACCTTTAACGTTATAATTATTTTGTACTTTTAAATCACAGCAAGTTATCACTAGGCCTAAAATTATCTTCGGGATCAATTGAACTAATAACCACATAACCGGCCAACTGAAAATATCATTATCAAAATAAAAAAGGATTATAAATTTAAAACAACACAGGTAACAATCATTGCATCACAGGGCCTATACAGGGTCAGCCTGTTATAAGTATTACCCATTTCACATAACAGAGGTAAGCGAAAGGCGGCATAAAAAATATAAAACAAAAAAGTCTAATGACAAACAATAAACCTTTTAAAATTTGGTTTCATTACATAATGAATTTACTAAGCTACAATCATTTTGTGTGTGTAGGATTTTGTAAGACTAATACTTACAAGATGTTATTTATAATAAGTAATTGCGTAATTCTGTGGAATAATATTACTTGCAATCAAACTCTTTAAATCACTGCTTTTTCTCTCACTTAATTTCAATCTAGACTGATACAGTGGCATCAATCGGTAATCTTGAAGGCTGGAAGTGTTAGTACGTGTGCGTGATGAACGATTGTTTTTTAAGTATTGTATTTCTTTAAACACTGTATCCGTATAGGAAGTTTTGTAATAGATGGAAACATGTTCTGAATCTTGATGCTTTTCAAATTTAATTACTTTTATGTCACTTAATTTGATTGTTTCACCTAAAGTATTTTTGTAAAACGTCCACCACAAAACTCTGTGAGATTTTTTATGTCTATAAAGTCTGAAAAGCACATTTTTTTTACCTTATAAGGGTTGCCTTTCCTTCGTGCAGTTCTTATTATAGTAACGTATTGGTCCGGTGTGTAAATGGGACCTGAACGTAAACATTTTTTAACAGCCTTTTCGATCACAGAATGAACCGAATCATTTTCATTCTGTGTATGCCCACTTAATAAAAATTTGTGCGTTATGGACTTAATTTTAAGAACAGATACGGCATATAGATACATGGAGAACATAAACTGATTTTTTTGCTGACCACAGCAATTATCAGAATAAAATATTATTTCTGAATTATTATCATCAACTTCTGATGCTCGCTTTGTCAAGTATTTTAAAACGCACGTTGCAATTTCGTTAGCGCCTCTTAAAGCTTCAACTTCACTCCAAACAAAGCATTCACAATAGTCCTTTGCTAATTCACTTATAGTAAAGTTACAGACATTTAGCTTACACTTATAATATAAGGTAGATATATCAGCTTTAGGCAGAGGCAACACTGCCTGGAGATCATAACAGTCAACAATGTAGTTTCTCTGGACCATAGTTTTGTCATTTGACTTTTCTTGGCGACATAACTCCTTTCCAAGCTGGTGTTGGTCATACCTCGTACGTAATTCTGCATTTTGATCAACAGCATTTTTAAAGGTAGTGCATAACTCGCACTGATCTTTTTTAGGTATGTGAAAGCCGATGTTGTAATCCTCATTAAACATTCTTCTGTAAGTATGAATCTTGGCAGGTACAACATTACTATTCAGGCATTTTTTCTGATAATCGATAAAAAGATCTGTAAGAATTTTACAGTGGTAGAGCCAAGTGGCGGCATTTGCTGTCGCACGGATGGGCCGGCTCGAACCGGGGTGGTACCACGACCTCACAGAATACCAGCGTGAAGTAGAGGTTTACCTCTGCGTTTCGCTTGGTGAGTGCAGGTGGCCGGAGGCCCTTTTTACTGGAAATGAGGCATTCCATCTTAGTCCTCACGGGTGACAACGCATCTGAATTTTGATTCGCAAACGAGGATAGATGTAGATGTCTATGGGCCGCAGCAACCACTTACCATAAGGTGGACTGTGTGCTCGTTTGTCACACTTATACTATAAAAAAAAACCCATCAATAAATTCTCCAGTCGTTTGTTGCCTTAGATAGTGTGATTCTATTCTAGGAATTGAGTCGATATGATTTTTTATTCCCTGTATGACATCTGGACTCAGTTTATTTTGTTTCCCATGTTTGCCTCTTTTTTCTTCTTCAACAAATCCTGACTTATTCTTTTTTGTAATGACAGTTGAAATAGGTCTGTTATTGAAAGACAATGTGTTATTAAAGAAAAAATTACAGACACGCTGCTTACAATTATTAATATCGAATGAAAATGAATGTTTAGGATCTCTATTGCTGCCGTGCACTTTATATTGATATTTAGGTTGAATAACAGAAATACACTGCGAAATAAAATCTCTTTGTCTGTTTAAGTCACTCATTTTCCATTAGTCGTTAAATATCACTTTCTTTCATCTGGTTTAATTCTTTCGCTGCACTTTAGTCGACATTTTTACCCACACGGAGGCCCTATCTGCTTCATAGGCACAATTTTTCTTAACTTAGATACGGAAGTATATTGTTGTCCACTGTTGCGGAGCTTTTTAGCTTCTTGTTTCTTGGCTGGTTCGTATCGTTTTCTTGCATAACTTCGTTATTTAAATCTTGAAGTTGTTGTATATTGTGGTCACTTTGAGGACTTTGAGGAGATGGACTGAATAATACACGTCTTGTTGGCGCTGGCAGTACATAATCTGGATTGCGATCTGCTTCTTCAGGTGAAAAGTCCTTGCCCGCCAAAGACGTACTAGATGGAGAACACAAAGTCGTACTTGATGATGAAGAACTTGAAGAAGTTTCTGAGCAAGATGAATTAGATTGAGCAAGATGAATTAGATCTTTCTCTTTTGCTTGAACCAGGTGCACTTATTACTTAATCTGCAGTTAATTTCGAAAAACCAGAATTGCTCAAGCATGTGGTGGTTATTCGCTCATCAACTGGATGAACATTACACTCATCCACTGTTACATTACCAACTGATTGAGGTAGTATTTGTGCTTGCAATACAGGGGAAGATCTCCTTGTTTCTTCAGATATATTATCTAGAGAAACGAAACTTGAAGAACAAGTTTCTAAAACGGAACATAAGCCTGTAATTTCTAAGCATGGTTGCGATTTAATTTGATTTAGCAAAAAAGTTTCATATGCATCTATCATGAGCTTCGATCGTTAAGGATAATAAGTAAGGTGTAATTGGCAATCTTGGTTCACGATGGCTAGTCTTCGAGAAGCTAGCATGATGTCTACATCGTATTTACGCAGGAAGAGCGCGATCTCATCTTTTTGGTCCCTGAGGTCGTTCGCGTTAGAATACGCAACAGTCAGAGAGTGAGGTTTAGTTATGCCTGAATTTTGTGCTGTCATTCTGATATTTAGAAGAGGTGATTAGGCACACTGGAAAGACGTCTTTTGAGATTGCGTCGATAAATCTTATATGTATACAATCGTGGCGTTGAGCTTGTCCTGAGGTGTGGTGGCTCCGCGGAGTTTGAGGGCCAAGGAGGATAACTCAGCAAAGTTAATATTGCTGATGAAGCCGCAGACTAGTAATAAGTCAGTGGTGAAGGAGGACGAGCCTTGTGGGACGGGCTTCGATTTTAAGGCCTGGGGAGGCGGCACTCTGGCCGTGAGGCGACAAGTGACGGCGGTGTAAAGAATGAAAAGTGTTAGGTTTTAGCGCAGAAGGCACGGGGAGCTAGCACCTTGCTCGGCCACCCCGGCGACTGGGGTGGGTTTGGTGGCGATTTGAGGCGAGGAAGTACGTTTTGTGGACGGTGCGGGTTTAGGGTAAGGCAGCCGAGAGCGATACACGTTGGCTTGAACTGTGCATCCGGGATGGCTTTTAAATCCGCGCTGCTTCCTTCGTGGCGCTTTGGAATACCCGTAATAATTCGCTGGGAGTCCCTCATCGCGGCAATTGACGCAGCTCGGGGGTTCAACCGTCTGAGGCGGGCGAGGGTAGTCAGTGGTGCCGTGGTCACTTAGGCACGTGACGAACCTAGGGCTGGTATGAGAGTTTCTGGCCGAATGGCTGAGTAGCCAACTATGGCACTAGCCAACGTGGATATGCTGGACATTAAAAATCTCCGTGCCTTCCGAAGACAGGTCCATAATGACAAAGCACAGATCTAAAAAACGTTTTTTATCGGTCTGGTGGTGCTTCCTATGCACCTCTCGGGCCGGGAGGTTTTTGGTTGAACGCTGTGATGAATTGATTTAGTATGTTGTAAGATATAAATTTAGTTCGAGCAGCTGTAGAAACTGCTGTCCTTTCACGGAGATTTCAAATTATGCTGATGATTTTTTTTGATTGTTTGAAACAGTTTTAGCTCTGGAAATATTTTGTTGTGACAAAGGCGTCCGCCATATTGAATTTTACTCTAGAAAAGAGAGCGAAAAATGTTTATCATAATTTGATTGTTTTCTTTTTCTTTTGGAATACTAGTAAAGACATACTATAAAAAGCTTATGGAAAAATATCTTGGCTTCATTACAAATTCATTTCGCACAACGCCAACAAATTCTACTAAATCACCTTCTCGCTGGCAGAGCTACATAGTAAAGCGAATATATGAAAGAATTTTTTGCATGGAAATGTAAACATATAGATTGAAGAATTATTTTAATTTTCTGTTTCCTATATTTTTTAAAGAATACAGGTGACAAACGATCACACAGTCCACCTGATGGTAAGTGGGTGCTGTGACCCATACATATTTACATCTACCCTCAATTTAGAATCAAAATGTAGACGCGTTGTCACCCTTGAGGCCTAAGGTGGCATGCTTATACTTCACCACCATAGAGTTTCACCAGCAGGGCAAACTAAAGACTCTTATGACTTCCTATCTTTCACACGGTACAAAGTTTAGGTGCAGTAAATATGGAATTAGTTTGTATAAGCACTGTTTGCTGAAACAAGCTTTCAAACAAGAAATTTATTTTCGTACTTTTTCTGTTAATACATGGTTAAACATTTTGTCTACTTTTGTATTTTGTCCTAATTTTGTAATTTTTTATGTTCATTGGCTATTATAAGAAACCTTAACTTTAAATATAGCTGTGTACAATATTTTCCCCACAAAAAATCCATAAGTATATTATTCCAGTGCCCCATTTAAAAGGCGGTCTTAGATTTCAGCTTATACAAAATTAAAATATACTTTACTTTACTTTTGTCTTGCCTGCTTTTCAGATATACACAAAAATCAACACATTTTTCCAAATTAAACACCTTATGAAAATATGGGTTAATATCAAGATCAATGTCATATTTTATATACTCTTTGGTCAGAATATTGATAAATTGTAGTATAGTGGAGTTCCTACGCGTTTTGGTTTTGTATGAATTAGTCCTCAATCCGTCACACATGTCGCTTGTTACAAGAAGACTAGCTCATTTCTCGCACTCGCATTTTTACGTGCGTAATTTTTAAGCAATTATAATAAACATGGATGGAAGTAAACGCATACAAACTTCAAATTAGCTCTGGAAACCTCGACCGGAGAGTCTTCAACTGGCACAAAATTTATGGGAGCCTAAAAAATAATCTTACGATCTGACTGAATATGTTGCGTTCATTATCTGAAAATTAATTTTCTCCTGATTGATTTTAAAAATTGTTGTTCATCATTCAATGTATGACAATAATTAGGTATTTGTTTCAAGACCGGGGAAAAAATTGACATGTTAACGAGTATTTAAATCTTAAAGTCTTACCGGTCTTTACCGTATTATAACTTTGCTCCTTTGAATAAACAGCTCGGTAAAATCGTTGCAACTTCAGTTCCTTCATAATAACCGACCACCGTACGCGACATACTTTACAAAAATAAATAGTAAGATGTACATTTCAATCTGTTCAGATCTCCAAATGCATGCGGCGGGACTGACGCAACTTGAATACTGCTCGTATTAAAGAAGCCATCGAGCGGAACCAGTGCTCCAAAATCTTTGCTAGAGATCTGTCTGCCACAAAGAGCCAACTGTCGAAGCTGAAGACCGAGTGTGGCAGCGTCGTTCCCGGGACACCTGAGATTTTGAGTGAGATTGAGAGGTTCTATGGACAGCTGTACACATCATCGTTGGAGCCACACGTGAGTGTGAGTAACGATCCATGAGCGAGTTTTATCCTACACTATTCCGATGATATCCCGGACGATAGTCTAAGCGATTAGAATGGCTCTCCAGCACCTTAAAAACGGCAAGGCCCCAGACGAAGATAGAATTACAGCGGAGCTTCTGAAAGCGGGTGGAGAACCGATACTTGAAGTCCTTCAGAAGCTTTTTAATTCCGTCCTCCATGCTGGCACTACACCGGTGGCGTGGAGCAGAAGTGCAGTGGTTTTTTTCTTCAAGAAAGGTGACAACGTTCTCTTGAAGAACTACAGACCGATTTCCGTTCTGGCCGCGTCTACGTGCTGTTTTCGAGAGTCATTACGAATCGTCTCGCGCGCAGACTTGACGACTTACAGCCTCCCGAACAAGCCGGTTTCCGAAAGGGCTTTAGCACCATAGACCACATACATATCCTTCGGCAAATTGTACAGAAGTCCGAGGAGTACAATTTGCCACTATGTTTGGCGTATGTGGACTATGAGAAAGCCTTTGATTCCGTCGAAATTTGGGCGGTGCTGCAGTCCCTTCAGCGATGCCAAGTTGACTGTCGGTATATCGAAGTGCTGAAGTGCTTGTACAGTAGAGCTACGATGGCTGTCCAAGTACAGAACCAGAGTACGAAACCTATCCAATTGCAGAGAGGTGTAAGACAGCGTGACGTAATATCCCCAAAACTCTTCACCGCTGCATTGGAATCAAGAATCAAGAATCGAGAATCATTTATTTGCATAAAACACGGTAAATAAGTTGTTACATCAAATAAAAGATCAACATGTTTTGTCGTGTAAAACGTGCAAATATTTAAGTATATGATCAATTGAATTTAAATTAGTAATTACTTAAACAGTATAATTATTATTATTATAGTATTCATATTTAAAATCATAATTCATTACAAACAGATTGAATTAAATTGAATTAAAATTAGTTATTATTTAAACAGTGCAATTATTTTTATTATTATAGTAGTCATATTTAAAATCATAATACATTACAAACATTATATTCATGGTCAAGTGAATTTACTCGTATTTGTAATTAAAAAACTCCTTAATATTATAGAAAGCCCTGTCCACCAACCACATAAAAAGTTTGCTTTTAAATTTATTTAGAGGCAATGACTTTATGTCGCTAGGCAGTTTGTTAAACACCTTTCTTGCCATCGAGTAACAGCACTTACGAGAGGTTGCCTTCTTTCTAAATGGAAGAACTAGTTTATCCTTGTACCTTGTATTAAACCTAACAACATCACAATTTTTTGTGACACCCAACTCAAAAATATAAATGCTAGGAAGTGTTAAAATTTTTAGGGTTGGAAAAAGTTCTCTACAAGAATGTAAAGGACCAACCTTGCAGATTGCCCTTACACACTTTTTTTGAGCAATAAAAGCTTTGTTCACTGTAGATCCATTTCCCCAGTATCTCAAAACGGGATCTATATAGCCATGATAGGCGAGTAAAGCAGGTTTTTGAGATGAAGTCCTTGACAATCTTCGTAATAGGTAAATGAACTTATTGATTTTGTACATACTTCTTCAATGTGTCTTTGCCAAGTACAACCATCATCAATATGTATTACCAAGAATTTTATATTTTGAACCTCCTCTAGTTTTTGTCCATTTAAATTAATGTCAATAGTTTCTTTATATTTCCTTAGGTTAAATTGTATAATTTTTGTTTTGCCTAAATTTACTTTGAGTCTATTCTTGTATAGCCAACCTGTGACACTTTTAACAGCTGTCATTATTTTATCATTGTAATTGGATTTAGTGTCAGTACTAATTATGATTGAAATGTCCTCAGCAAAAAGTACAGCCTTGCAATTGATAAAGTCAGGTAGGTTGTTCACGTAAAGCAAAAAGAGAAGAGGCCCCAGGACGCTCCCTTGTGGGACTCCACTACGGTTGTGTTTATATTTGGATCTGTACGATGTCATTACATTATTAACGTCTATATCATTTATTTCAACACACTGTTCTCTACCGCTTAGATAAGATTTTATCCACTGTAATGCTGGGCCCCGAATGCCATAGCAGTACAGCTTATCAATTAAGATATCATGACACACTACATCAAAAGCTTTACTCACATCAAAAAAATACTGCAGATACTAGGTGACCTTTGTCAATACAATTAATTATTTCGGTAACCAATGAAAAGGCTGCTAATGTGGTCGATTTATTTATTTGAAATCTATTTTGCTCTACTTTTAGACGTTTTCAAGCTTCTGGACTAGAAAGGGTACGGTATTAACATCAATGGCGAGTACATAACTCACCTTTGATTTGCCGACGATATAGTTCTTATGGCAGAATCGCTGGAGGACCTAAGCACTATGCTCAATGACCTCAATAGTGTTTCCCAACGGATAGGTCTTAACAAGACAAAACAAAGATCATGTTTAATGTCCATGTCACACCTATGCCGGTAGATGTTGGGGACACTAAGCTCGAAGTTGTTGACGAGTATGTTTACCTGGGACAAATAGTCCAACTAGGTAAGTCCAACTTCGACCGAGAGGTCAATCGGCGGATTCAACTCAGTTGGGTAGCGTTCGGGAAATTACGGCACATCTTCTCGTCAGGTATACCTCAAAACTTGAAAACAAGACTGTACAATCAGTGCGTGTTGCCAGTACCTATGGTACTGAGACGTGGTCCTTCACTGCTGGCCGGATGAGGAAGCTCAAGGTCGCTCAGCGAGCTATGGAGAGGGCTATGCTCAGAGTTTCCCTGCGTGATAAACTTAGAAATGAGGATATCCGCAGTATAACCAGCGTTTTTTTTTTATAGGAGAGGGGGCAAACAAGCATGCGGCTCACCTGATGGTAAGTGACTACCGCCGCCCATGAACAACTGCAACACCAGGTGAATCGCAGATGCGTTGCCGGCCTTTTAAAAAGGAGTAGGCTCTTTTCTTGAAGGTCCCTAAGTCGTATCGGTCCGGAAAAATTGCTGGTGGTAATCGATTCCACAAGGAAGTTGTGCGAGGGAGAAAACTTCTTCTAAATCGCACAGTGGTGGGCCGCCAATCATCTAGATGATATGGATGGTATCGCAAGTTCTGTCGCGATGTGCGATGGTGAAATTGAGCGGCTGGAATTAGTCCGAACAATTCCTCAGAGCACTCCCCGTGGTAGATGCGATAAAATACGCAAAGAGATGCAACCTCTCTATGCAGTGCCAGTGAGTCAAGCCGATCGGAAAGAACTCGGTCGTCAACGATTCGAACCGCTCCGCGCTGGATGCGGTCAAGTGGAAGGAGCTGGCACTGGGGGGCCCCTGCCCAGAGATGGGAACAGTATTCTATGTGAGGCCGAACCTGCGCCTTGTAAAGTTGCAAGCGGTGTGCCCGCATGAAATACTGTCCCGCTCTGCTGAGCACGCCAAGCTCTTTAGAGGCCAATTTGGCCTTCTCTTCCAAGTGACCACGAAACTGCACGTCACTCGATATGTCGACACCGAGGATTCCGATACTGGCTGAGGCAACTAGGGGAGTGCCTTGAAACTGATGAGATACGACAAAGGGAATCTTTTTAGCGGTAAACGCGCAAACTTGTGTCTTCTGGGGATTAAACTGGACTAGATTTAGTCGCCCCCAGTCTGAGACTTTGTTCAACAAAGTCTCGACTTCAGACACAAGTTTGTTCCGGTACTCGGCGACGTTTTCCCGAGAAATATTGACACGGCCGGTGTATAAAGCATCACCAGTGCTGTCGTCTGCATAGCAATGAATGTTACTGGTTTGCAACATATCATTGATATGCAGAAGAAACAGCGTTGGTGATAGCACGCAGCCTTGTGGAACACCAGCGTTAATGGGCTTGTAATCGGAGCATGCACCGTCTACTACGACCTTAATGCTCCGATCTGCAAGAAAGCTGGTTATCCAATTGCACAATTTCTCGGGAAGCCCATAGGAAGGCAGCTTCGAAAGAAGCGCTTCAAAAAGAAAGATCGAAAGCCTTCGCTATGTCCAAACTAACGGCCAACACCTCCCCCTTAGACTCCACTGCCTCCGTGACCGACATAGCCCAACGGATTAGTAAGCTGAAGTGGCAATGTACCGGCCATATCGCTCGAAGAACCGACAACCGTTGGGGTAAAAAGGTTCTCGAGTGGCGGCCTGGTACCGGCGAACGAAGTCTAGGGCGTCCCTTCACTAGATGAAGTGACGACCTGGTTAGATATGCAGGAAGTCGATGGATGCAGGTAGCTTTTTTTTTTTTTTTTTTTTTATAGTAGAGGGGGCAAACGAGCATGCGGCTCACCTGATGGTAAGTGACTACCGCCGCCCATGAACAACTGCAACACCAGGGAGGGAATTGCAGATGCGTTGCCGGCCTTTTAAAAAGGAGTACGCTCTTTTCTTGAAGGTCCCTAAGTCGTATCGGTCCGGAAAAATCAGGACCGTGCTTTGTGGCATTCTTTGGGAGAGGCCTATGTTCAGCAGTGGACTTGTGAAGAGCTGTAATGATAATGATGATATTAAAATCTGTATTTATAAATATTTTACACATAAAATTGATTAAACTGCAAACATACAACTGAATTGTTTATTTTTTATATATACTTTGCCATTCAGTGAGAGCGTAATATAATTTATAGCAACACTTTCCTCGTAAGCTTCTTAAGAGGTGACTCTGGTAAATGCTAGAAAGATCTTATGGCTTTCGATAGATGGCGGTATAGCCACTTCGTATACACTACACGTAAAGAAGAGCTACAAGGAGTTACATGACGTCTAATAATATGAATACCACTACACCTTATATGACGACTATGGTGAATCCTCCCCATAACTGCAGAAGCCAATGAGCAACAGTGCACTTTTACTGGTTTATGAAAAAAGAGAATTCTCAGTTACTCCCAAATCCGAATTAAGTATGAAGGGAACATCATTGGTAACTCAATACATTATTGATACAAACGTGTTTATAAGCATATTGCTTGTTTATTAACTAAGAAAAAAAAGAATGTTTTTGCACCTAAATATTTGCAATAAAATCAAAATAAGTCTTTATGAAAATATTTGCAACTGAGAATAGAATAATAACTTTCAGAATTTTCTATTGATATTTGAAAGCTCTTTGAGCCATGCCATGTTTGTATTCAGTAAAGTTGAAAGTAAAATTACAACCTCTATATGTCCCTTCGCGGGGCACAAGCCTCCTTACAATTCTAACAGAGTTATAATGCTGCGGGCTGGACTTCACATGTTCTCGAAATATTTTATTTCTTAGAAATGCAGATTTCCTCACGATATTTTCACTGGTACTTAGCCCTTAGCCCCTGAGACACCAAGGCTCATTTCTGTTAAATAGTTGTATTATTTCATAGATCGAGTCGACCAAAGAAGAAAAGCGCTTTCATAGAAAACCAGTGTAAAATAGTGGCATTGTAATCGTATGGTAATAAGTGACGAGTACTGGAGACCCTTATTAACTTATTATAATAAGGTATTTCATAGCTAACATCTATATTTTGATGCTTTGTTAAGGATCTCTATAAGTGTCTGTGGGTTAACATCAGATGTATTGCGTTCATTTGATGAGCGTATCAAAAAGCGCTTGTTTTAAAGAAAAATCCTCATATTATACCTACTACTTTTGCGGATTTCTACTCCAGTCCTACTCTCCTTAAATAAAATGATTTTCTTAATAAATGTAAATAAAATTTGCCTCCACCTAAAAAGATTTAAGTGATAGATAAGTAAAGAACGATATAATACTTACGACTTCAAGTTTTCGTGAGGTTAAAGTTATAATGAATCTGGAATTGAAAATACTCAAATAAAGTATTTTCTTTTTGAAATAACTATTTCTCGATAAAATGTCAATTTAAATTTGTATTACGTACTTGGTATTAAAATATGTGGAATTTTAAGTTTCGATATTTTCTAGCGAACTCATTAAAAGTTATTATTTTATTTTAGCTTATTTTCCTAAATATGAGAAATTTCGCCTCCAGGTTCTTCTAAAGAGTCATTGCCAAGGCAATGTCAGAGCACAGGCAGAATTGGCGAGAAACTGGTTCGCCTTCCTTCGGGAACCCATGCATTCTGGTCTCTCGCCAAGGCTGTTCGAGGAACTTCTGTCAGCCACCTCTTCCATCTCTGGACATGGAGTATGCCTCACTGGCTGTATCTTTGCGTCCAACTTGACTCTCGATGACGGGGAAACACACAGCCGACCATTCCGCGGTGTGAGTGCTCCATGCCGGATGTGCTGTTCTCACAGCGCTCGGTTCACAAAGCAGTCCTCTACTTGGACATCCACAAGGCTGCGTGCTGTTACCAACGCTGTTTCTTCTGTATAACAATGATACACTATACACCCGCCGTGCCAACACTTCTCAGGAAAACGTCGTCAAGTGCCGAAATAAATTTGTGTCTGCAGACTTTGTTCAGCAAAGACTCGTCTTTGTTGAACAAAGTCTTGAATTTGGGCGACTAAATCTAGTCCAGTTTAATCCTCAGAAGACACAAGTTTGCGCGTTTATCACTAAAAAGAGCCCCTTGTCGTATCTCCTAAGTTTCAAGGCACTCCCCTTGTTACCTCAGCCAGTATCGGAATCCTCGGCGTCAACATATCCAGTGACGTGCAGTTTCGTGGTCACTTGGAAGAGAAGGTCAAATTGGCCTCTCAAAAGCTTGGCGTGCTCAGCAGAGCGGTAGAGTGTTTCGTACCGGTCCACCGCCTGCAATTTTACAAGGCACAGGTTCAGCCTTACATGGAATAATTTTCCCATCTCTGGGCTCCCCAGTGTCAGCTCCTTCCACTTGACAGCATTCAGTGCAGAGCGGCTCGAATCCTCGACGACCTAATCCTTTTCAATCGGCTCGACTCACTGGCGCTGCGAAGAGCTGTTGCATCCCTTTGCATTCGCATTTACCATTTACTCTGAGGTATTAACATTTTGAGAAATTTTATTTTTATTATTTTGTTATTTTTTAATTAATTCCAGGCACCAAATTTTACGAACGCACATCACGGCAAAACTACTATACCATCCGCAACCTTTGGATGCTTTGCGGTCCACCACTGTACGGTTCACTAGGAGTTTTCTTCCGCGTACGACCTCTCTATCGAATAGCTTACCACCGGCGATCTTTCCAGACCTATACAAATTAGGGACCTTCGAGAAGAAGAATTTTAAGAATACCATTAGTACCCACTTATAACTTATCTAAGAGAACAAAAAAACAATAACAATAAAGACTTACCAATCTATTGCAATATTTTAATATATTTCAGTAATATTTCCTTTCAAAATTTTCCAATACACTGCAAAGGACGGATGTGCAATTTTTCTTTGATAAAGTTTTTCATTTTCGATCAACAACCAGCCTCATTTTTGAATACACATTCTGGAAACTGAAACTTTTACAAGCTCTAGTCGACGAGGAGCTTAATTAATCTTTTATCGGCTTTTATGCAAGCAGCAAAGCAAAAGTTTGACCCAAATTTTATTGCGGACTAGCGATTGAATGCAATGACGATGTAAGAATATCTTTTACCCCATATCGTGGGTGTTGAAGAAGTTACAGAGGCACACACACCAGGAGGTGTGCACTAACCTAATAACAACTAAAAAATGAAAACTGCGCTTGCCAATCCGCTTGCCAAGAGCAGCAACTGTGGCAAATATATTATACGTTTAGCAGGGGAGTTTGACAGACTGTTACGGTTACGATAATGGTATCATTTAGATTTGGACTTTAATACTGTTTAAAACTTTGGCTTGTTGTGTATCCGAAAAAGTTTTCCTTCCGTTGCGTTGCCTGAAGCATAATCCACCAGTTGGTAAAGTAATGCTCTGACTTATAGATTTTTTTTATAGAATAGGGGTGACAATCGAGCACACAGTTCACCTGATGGTAAATGGATGCTGTGGCCCAAAGACATCTACATTTATCCCCGATTAAGAATCAAAATGCAGATGCGTTGTCACCCGTGAGGACTGAGATGGAGTGCCTCGTTTCCTTTAGAAAGGGTCTCCGGTTCTCCACACTCACCATACGAAACACAGCAGCATTCAGAGGCCATTTTACGACGGTATTCTGTGAGAGCTACCCCGATCGAGCCAACCCATTCGTGCTGCAATCACAATATAGTTGCAGCATGGCTCTACCACGTAACAAAAAATTGATTGAAAGTCAAATGCCTCGTGGTCTTTGAACCAGATACCCTCTGTATTTATGGCATTTCTTTAGAGAGGATTTTGTTCAGCACTGCGATTGTGATGAAGTTTAATGATGACAATGATAAATATATTAAATGGTTTTCCGCTTCTTTACCATTTAGTAAAGAACTGACTGGAGAAGATTATTAGGATCATTTTTTTTATGGAATAGGGGGCAAACGAGCATGCGGCTCACCTGATGGTAAGTGACTTCCGCCCCATGAACAACCGCAACACCAGGGGAATTGCAGATGCGTTGCCGACCTTTTAGAAAGGTGTAAGCTCTTTTCTTGAAGATTCCTAAGTCGTATCGGTCCGGAAAATTCGCTGGTGGTAATTGATTCCACAAGGAAGTCGTGCGAGGGAGAAAACTTCTTCTAAATCGCACAGTGGTGGACCGCCAATCATTCAGATGGTATGGATGTTAACGCGAGTTTTGTCGCGATGTGCGATGGTGAAATTGAGCGGCTGGAATTAGTCCGAACAATTCCTCAGAGCACTCCCCGTGATATATGCGATAAAATACGCAAAGAGATGCAACATCTCTACGCAGTGCCAGTGTATCGAGCCGATCAGAAAGAACTCGGTCATCGACGATTTGAACCGCTCTCTGCGCTCGATGCGGTCAAGTGGAAGGAGCTGGCACTGGGTTGCCCCGGCCCAGAGATGAGAACAGTATTCCATGTGGGGCCGAACTTGCGCTTTGTAAAGTTGCAAGCGATGTGCCGGCATGAAATACTTTCTCGCTCTGCTGAGCAAGCCAAGCTTTTTAGAAGCCAATTTGGCCTTCCCTTCCAAGTGACCACGAAACTGCACATTATTCGATATGTCGACGCCAAGGATTCCGATACTGGCTGAGGCAACAAGGGGAGTGCCTTGAAACTGAGGAGATACGACAAAGGGGTTCTTTTTAGCGGTAAACGCGCAAACTTGTGTCTTCTGGGGATTGAACTGGACTAGATTTAGTCGGCCCCAATCCGAGACTTTGTTAAGCAAAGACTCGACTTTAGACACAAGTTTGTCCCGGTACTCGGCGACGTTTTCCCGAGAAATATTGGCACGGCCGGTATATAAGGCATCACCAGTGCTGTCGTCCACATAGCAATGAATGCTACCAGTTAGCAACATATCATTGATATGCAGGAGAAACAGCGTTGGTGATAGCACGCAGCCTTGTGTAACACCAGCGTTGATAGGCTTAAGATCAGAGCATGCACCGTCTACTACGACTTTGATGCTCCGATCAGCAAGGAAACTGGTGATCCATTTGCACAATTTCTCGGGAAGCCCATAGGCAGGAAGCTTCGAAAGAAGCGATTTGTGCCAGACCCGATCAAAGGCCTTCGCTACGTCCAAACTAACGGCTAATGCCTCCCCCTTGGACTCTACTGTCTCCGCCCATCTATGAGTTAAGTAGACTAGAAGATCACCAGCTGATCGACCTCGACGAAAACCGTACTGGCGGTCACTAATCAGCTGGTGATCATTTCCGAATATTGTTTTATTGCGAACAGAATAGCTACTGAAAGCAAGCAAGTCAATACTTTACAGTGAAATGTTTGCGCTGTAATTTCATAATCTGAAAATTTATAAAAGTAAAAACTCGTAAATTTATAGCGGCTCAAGTCGTATTTTGTTAAGGGGTGGTCGTTTCTCTCTGTAATTGATGAACATAGTTTGATATCTACTAAAAATATTGGAATTACAATTTAATTCCAATATTTTAGTAGATATTAATAGCGCTTTTGCGCTTATGTCAATAATGGACGTCAGAGGGCGCGCGCGCCTCTACGATACCGGTTTTGACGTCCCGCCGTCTCGAGAACGCCCTAGAAAAATTAGGGGTCCAATTCATCGCGTCGAGAGATAAGCACGTGGTCCGTTTTGTGGGGAGCTCGTTTATGATAGGCGTGTATAAAAATATACCACTGGGAATTGTGGCGCGTGTCCCTTGCTGAGAGTTTTACCCGGGACTTTTAGGTTTAACGCAGAATCTGTATAAGTGGATTCGACTGTATTAGTTACTAGTGCGGTATTTGATATTCTAGAAATAACGGTGACCTTTGATCCGTACGTTCTGTGTTCATTTCGCGAGTCAGGCGTTATAACAAACGAGAGTTAATGGCTTCTGTAAGGTAGTTAATCGTACGACAGAGTTAAAGAACTGTCATCGTAGAAAACGAAGAAAGTGACTGCGGAAGGAGACCGTAGTTTGGAGAGGTGCTGAGGGCCGAACTGCTGCAGAGGGTAACGGTCTAATAAGGTCAATAACACTACCAGCCACACCCAGATACACATCACTGACCCTTACTTTCCTAGCACTATACATCCACACGCGACCTGACCGAATCCTGAGGGACCAGTCGCCTTGGATAGAGGTAAGTAAGCTCTATTCAATACAATGTAACGCACCCCCTAATTGTTTATTGTAATTAGAAACTTTCCACCCTTGGCGTTAGAACGCCCGACCTGTACCTGCTTGTAGGTTCTTCCGTTCATGGGCCGCGGAGGATCCTACTTCTGGGATAGGCAGTTGCAGGCCGTAACATAAATATTATTTTAAATATTAAACTACTTTAGACGGTCATTAGATTACATGTAGTTTTCATTTTGTTCATAGCTTTAATTACCTACAAAAGCGTTAGCGCAAGGAAATCCATCGTCTCGTTTTTTCTCGTACTCGTAGTTGGTGTCCTAAGAGGTGACAGTGATAATTACCATTGGATACGACTTAGGGACATTCAAGAAAAGAGCCTACTCTTTATAAGGGCGGGAACGTGCCTGTAATTCTCCTAGTGTTGTTGTTCATGGGCGGAGGTAGTCCCTTTCAATCAGGTGAGCCGCAAGCATATTTTGTAAATAAATATTTTAAATAAATAAATTTAATTTAAATAAATTTTGCAAAATAAGGAAATATCAAAAAAATTACGGTTTTGAATGAATGACGATATACCACTTCGCATATGTTAGACGCAAAACAGTCAGATCGGCGACGGCATCAAAAGTGTGGAATGTCTTTTACAACAGTTGAAGAATTGATAGTCCAGCAGCGGAGTTTTAGGGCTGATGTAAAAAAATAATAAAATGAATTAGTTTTTATACTATGCTGTATAATTTTAACCCTGATATTTTATATGTGATATATATAATATGATATATATAATATCATAAATATGATATGATATCATTCCCTTTTAAAAGGCCGACAACGCACCTGAAATTCTCGTGGTGTTGCAGTTGTTCATGGGCGGCGGTAGTCACTTACCATCAAGTGAGCCGTATGATCGTTTTCCTCTTCTCCTATAAAAAATTACATCCAATTTAAAGTTTCGATAATTTTTAAAGTTAACCAAATGTTTTTCTTTTCGATTTCTTCTTCTTTGACAAGTATTCTCAATTAACTGCTGGGTAGTTAGTTATATACCTTTTTAAGAATAGGACAATTCTTATGCAAAGATTAATAAACTTACACTCAAAATACTGGGCAGACGAGTTAGTAATCGTCAAGATCAATACGCTTTTTTCCTTTACCAGTCTGTGAGACTTGGATTCGAAATTAATCAACATCATCATTTTAACAGTCTTTAAAAGTCCACAGCTGAACAGATATCAGAGAACAGAGAACATATTACCTTATAGGGAGGTTATTGTAGGAGAGCTGCGCCGCAGGCAAGTAGACAAATTGAGCACTATGCCCTATGTGTCGATGCTGTGGTCCATAGACACCTACAACCTACATTCTTCGACTAATAATCAAAATGTAGATTCGTTGTTACCCCTGAAGACTAAGAAACAATGCCTCGTTACCAGTAAAAAGAATTAATTTGTTTTTCTTTTTTTATAGAATATGGATGACGAACGAGCACACAGTGCACTTATCATCATAAGTAAATGCTGTGGCCCATAAACATCTACATTTATCCTCAATGAATAATCAACATGAAAATGCGTTGTTACCCATGAAGACTGAGATTGAATGCAGTAAAAAGGGTCTCCGTATCTCTATTTTAAGACGTTGCGAAAACTGATTATACGAAACACAGTAGCATTAAGCTGCTATTTAATGATGGGATATACACCGGCCGAGCCGAATGTGTCATTTACAAACATAATATAGCCGTAGCTTGGCTCCACAACGGTAAAATACTATAAGTTATAAATACTTGGTGCTACCCGTGCGGATTCGGTACAGGTCGCTAGTCATATGACAGATGATGCGATGTAGCGATAATGGAATTAATTTATAATAGAGACTATCGGTCCGTGGGGTCCACGTGCGGTGAAGTTCCTAAAGGAACTCCATCCGCGGCTGGTCGTTGCTGCCTCGCTCAAAGGCTAAGTATAGCCATTCAGCGGGGAAATGCAGCCAGCGTTCTTGGCACGATACCGCGGGGAGTAGGACTATTTGATATTTAAGTTTCTAGTTTTATTTTTTTTAAATTATTATTATAGTTTTTAGTATAATAAAGTTAATTGTTAATATTTATTAAAAAGAAATTATAATAATATAATATTTTATAATGATAGAATAAAATGGTTAATATTGTGACCTTTTGTGAACAGGCGTATATAAGAAGTTGTGTTATTAGATCACCAGATCTTGCAGATCGAAGCATAATGGTCATAGAAGGCGGTGCATACACCGACTACTTCCACATTTTGAAACTTCTTTGTAAAATCTTCACCATCATTTTAATAACGGACGATTAAGTACGCTTTTTAAAAATTGTTTCCTCATAATTTACCATCTTCATATAACTATTCACACAATATAGGATTAGCCGCGCAAGAATAAGGAAAAATTCAATTCCATTTCCTTAGTTTCAGCTGTTATCCATGGTCGCTCATGGGCTAAGCGATAACAGGAAGGCGGCAAATATGGAAAAGGTTTATGGATGTGGTTTTGCAATGAAAAAATTTAAAATAATTTTATTTTTATTTGTTATAAATAATACATAAACGCCTGTCATCTACAGGGGTAGGCAGAGATTACGGATTTCCATTTGACACGATCCTGATGCACCTCTCTTTTACATTCATATACCTACGCATACATTCTTGTTGGTTGTGGGTAATCTTAATTTGACCCATCTTCAATATCTGATGGGCACCACAGAGGAAGGAATAAAAAACTCCATACCCTGAAGTACCACATCAACAACAGAATTAGCAACAACGTTGGGATCATCCGCCAAGAAGCAAACCAAGGGTAGGATGCAAAGAAAGACCGCATCCCGTCCGAATCTGCCATTAGGGTGATATCACATAAAAATGAGTTGTAATATTTGACAGATTTCATAGCGGGGAAGTTATAAAGGAAAATGTAAAGGTTAATGTTTCTTTCTGTACTATTGGTTATATTATACATTAATTAGACTAAAAATAAATAAACCAAACCACAGTAATATTCATAAAATAGAAAATTTAAGAAAATAGTTAAAAATGTGCAAAAAAATTTAAAGCAAACCACTGCGGCATCGTTTTGTATATTATTTTAATATTCAAGAAACTGCTAAACTTTTATTAAAAATTACATTCTCAACTAAATGATATTGTGTTACAAATAACTTTACCTCAGTGTCAACTAGCGACATCTGGTGAGCGGAAGATTATTAACGATTGACGGTTCGTTATACACAATACACAATTATGTACTCAAATTGAATAATCAATTTATAGTCTTCATTCATAATAATATATTGACAATAACAAATGAAGCATTATTCATTAGGAACAGCCCTCGCCTCCAATATCATCTGTTGTTTGTTTACGAAACAACTCTGATGGAAATTCATTATTGTTTTGCTTGCACGAGTAAACAACATTTCAGCTACTTATGTATTTCCCTTTTACGCTCTCTTATATTACATATTCATAATTATGCAAAAATGTCAAAATCTTATACATAAATTCCGTGACAATCAAATTGACAGAAAAAAAATATTTCCACTGTTACTCCTGTGTTTTAGAGGCGTTTCACAAAAATACAAACCAATTGGTATATAATATATTACAAAAAAGCATTGACTAGAAGCCATAAAAGGTAATAATATTTTAGTAATAAATAATTAGTATATTTTCGTAATATTACTCACTACCACATACCGTCCCTTGGGTATCGTGTGGAGTGTGGCGACAGGGAAACTTAAATTGGAGATGGGTAGCAAGCAGTATCTTCTTGATAACAACTCAAAATAATAAAAAGCTGCGGTGCCAACTGGCCTGCCAAGCGTGGCATCTATGGCGAAATGAGGTAATCTATGACCAACAGTGCACTTTTATAGGCTGGAATGAATGGAAAACTTCCAACGGCAGACTGTATCCGAAAAATCTATCCCGATTCGAAGCTATTTCACTATTTCTGTTGATAAGTGTCAGCTAATGAAACAAGTGCATTTCACTTTGTATGGTACACAGAGAATGGCGCCGTAATTTGCAAGTTTGGCGACAGTCCAGCTTAGATACGCTGAGGAATAGTACAGTACTTAATAGTGCTTTGTCGAGAGCGCTACCTCATTCGTAATTAACGTTCCCAAAATGTTTAAATATGCACAGTTTCGAGCTCGCGAGCTTCATGAGAATTTTAATAATATTTAAATTACTCATTTCTTAGTCTTTACTAATTCATCGCCATGTGGTGGTGTTAAGGGAATGCATCTACGCTTCTGGTCACGTGAGTGACGTAATATCAAATAACAGAAAATACTAGCACACTTTGTCGTCAGATAAATGGCGGTATCTTGTCTGTCGTGTCTTTGGTATCTTGCGTAATATTCTTTATCTATTTTTTTATTAATCAATGTTTAAAAATTTAACACCAAGTAAGATAAACATTTTGGAGTGTATTTGTGTAGATCTCAACTTTAAAAAATTTCTTTAAATCATGAAATTAAATAAGTAAATAAATAATTTGAAACTTACTCTAATATTCCATTGGTATATTTTTCTTTAAACAAAGTTTGAGAGTTTTCAAGTAAACCATAAATCACGTATGGATACAAACAAAAACATCGTTCCAACTGATCTTACCAAGTTGAAAATGTTCAACATTCGCAATTTGATTTATTTCAATAATTGTTTTATTTTTGAAGATACTGTATTTCACATTTGATTGCTTCATTGGTTTAATGATCGTAAGCGAGATTGCTGAGCTTGTCGGGCCATCAGTTATTGGGTTTTTCTGTCCATAAATTTTCAGTACCAGCGCGCAGTCTCCTATCTCCGGGGTGTTACTGAGAATTAGTACACAGGTTTCAGCTTTGTAGTTGGCGGTATTTCATCCCCGTGTTTCGTAAAGCGAGTAAAGCCGTTGGTACTCCACATAATCTCTCTCAGGTATTTTCAGGTTTTCGTCCCATTGGACTTTGAGAGTGAGGTAATAGAGAGTGCACCGGTGTTTGTACTCGTATACTATATATATTGTTTTGTACAGATGGTTAGTCTCTGTTGAGGTTGGCCGCTGCGACCAAAATTCGGTCTGGATGATGTTATTAATTTTTTACATATTCATAATTTACATTTATTTCATTCAGTATTACTACGAATCTGTAAAGTTTTTGGTTCGAAGTTGGTTTCAAGTTAGTACTATTAATTAGTTTTGTAGTTATTATATTAGATTTTTGTCTATTTAAACTCCAAGACATGCATTGGAATAAAAGTCCTTTTATTTATTTTTATTACAATTACATATATTATGCAATAAATCATCTTATCAAATGTGACCATTATGCAATTTTTCTTAATTTAGGAGCACTCGCTCCTAAATTTTTATCATAAATGAGGCTCCTAGCTTTCGAACTAACCTACTACATCAACGTCGAAAGCTAGATACTGCTCCCTCCTAAGATCCTCTTATGTTTTTCAGCTGTCTTCATTTTCAAGACGAAGCAGCCATAACGGTTTCCATGTTTAACTCCATTTTTTTGTTGGTTCGGGTACTTACTGATTCAATCTGATCAAACCAAGACCATTCGACAAGTACAGTAAAAACTCTGAATTCTGATTGACGTTAATGCTAAAACTCCTTTTTGCGGGAAAGGACAATGTAGAAGATTGTTAAAATTTTATACACTAGGATGCCGTGGACGAACACGCGTGTTAATATTTAGTTTCTTTGTTATATTTCTAATTTGTTATGCTATTATAAAAGAGAAACATGTGCGTTTATATTTGTAATAGCTAGTTCTAAAAGAACTTTTGACGTAGAAACTGCAGTTTGAAGAAACACGATACTCTAAATATGTTCATTAACTTTCAATTTTATGGCGTAATTTAAATTATGCTAGAACTTTAAGGTACAAGAGAGCACCTTACGCGTTTATTTTAAAATTAATTTAATGATGTATAACAAACATATATTATATAGTTTACTGCCGAATAGATATTTATACCTCATTAATAAATAATAGGGATCAAAAATAAAACAAGATAAAGCTGATTAATTGTTTACTGTTGAAGCAAAACAACTGACTAGTTTTCTTTTGGTTAGATATTGATTTTAGATTAATACTGATTTATTTACGTCACATAAACTATCTAGTGTAAGTGAATATTATAGAAATAGAAACTTTGACTTACAATATTAAAATTTATTAAATTATTGATAATACTAGGAAACTGATAATTAAAAAAAAAAAATTTAAATTGAACGAAACAACCGATGTATTATTAAGCTATTACTAAATTCAATTCTTTTAAATTTTTGTCGACCACAAAAAATATTTTACTCTTTTTGCTTATGATATCGTATGTCTTTTTTATGGTGGCTGCAGAGGAAAATCCATCATCATATCGTATTGTTAGCCTTTGCATCTCGTAATAGGCGACTGTTGGAAATGCCAGAAGGACCTCATAGCCTGCGATAGATGGTGGTTTTATTACTTAACGTATATCAGATATATCCACACCTTCGACGGGGAGCAGCGTCAAAGGTGAGAGACAGCTCTGCTACTGCAATCGCCAATCACCTCCCAAGTGTGGCGATTAAGACGAATTTCCCTGTAAAAAGGAATTTTACGAGTTGATAAAGAAGAATAAGAAAATATTACACTCAGTGCTCTGTACCCCGGTAAATACATTTCACATACCGAAGTGAAATGTATTTACCGGTACAAGACATTGAAGCTCCTTTAGATGAAGTGACGACCTGGCCAGACTTGCAGGAAGTTATGGATGTCAGTGGCTTAGGCGTGTGCCCGAGGAGAAGCCGCCATGGGGCGGCCGGCGCTGGTGGGGTTGTGGATGTGTGCGAACGCGTTCCCGTGGAGGGCCACGTTAGCAGGGCGCAATATGTGACGAAGTGCAACACTATGGGGATTTAGTCGGTGCGAGTCCGACATAACGCGGAATGCATGTGCATAGTGCATTTAGTTAAAAAAAGGAAAATAAGGTGTCGAGTGAAGTGAGGGGTTCTTTGAGTGTTTCTGTTCTATCTATTTCCTATTGAGCCGGACCAAATAACAGACGGCAAACACGTGAAGGAAGAACTTCTCAGTTTTGCCCTGTGGCCTATTACGACCTGCGCTCCCTCCCAAAGCTATTCGCCAGACTGTTAGCCGGAAAGTTTTAACAGAAAGTGTTAACCTAGTCCTACCAACAAAGACAAAGTAAGAATTAAGTGTGGATTAACCACCGCCTAAATATTCTGGGGGTTGGAGCCTTTTTAAACAAGTACCTAATGTTTGTGCCAAGAGACATCGCTTTTCACTGGCTAAATAAAGAAAGGTAATAATAATTATGTATCTTTTTCAACAAAAATAATTTATTTGTTATGAATTAGTTTTGCGAGTGCATATGTGTGTACATAGATACTATATTCTGTGATGTTAGTGCTGCTAGCCTTTTGGCTATTATAGCCTCATCTGTCTCAGGGTGCGTGCGTGTGTATCATGCGCCTTTTAATTTATATTTATACAAGCAAATCATTTTTAATATTTGCTCTTATACCAAGCGATAAGTATGGTAAGCTCGTTTTTTTATTGGATAATAAAATAATATCATTTATATAAAATTTATATTTTATGTTATGGACATAAGCTTCGCGGCTTTACCATATATTACTTTTTACTCAAACTTAGTTTAATAAAGTTTTTGAATTTTGAGTAGGTCAAATTTTGTATATTTTATAAGATTTTGTTGTTAAAGCGTATATATCGACCCAAGAATGAATTACTGACTTGGTGGAGTCGAGTAACTGGTAATACTAGCTTGTGTCTGTTCCTAGTATTTACAGAATGAATATCACTAATTTTTGTATAAATTATTTTATTTTTATGTACGTACATTACACTTTCATAAATGTATTGAAAGACCAATGTTAATATATTAACTTCTTTAAAATTTTGTCGGAGCGACTCTAGATTTTAAATGATAGATTGCTCTTATGGCCCTTTTCTGTAAAAGAAATATAATTTCAGTGTCAGTCGCGTGTACCTTTAGCAAAATACCATACGACATTATGCTAAGGAAATAGTATTTTCCTTCCACCATATTTTCCCGTGGGTGTCGTAAGAGACGACAGAGGGAAACTAAAGCAGAAGATGGGCAGCGGCATCTTTCTGATAAAAGCAAATAACAATAAAAAACTGTGGTTGTTAACCCGCTCGCTAAGCGTTCAAACTATGGCAATATACTCCCCATGAATCAATAAAGTTACGAAGAGACGGCCCCCAGTCCCCGGCAGCCCGCTATTCCTGGCTACGGTGGCGTACATGGTAACGGCGAAGCAGGGGGTGCTAAGAATCTCCGGTGGAGGTTCAATTGCTACCTAAGGTGGCTCGACCTGGCAACATACAACGCACGCAACCTGAGGAATGACGAAAAGAATGTGGAGCTGTAAAAAGAGATAGTTATGTCGCGCTGTCATATTATAGGTTTATCCGAGGTCCGAAAAGAGAGGGAGGACACGGTAGTCCTCGAATCCGGCAACTTGTTCTATCACCGGGAGGGCGACCATCTCTCCCAAGAAGGTGTCAGATTTATCGTCCACAAGTCTATCGTTAATAACGTTGTAAATATTGGTAGTGTGTCAACGAGACCAAACGGCATTCGCTGAAGGTCATACAGGCTTACGAACCAACCTGGATACATCCCGATGAGGAGGTGTAGAAAATGTATGAGGATATATCTAGAGCCATTAATTCCTCCAAACTCACTATACGGTGTTAATGGGAGACTTCAACGCAAAACTAGGCACAAGAGAGAACGGTTAGCTGAAGATAGGGAAATTCAAAATCGGGCATCAGAATCCAAGGCGCCAGCAGCTGGCTGACTTCATGGAGAAAGAGGACGTCTGTATGATGAACGATTTCTTCCAGAAGCGGCCCCACAGAAAGTGGACCTGGTCGAGCCTCGACGGCTCAACAAAAAATGAAGTTGACGAATAGACGCCAATTGTTCAGTGATGTCTCAGTGATCGCGAGCGTGAAAACTAGCAGCGATCATCGAATGGTAAGAGGCACACTGAACCTGAACTTTAAGAAGTCTTATGAAATCAAGGCTTCGTCCCCCTCGTGCTCTAATCCGAAGTCCCGAAAACTTTCAGCTCGAGTTACAAAACTGTTTTCAGTGCCTAGAAGATTGCAATGTAGTGGACAATATAAATGACAAGCTCGTGGAATCTGTCCAGAGCTAAGTTTTGCAAGAATAGAATAGAATAGAATAGAATAGAATAGAATGATTTTTATTCAATATGGATTATTACATAATACTTATTGAAAGTCATTATTTTATTTACCACTGGTTCGGAAAATACCTCTGTCCTGGGAAAAACCAGCAAGAAACCCAGGTAAATTAGAATAATTTACCAAATCATATACATACAAGTACTCGTATGACTAAAAGCTTGACTTAAGTAAAAATTACTCGAGTTAAGTTTCTACTTGACTGAATGTGTCTTTAGTGGGTCCTCGTATACTTCACAAATACCGCGACAAACTTCAGCTGCAATTTAACTTTATCACAATTATTAAACAGTCCTTACTATACGACGAGTTGTTTGCACTAAGGTTTGTTGTTTGTTGGTTTTTGGTTTGTTAGAATTACGTTATATACAATTTGCGTAATTTAAAATTACGCAACAATGCACAGTTTATTATTGCATATCGAGTACCTACGTAATTTACGAAATGAGTAGAACTTTTACACATACAGTAAAACTCGCTTAATACGATCACGTTTAATACGATTTCTCGCATAATACGCCATTTTATTATCAGTCCCTGCAAGTTGAGGCATGTTTTCATACATTTTTAACTCGCTTAATACGATCGTCATCCCGTCTAATACGCCATCTGTGCAACATCCGAGCCAAGCCGAGTAGCACCCATAATTCTCTTCATTGATAACTGCCCCGGCTTAAGAACATCAAGGTTGTTTTCTTACCTCCGAATGCGATAAGCAAGTTGCAACCAATGGATCAACGCATTATAAAAGTCCTTATACAAAGCTACAGAACACGATTGATACATCGTTATCGTAAAGAAATGGAAGACCCCAACAGCAAACGACTCTTGACTGCATGATCCGATCCTAAAAATTGCAGCGGCATGGCAAGCAATTAAGCCTGAAACCATAGAAAACTGTTTTAAGAAAACATGTTTCCGAAGTAACAAAGCTGACGTCGTGTTGGAAGAAGAACCCGCGATACTGCAGGACTTTCCTTGATATTCTTCCATTGATGACAATGTTGCACCGTACGAAACCCGTTCAATCGAAGATCTTTTTAAAGATGTGAATAACACCCAAAAAGGGGTCCTACGTGATGACGATAAAGATGAAGGAGAGTCAATTCCGACTGTCAAACGCAGAGGCATTAAGAGCAGTAAACGGTTTAAGGCGCTATGTATCTATTGTTGCATCTTACTTTTTGCTTTCGGGGAAAGTGATGTCATTATAAATAATAATTAACTATGATGTAACGTATTTAAATACATATAGGTATTATTTATAATATTATAGCTTTCTAACAAATTTATAAATATACCTATAATTAAATACCTACAGAAACATTTTTAATGACGTTATGTTTTATTTTCCATATCCCGCATAATAAGGTTTATCCGCTTAAGTTACGATTTTGGCTGGGTCCCTACAAAATCGTCTTAAGCGAGTTTTACTGTACCTGTTAAAAATCAAAAACTTTAAATTAAAAAGTAATAGGTAAATAAAGGTTGAAGAGTTGTCGTAGCTCAGATACTAGGAGCTCGCTGTGAATATCACAGTACATGAGCAAGCCGGGTTCGATTACCGACGGCACCAATGAAACTTGATTACAATTTTAAGTACTGGTATACCATGTAGACGACGGTGAATGAAAACATCGTGAGGTAACCTGCATGTCTGAGATATAATAAAAAAAATAAACCAAAGACAAGTGAAGTTCGCCAACACGCATTGGGGCAGTGCGGCGGACATTTTCTTGCTCTAAAACCCTCTCAGAAATGAGAGGTGGCCTGTGCCCACCATTGGGATGTATACAGTTTGTCACTTTTACTTTATCTTTTTAATGAAGTTTTAACCTAAAACCCAACTTATGTCATTTACCGCTTCACTCTACCTCGAATAATTAAAGTCCCCTTTTGCAATTTGTACAATACTAGCGAAAACTTGAGGTTAAAGATCTAAGAGGGGGAACCTAAACGGGTCGTAAAATATCAGGTCACTTATATTCTGCTCAAGATTTCAATAAATTTGACATAATTATTTCATTTTGATTATGAATAATTTGGGCTGCGTATATTAAAATATTTAATACTGTAAGCTTTTGTTAGACAGTGTTAATTCTATTACACTTTCCTAGTGTTAAATTAAATAAATTCACTATAAATTGTGAAGTTCGTATATTAGGTATATTTGTAATTAAAGTAAAACTAGTTATTAAGATGAAATATGAAAACAATTGAGAGCAGGTAGACTGAGCATAATAGGTTGCGGCGATCATATAATATAACGTGTGGGCGGATCGACAACGTGACCAAATTAGCGCTTTGCAAACACATATTCTACTATTTTATCAAATCATGATATAAATAGGTTGTTATTGTTTAACAGGTCCTCTGAGTGCTGTTACTTGTTCACATATTGTAGTTTAAACACCGAATCATTTTTAACTTAACATGTTCTGTTTATTTATTGCTCTCATTTGTAAACATATTATATTAGGTAAAACCGAAATACCTAATGTAAGACAAATTATTCGCATTTGTCTGGTCAACGAGGGTCGAGGGACTGTTTTCAAATGATGTGTGCGGTTTTAAAAATAACCATTTCCCCATTATCATTTATCTCTGATGTTTTTAAATACGTATTTTGCGTACCATAAGGCAGGAACAAATCTTTAGAAACAACAAGTAGTTATTTGTAACGTATGAAAAATTTGGGGTATTCCCAGTAGTCATACCAAGTAGTATTGTTAGTAAGACTATTGGGAATGTTCTGCTCAGTAGTCTTACTGGTAACAGTACTGAGAAAATTTGTCTACTATTAGGAAAGATATTTAATATGTTTCCTAATAGTCTTACCAAATAGTCTTACAAGTAAGAGGGATTATTGGGATTAATTACAAAGGATTAATTAAAAAGTAGAACTTACTGGTACACAGGAGAAGAAAATTCTCAGTAGTCTTACTCTATAAATACAGGGAATTTTGCCACGTTTTTATTAAGTCACTTTCATCTTTGTCTGTCTATCGGTCGTTCTGGGTGGAATCTTGCAACATAAATTTCGAGCACTTCTGGATGAGCTAGAGAATTGAAATTTTGATTGTTTGCTTTTTTATGATTAGTAGGAATAGAACTAGATGAGCATAAACATAAAAGGGGCAGTCCTACGAGTATATAAAAATAGTAAACTTCAGTCAAGTTAGGCAAAACAAGTTTACATAATTTCTTTTTATAATTTTTTCCAAAAATAAACTAAAGTACGTAGTTGTTGGTGACGCGTGTTAATATTTCCAAAAAAATATTTCTTATTTTTCACCAGAATACGTCGAATTTATATTAAATACGAATTACTTCAATTTCTTAGAGAAATAGATATTTGAGTTAACTTAGAATCGTGTATTATAAAGCAATTTGCTATGTTCTGAGAGATCTGAAGCCCGTGAACTTAGGATGACTTTGGCAAGAGGACATGGTTCTGATAAGCCAGAGACATTTGAAGATGAAGCTGAAGAAGTCAAGACACGAAAGACTTGTCTCTCATATCAACTGAAAATAAAATCGACATGCAGAGGCTATTCGTGTAAAAAACACGTTTGTTTACAGTGCGCGAAACAAGTGTGCCTTGACTGTGCTTAGTATTTAACGTGTAGTTGAACTGTGGTCCATTTTTCTAGGTTTATGTTCCTCCTTAATTTTTTTTCATAAAACTTATATTATTCGTAAGTAAGAAATATTACTTTTTCTTATTCTGATAGGAGTATTCTTTGTGTTTTGATTTTTTATTTCTAATATTCAGTATTTTCCTCAAAATTTAAAAGCCTAATGTTATTGTAGTCTTATATTTAAAAATTTAATAAAGCTTATTTCCTTTTTATACAATTTTTTTCTTAAAACCCTTAACTTTTCATCATAATGTAAAGGCAAATATTTGAATCATCACTTTCCTATAAAACACTATATAATATAGGCGGCCTCTCAGGCCTAACGTTGGTACTAACGTTACAAAAATGCATATTAACACTTAAAGGTTAAAGAAATGTGTTATGTTCTGTGATAAGAGATAAGATACATAATGGCTAGATAAGGATAGCAACTGTTAGAAAGAAATAGTATTTTATAATAATCAGAGGTAGTTATAATTTTAAGCGAGATGGCATGAACCTCTCTGGTTTCTGTGATATTAATGCTGTTAGCCTATGCGGCTCTTTCAGCTTCATCTGGCTTGCGGCCTGAAAATCCTGTAAAAAAGGAGGGGGGCGGGGCATTGCAAAAGTAACGTTGCACTAAAATCGATAATATGGGGGTGGAATTTATTGAGTTTAGTGATCACATCATCATCACATAAACATCAAATACTCTTTGATGCTGCCGAAAACCACAACATGATTTGGGTGAGTTGTCTAACCGCCATCCGAACAAGGATGACGCGCCCCGGTTTTAATGGCTAACTAGGGTCGTTCGATGTTCAGGGCGATGAGAACCGCCCAGGGACGTGGGTGTACGCTAAGTACGCGGTGCGGAGTGTGCGGCGCGCCCAGCTGCGGCCTCACTGCGTCCCACCCGTTGTCCTAATTGTGCTTGTGACACTAAATGTTTGTGTAGTGTTGGTGTAATGGACCCGTGACATTTAGGTCGTCGGAATCTACCAGAACCAGGTTTTCAATTAGAATATTACGAGGTCTCTGGAGGGAGGCCGTGGAGTCGGAACATAGGTGACTGCATGTACCACTAATGGGTTAGGAAGTGTTTCAGCACTCTCGAAGTAGCGCTGAGATATTTTGTTGAAGTATTCCGAAATCGTGTGAAGCTGACAACCTTTGTGAAGATTGGAGTTTTGTTAGTACCAACGGGCTCCGGTGGCTTTTCAATCTATTTTGGGAGATTTGGAGTTCGTACGAACGATTGAGGGTCGCGTGCGTGAAATCTACGCCTGCGTAAGACATGATAGGTCTTACGCACGTTTTGTAAAGATGGAACTTGTATCTTAAAGACAATTTGCTCCTGTTGTTAACTAGCAGGTGGAAGTGACTAGTGTTGAATTTGGCACGGTTGCGGACATCGCGAATGTGTTTCGCGAAAGTCATACCGTGGTCAAAAGTGACCCTAAGTATTTGGCCGTTGATTGCCAGGGGATCTGGCAGCTGTATAGTGTTATTGTGCTGAACATTTTTTTGGGATTTAATTGACGATGAAGCACAAGATTCCATTGAAAGTATATTGCTACACTTTTCTCAGGATTCACTTCGATTTTTCATAAGCGAAACCAATCGCCTAAGCGGTTGACGGTTGTTTGGAGTTTCTGGGCGAGTATTATTTTATTGTGATGGGCGACGAAAAGTGACGTGTCATCAGCGAAGAGAGCAGTATTAACTTTTAGGTCTTTCGGAATGTCACTCGTGAAGAGTGTAAAGAGGAGTGGGGAGAGGACTGAGCCGTGAGGGACTCCAGACTTGAGGAGGCATTTTGAGGACTCTATTTGATAGCAAAAATGGCAGTTGGCCAGGCAGGCTCTGATGATGTGGATGAACCTATCAGGTACTTTGAGTTTGTACAGCTTATAAAGTAAACCATCGTGCCAAATTATATCGAAGAAAAGTGCGTCGGTAATAGTGGTAGGACCACTACTACCGGCGTACTTTTCACGCCACTTTTTTCTTGTTGGAGATTGAAGCCTTTAAGAATGTACTCTGTAAGGTGATGTACAGCTCTATGCCGAACTGCACGTCGGGAAACAGCTTATTTGCGAAGACGTATTTACGTAGGCGGTTCAATATGAATCACTGGTAAACTTTCCCTAGTGTACTGAGGAGACTAATTGGTCAATAACTTGAGGCTAAGTTGCGCAGTTTCGTTGGTTTCGGGATTCCTATTACGTATGTCTCTTTCCAGGCATCCGGGAAGGAGCAGCTGGAAATAAGAGCGTTAAAAATACCCACTAGAAGACATACGAGCGGCGCTGAAAGAGATTTCAGCACCCTGTTGCTAATGCCACCTGGGCCGGGTGCTGATTTCTTGTTGAGACTTTTGATGACTTCTGTGACTTCGTCAACAGTCACAGGATATAAGGGGTCACCCGTAGGTGGTATTGAAAACTTATGCTCGACCTCCGCGTCGACCTCTAGGAGGTGAGTGGTATCTATGGGTTCGATGGAGGTAGTGCATTGTCTCTCTAGAATATCCGTGAGGCATTCGGCCTTTTCATTATTGTCAAAGGTGAGATCGGGGTTTCCTGGCCTAATGAAGGGCAGTATAGGCGCAGTTTGGTCTATCATATTGCCATCGCACACAGCCTACTGCCGGGCCAACCGCCAGTAGGTGGTGTAAGATGGCTCGATTTCGTCCAGCAGGTTGTCCCATTTGCCGTACCTTAATTCGGATATGCGCTGTTTTACCTCGTTTTGGAGGTTGCAAAGTCTAAATTTATTATTTATTGTGTGATAGAGGTCGTTATGCCATAGGGCCGTATTTTTTGCTCTGATCAGCTGCCGAATGTCTCTCGGAAGCTTCGTGTATTGACCGCTCGTCACCCGAACCTTACGAGAGCAATCTTCGACCGCTGAGTTGAGGTGGGCCGATAGGGCGCTAATTGCCTCATTGGCTACCTCTGGTGAGTCTATATCGTCGGGGATTTTATTTAAGTGCTGCAATGCCGCAGACTCGAGATTAACCTCAAGCTTACGCCAGTTTACGATGGTTTTAGTCTGAAAGACATCACTAGCGGGCTGGCTCAGCTGCATTAAGACCGGTCTGTAGTCTGAGTCTAGCTCTAAGATAGTCTCGATTGATGATATCGACAGTGTGACACCTTTTAGTATTGTTACATCAAGGATGTCCGGTTGATGTGTGGTAGAGAAAGGATAGCGAGTTGGAGACTCAGACATGATAACATCGAAGTTTAGTCGCTCCGAGAGATCAAACAAAGCTGCACCATTCGTGTTATCAGTAAGCAAGCTCCAGGAAGAGTGCTTACAGTTTAGGTCTCCCGTTATTATAACACTGGGGCTTAGGCTGGTTTTATCGTTATGTGTTTTGGCTGCGCTGTTGGTGCGTTCGGATATGTATTGGGGTAGTAGTTGCATTTTAAAGTCGCGCGCTTGAGCAGCGCCGTTCGATAAACGCGCGTTGTCGCCGGCGCTGCCGAAGCGCGCGCCGCTCGGGCGCTTCTACATTCAGTATGCGTTTTAGTGTGACGCCGTTGAGACGCGCCGTTAGGTATGGTGGTGTACAAAATGAATTACATCGATACGGGACGAGTAATTGAGGAAGTGCGATTTAGAAGATGTTTATGGGACCCGGCTGATGATTCATACAAGAATAATAATTCGTCGAAACTGCTTGTTGATAGGCGAAAATATTTATAAAATTTATAATTATTTTCTCGTAAATCGGAGAAAGATGTTACATGTTCGCCTCTCAGTAACCATGTAGCGTTATAAGGATCAACTATTCTTCTATTAAATCGCTGTTGCTTTCTTTTCCAAAAAATGTAAACAGCCAGTACTCTAATCGCATTAACGTTCATTTTGTACACGACTGTCTCACAGCAGCGGAACGCGTGGTACTAATCTCGTTTTATAGTGCATCGCTGTTCAAGCGCGCGCTGTTAACAGCACGCTGCCCAGCGGCGCGTCTAGCGGCGTGACGATAAAACCAGCCTTAGATTTAGTAAAGCTTAGATATCGGATTCAACTATGCGTTTGAGCGGTGGTAGGTATGCCGATACAATGGTAAGTGGCGGATGGCCAAAGAGAGCTACTTTGCATATAGACACTTCTATGTTAATTAACGGGGGAGCGTCGATCGGTACTCTCTCGGTAATGCAGGGACCTTTTGTAGTAGATCAAGGTGTCGCCTGTACGGCTGATCAACCTATCATGTCTAACTGAGGTGTAATTTAGGATCTTAGAATCGCTATAGCTAGGTTTCAAAAAGGTCTTTTGCACTAACTTAATGTCTACATCGTGGTTGCGCAGAAAGAGCGCGATCTCGTCTGTTTTGATTTGTCCGTTCTCGTTAAAGAACGTGACTGTCAGAGAGCGTGATTTAGTTTTACTTGACTGTTGTACTGCCATTCTGATATTTAAGAGAGGTACTAAGGCGCACTGAAAATACCAGATTGCGTCGATAGTTCCAATGGTTCAATCGTAGCGTTGAGCTTGTCCTGAAGTGTGGTAGCTCCGCGGAGTTTGCGGATTAGTAAGGATAACTCAGAAACGTTTATGTTGCTAATGAAGCCGCAGACTAGAGAGAAGTCTGCGACGAAAAAAGACGAGCCTTGTGAAAGAGGCTGCGGTTTTGGGGCCTGGGGATGAGGCACTGGCTGTGAGGCGACAAGTGGCGGCGGTTTTACCCAAGCGTTAGGTTTCCGCGCTGGAGGCGCGAGTAGGCTTGCACCTTGCTCGGAGACCCCGATGACGGGGCGGGATTAGTGTTAGTCTGGGGATATGGAAACTGAGAGTGGTGCGGGTTTGGGGGCTGGCTGCCAAGAGCGAGACACACTGGCTTTACCCGCGCATCCGGGACAGCTTCTACATTTGCCATGCTTCCTTCGCGGCGCTTTGGGACACAAACTATGGCACTAACCAACGATGTCCCTACTTGGGGGGGCTTCAACTGCAATTCCCGTTAGGTTACAGATGCGTCGAACCTTAAAAATCTCCTGCCTTCAGGAGACAGGTCCAGAATGATAAGGCACAGATCTAAAAATCGTTGATTATTGGTCTGGTGGTGCATTCTATGCACCTCCCGGACCAGGATATTTTAAGCTTTGAGGTCGTTTAAAATGTAGACGGTCTCTAGTTCCTTGGGACGTACGTTGGAGCTCCGCGGATGACCACGCACAGGTTACGTTGCTCAGAAAGGGCATACGTATTGTAACATGGGACGTTTAGTTGGAGACTGGACCGTAGTCCACAGCAAAAAAACTGGCGTACCAGTAAAAGAGGACTTGGCCCCTTGGTAGTGCGTTAGCACAAACATCAACCGAAGTCGCGCATGTCAATGCGTGTAAACTGTAATCGCTATACAGAATACGATCAAATCCAGCCACAATGAATGTACGTCAAACGGGTTAAGCAACAATAGGCACACTGGCATGAAAAGCCTTCCGTGAGCGCCACCACCTACCAGACCGTCGTTCCTGCAGACTTGATGTAAGTGTAAGGCATCACTACCAATTGCATGATCAGCACGACCAATTGGCCGCGGAGCGTGTCATGAGTCTACTCCTTACCTCAAGGGAATGGGGTCCCACGTTGCGCGTCTTTCGGCCAGAGCCTTGAGAGCCTCCTCAGATTCTTACTCCAGCTACCACTCGCATGAGGTCGACACATATGCTCCACCAACTGATACAATGGCAGATATAGCCAATAGGCAGTAATAAGATAATAGTAATAATCCACCATACCACCATAATCCGCCATCAGAGAGGGTTTGTGTCACTGACGTTGAGTACATATATGCCTTTTTTCGATCATGCTTGTCTCACCCACCAACAAGTTGCCTTTAATCATTCAAACGTAGGAGCTTTACTGAGATATATTATTATGATGTTATATGAAACATCATGAATGTCAGACAGTCTGTAGCCCCGTAATGAAGGGACCGTACTTGGGCAAAGCTTTTTGGTTGTGAGTAAAACCAAGACGCAGAGAGCGCCATTGAGAATAGCGACCCGCCAAACAACGATCGCACAGACGCAATGCTGTAAAGCGCAACAAGCATCAATACGACTATCGTCGGTTTACACCATCTTGAGGTCCCCATACAGCCCCAGCAGACATCACCACCCACATACCTCCATCGACCAGAACCACATGATGCGTCGAATCAGGTGCAGCACACCCGCAAATCCATCACAAGATGCAATACTGCAAGTAGCACTAAACATCAATTCAACTATCATACGGATGCGGTGCAGTGCCCCCTCACAACACACCCACATGATCCCTATCGACTTTGGTAACAAAATTGATAATGTTGTTAACTAAAAATACCACCAACGTATCATAGTAGCACGGTACTAAGACGTCAGGAGCCAAAACTCCACGTATCATAGTGCTATTGCACTTAGACATGGAGTTGAGTATGCTTGCTGCACTTAAAAGTACTACCAAACACACTCACCCTAATCCCAAAGATAGTCGACGTATCATAAGGCTATGCGCTAAGGTGCCACCCCCAAACGGTAGCGGTATGCGATGTCCACAGGCAAGTCGTATTGCTACAAAAAATCCGCTTACCACCGGCACTAAGATGATATGTCCAGAACACAGTTAGCAAGTCCAAGTTTTTTTTTATAGAAGAGGGCCAAACGAGCATGCGGCTCACCTGATGGTAAGTGACTACCACCGCCCATAAACAACCGCAACACCAGGGGAATTGCAGATGCGATGCCGGCCTTTTAGGTAAAGGTGTAAGCTCTTTTCTTGAAGGTTCCTAAGTCGGTATCCGTCCGGAAAATTCGCTGGTGGTAATTGATTCCACAAGGAAGTTGTGCGAGGGAGAAAACTTCTTCTAAATCGCACAGTGGTGGACCGCCAATCATCCAGATGGTATGGATAGTAACGCGAGTTTTGTCACGATGTGCGATGGTGAAATTGAGCGGCTGGAATTATTCTGAACAATTCCTCAGAGCGCTCCCCGTGATAGATGCGATAAAATACGCAAACGAGATGCAATATCTCTACGCAGTGCCAGTGTATCGAGCCGATCAGAAAGAACTCGGTCGTCGACGATTCGAACCGCTCTGCGCTGGATGCGATCAAGTGGAAGGAGCTGGCACTGGGGTGCCTCGGCCCAGAGATGAGAACAGTATTCCATGTGGGGCCGAATTTGCGCTTTGTAAAGTTGCAAGCGATGTGCCGGCATGAAATACTGTCTCGCTCTGCTGATCACGCCAAGCTTTTTAGAGGCCAATTTGGCCTTCCCTTCCAATTGACCACGAAACTGCACATTATTAGATATGTCGACGCCAAGGATTCCGATACTAGCTGAGGCAACAAGGGGAGTGCCTTGAAACTGAGGAGATACGACAAAGGGGTTCTTTTTAGCGGTAAACGCGCAAACTTGTGTCTTCTAGGTTTTGAACTGGACTAGATTTAGTCGGCCTCAATCCGAGCCTTTGTTAAGCAAAGACTCGACTTCAGACACAAGTTTGTCCCGGTACTCGGCGACGTTTTCCCGAGAAATATTGGCACGGCCGGTATATAAGGCATCACCAGTGCTGTCGTCTGCATAGCAATGAATGCTACCAGTTAGCAACATATCATTGATATGCAGGAGAAACAGCGTTGGTGATAGCACGCAGCCTTGTGGAACACCAGCATTGGTAGGCTTGAAATCAGAGCATGCACCGTCTACTACGACCTTGATGCTCCGATCAGCAAGGAAACTGGTGATCCATATGCACAATCTTGGACATTTCCTCAGTCTTGGACGCTGTGAGTAATCTATACGCTACTATAATTAATAATCCTTTCAAGTCCCATTTCTTTCTATATAATACTTTTACATATTTAACACATTTCACATATTTGCTTTAATTAGGTCTACTTGGTAATTAAACCTAATAATCTTACTTGAAAGAAAATTTGGTAAGACTATTGAGAAAAAAGATTCTCAGTAGTCTAACCAGGAATATAGTCTTATTAATAAGACTACTGGGAATATACCCCAAAAATAAACATGAGTAAATTCAATAATTAACACGAATACGTATTGAATAAACGTAACTTGTACAGATTTTATCCAGTTTGTTTAAACTTGCCGTGTAATGGCGGCGTAGGAGAGATTACTACCCCAGTGGCTGCAGTCGCTACATATATATAGATCAATTAACAACTGATATCGATCGTTAAGCCATAACGATCCGAATATAACGATATTTGGTAGTCTCTAATGTCAAAGCTATCGACTAATATTGGTATTGTAACACATCAAAATTTACGATTTTTCGTTATGTTAGCGAATATCCTAGCGACCATTTTTGACAGCCCGCTAAGTATTCGTTACGATCGTAAGCTGTTGAATTGATGTTTTAAGGTTTATTGAAATCTATTAATTATGGCGGAAGCATATTTAGCATAGAATTTGCAAGTGCTCGAACATTGGCATGTTATGGTTATACAGCGGCAAATCGCACGAAACCGATGCCAAAATGAAAATCCCTTGGATGTAGAGGATAGTCAATTTCTATACCTTCACAGACTTACAAAAGATATGTTTACTGAGCTTGTACATGAAATTGGGCCATTTCTTCAAAAACAATAGCCGTACGGACATTCTGTGAATTCTCAAGTGAGTGCATCATGTAATTGTCTATATGCCTTTAAAAAACTAACACTCTTTTTCGTTTGTATTAATTTTTACTTTCATTTCTTTCTAAATATGTACCTACTGCCGGCACTGCTATTTTATGGTACTGGGTGCTATCACTTGGTATGCTGTGGAGTTGCAGCATGAGCCAAAAATCGGTAAGCCGAGTAATACATGTTGTTAATGGAAAATTATTGAGGAAACATAAAATTCCCTATGACCCACGAAGAGCGGCGAGCAGTTAAAGAAACAATTAGATATGCCGAACTGCAATTCCCAGATGCAATTAGAGCCTTAGACTACATTGCTCCAAGTTGCATGAAGAGGCAAATGTGAGTGTTCAGCATGAGGATCATGCATTAAATGTACAAGCTGTAAGTTTACCTTCACTAGTTGTTTTTTCCTACCTACTTGCTTGAACACACGAACAAAGTATCTTTCCTTTATTATTGGAATTAAAAAAAGTGTTATTGAAAACATTTCACTCATCAGTTTATGTCAAATTTAAATTATACTTTGTCTTAAGGGTTTACATTATAATTTTAGTGCAAGTACCTAGTTCCACTCGGGAACATCAGTAATTATTAATAAATCTATTTACTTACTTAGCACAAATATGTACACCTAATTAAGTATATTTTAAATTATTGTAGGTGTGTGACATAGATTTATTAATTCTAAACATCAACACTAAATGGCCAGGAGCTAAACACAACGCTCAAATATGGACAAATCCATCTACAAACCATGAGGCAATATTTTGACAATAGGGATCACCGTACATTTACTTGGTGAGTTAAAGGTTATCTGGAAGAGAATGTCTGTAAGGCTGTCAAATGCAATATCTATGTTTAAACTTTTAGGTGATGATGGATATCCTCTGGAGCTATGGTTGATGATCCCAATGAAAAATCAATGCTTTGAGAGCCAGAAGAATCATAGTAAAATTATTTGGCGTACTAGTCTGTTTGTAGGTGTCTGTCTTATCAGAGCTAATTAATGTATGAGCCATACACTGCTATCCTAATATTCAATGCATGTGCAGTGATACACAACACGCATATTAAATTCAGATTGATCAAACCATATTTCACCACATCCACAGAAATAATTTTTAATAGCTTCAATGATGATGGCTTAGAAGATACAGGTAATAATGTTGTTTAGGACATATTAAATTAGACTATGTTGTCTTTGTAATATTAGAATAATCTTAAAATTTTATGTTTTTATCAAAGGACGAGTGACTGTGTGAGTGGCGAGCTATTCAGAGTGCATACAAAAATGACTCATAAATACTGTTTTTACTTTATTATCTATAGTAATAATGTGTGAATTGAAACAAAACGTTAAGCATCTAAATTTATTTATTATTTTTATTAAAAATAAAATTAATGCATCTCTTATTTTATTGCTCAAATAAAAGAGACAGAAGCCTCGCCTCAGCTTGTACTTTGGTTGCCTCCACCAACATTTTGGCAGCCTCTGCTTACAGTTGAATTGCAGCTGTTAGCATTTGTAATAAGAAATATAGATAGATGGAGAAATGTTTATTAATTCTCTCTAGCATGCTGGTTTGCAAAGATTTTGACATTAATATCATAGTGTTGCAAGGAGCCTTTTAACAAGTTAGTTCAATTCTTAGAAACAGTAAAAGCTGCTTGTAAGTTACTATGAAAAAATTACTAGGAAAAATAAGTAACAATTTACTTATTAAATTATACTTATTATATATATAAAATAAACACAGCATATTCCAAAAAATTGTTTCATTAAGTCATATATTAATTTATATTAAAGTCAGATATAATTGAGTTATATTGAATCAATTATAATTGAGTTATTTCTGTAAGCTTTTGTTCTGTATGGACCTTCGCCGTGTAATCATTTTAATAAAAGTATAAAGTTGAAGCGAGTTGAAAATTGTTTTACAGATAGAAACATTGGGTTAAGCGTTACATCAAATGGTGCTAAAATGTTGAATCTATTCTCTACTTATTTAAATATGTACAAGTAAGTACAAGAAACATTAATTAAGCGAATAGCAAATTATGTTATGTTAAAATGGAATACGTAAATAATGTCATAGAAAATATAAAAGTAGTAAAGCTACAACCGTATATAGTAGGCTGTAAGCCTGTGTCCCGCAGCTGGGTCCAGGACATCCCACATACCGGAAAGGGGAAAACAACATTTATCGGATCATCTCGTTATTTCAATAAACCTAAACATGTTGATATCACACCTGTTCTAAAGCTGTATTCATATAAAACATAGCAAAACTGCAATGTTTCTGTGAGATAAGGGTGAAAAAAAAAATACCTCAATAATTTTCCAACGTGTAGAAATTAATGGTGAAACTGTTTTGTTACGAAGCCTTTGTTTATGATCGTAATTAACTATGACTCCCGCAGAGAAAGCGCGACATGAAGAAATACAAACAATATACGCTTTTATAGCTTAATAAATTTAATTTTTCTTATATTTTGTTAAAATTATGTGTGTTTGTTATTGTAATATTTTATATAAAAATTCTATGCACATGAATAGTTTTGCGAATCAGACCAATTAAAAATATTTAACCACTGGTTTAAAACACAGGTGATTTATGATTTTTTTTATTTGATTTTCAAAAGTACTAAAATACTGAAATTGCCATTGAAACAATTCGGCTCCTAGCAAAGCCGCCGAACCATAATTATTCACCATGAATGCCTCAACGAGCCTAAAGAAATACGTAAGCGCTAAACCATTCATTAATTGGTCAGGTGGAATATTACCAAAGTCGAAAATTCACATAATATGAAATATATATTTAGTAACACACATAATATTGATAATATATTTTATCCTTATACACGGCCATAAGCTAAGAAAATTTTATAATAATGTTTTACAACCAAAATATTCCTTTCTTTCTTTCTAAGGAGGAAAGCGCTTACTTTGCAGGCTAGTTACTAGTAACTTTAAGTGACGATTTAAATGACTTAATACACGTAATACAAAAACATTGTGAGAAAACATGAATGACTCGCACTGGGGTCGTGCATCGATTTTTTTCTACATCAAAACGGCTTATTGCTTAGAATAAAATTCCTCAATATAAATTAATTAGTACTGATAAGAAGTTCCGTTGTTAATATACTAGAGTGACACGGAAATTCTGATAGAAGTACCTCTTATTTATGATAGCACTTAGACTGTCTTTAAATTGTGATAGCACCATACGATATTTTGGCGTAGTGATTAAGACTAATTCTCCCTACGGAGGAAACGTAGAACTAGCCTTAATTTTAATAATTGCCCATTCAGTAATGGATTATTTACTGTACGATGAGGAGGCGAATGGTGATCACTTATAGATTTGCTATAATTAATATTTATTGTTTATAAATGAATATTATAATAATAAATATATATTCTCGTAATAACAACTCGATTGGTTGATAACAACTTGATGCAATAAATTAGCTCATAACATTTTGACCACAGACTTATTTGATCAGGTATTAATTCAAACACTACATTTAGGTTTTTTATTGTTAATATATACAAAAATAGCCGTTTTGTATTTGTTGATAAATTTTACAAATAATTTATAACTAGCTCAAGTTCGATCATGAATTCCACCAATATAAAGTAACGCCTTTTATATTCATTATGAAATGTGTCATGTAATCTAAGTTAATTTGTTTTTGCAGCATATTATATTATACGTCCCACTGCTGGACACAAGCATCCTCTCGTTTCGATACAGCTATTCGCGGAGTAATGAAATAGTTATTATCTGGTTTCACCCTCTATCCGGTTTCCCCCCTCATTCTCCTACTAATTTTAGCCGGCTTCAAAATCAGGAGGTGGTTCTCAATTAGAATGTATCTTCCCTTTTTGTATGTAAATTGTGCGATATCTTCGTCAATTTCAACAGATTTTTATTAAATAAGTTGATTGCAAACAAATTTAAAGAACAAAATTGCCCCTAAAGGTGCAAAAATAAAAGATGAATGTTTTATTAAATTAATATTATTACTTTTATTATATTTTTTAGTATAATTTCGAGTTTATGATACTCTCTAATCTGCCCAAAAGGGTAAATAATATACTTTTAATTAATAGTAAAAATCGAATTCAAAGAACTAATAAGTAGAATACTTTTTTTTCATATTAGCTTCTGAAATCAGAGTACTGGATTTTTATAGCGAGTACCTTTAAATTAAATTACTTTCACCTCAGTATAAAATTTTTAATTTAATATTAATAAATTGCTACATAAAAATCAATTCGGTTTTACAAGGGGTCGCTCGACAACTGACGCTGGAGTTGAGCTTATTAAACATATTTTTTGTGCATGGGAGAATTCAGAGGATGCTTTGGGTATATTTTGTGACCTTTCCAAGGCCTTCGACTGTGTTCACCATGAGACATTAATCAGGAAGCTACAGTACTATGGTGTCAAGAACACAGCGCTTAAACTTATTATTTCATATTTAAGTAATAGAAAGCAGAAGGTTATTATCAATGGTAAAAGTTCTTCCGGGTCACCTGTACTAATGGGTGTTCCTCAGGGCTCGATTCTCGGCCCATTCCTGTTTCTGGTGTATATTAATGACTTACCTCACCTTGTAGGGGATAGTCATGATATAGTATTATTTGCTGATGATACTTCCTTGATTTTTAAACTTAAACGTCAATCATTTAAATGTGACGAAGTGAATAATGCTATATCAAAATTAGTGCATTGGTTTAACGTTAATAATCTGCATTTGAACGGAAATAAAACTAATTGTGTTAAATTTACAACAACGAATGTTAAAAATCTGAATACCAATGTGTTTTTAAATGGGGAGGAATTGAGCCCTGTTGTATCTACTGTTTTTCTTGGCATCACTCTTGACGCAAAGCTTCAGTGGGGCCCCCATATATCCAAATTAGCAAGCAGACTAAGTTCTGCAGCCTATGCTGTAAAAAAGATTAGAGGTCTCACTAGTGTCGAGACAGCTAGATTAGTTTATTTTAGTTATTTCCATAGCATAATGTCTTATGGGATTTTGCTATGGGGAAATGCGGCTGATTCAGAAACTATTTTTGTTTTACAGAAGAGGGCCATTAGAGCTATTTACAATCTAAAACCGAGAGAGTCTCTTAGAGATAAATTTAAAGAAATTAATATATTAACTTTGGCCTCTCAGTATATTTACGAAAATTTAATGTATGTTCACAAAAACAAAGATAGTTTTAGTAAAAAAAGTGATATACATTCTGTAAACACTAGGAACAAACACAAGCTAGTGATGCCAGTTTCTCGACTCCACAGAGTCAGTAATTCATTCTTGGGGCAATGTATACGCTATTACAACAAGGTCCCGGAAAGTGTACAGGTTCTCTCTATTACCAAGTTTAAATGTTTTATTAAGCTGAAACTGTATAAAAAGGGTTATTATAGTATAAATGAATACATGGTTGATAATAACCCCTGGGAATGAGGTGGTCGCTTCCAAGCAGTTTCTAAAATAAATTTTGTAAATAGTTCGTAATCATTTATATTGTAAAATTTATTTTAAAAAAATTGTCCCGCTGGGTTTCTTGCTGGTTCTTCCCAGGACAGAGGGTTTTTTTTCGAACCAGTGGTAAAGTAAAAAATGACTTTCAATAACAATTACACATGTAATGTATATTGAATAAAAATTATTCTATTCTATTCTATTCTATTCTATTCTATTCTATTCTATTCTATTCTAAATCACACTACTATTTGTTAAAAAACATTAGCAGCTACTAGATATTTAAAATCTGAACGAATTACGCGCCAAAGCTCTTAAATATGTATGAAGAGCTCTACACGCGGGAACTAATATGTAAATACTATATACATACGTATTGTGTAGAAAAGTAAATTAACTTTATCAACTCGACTAAATTTATGTATAGATATTGCATGTTTTAAGCACGAAGCTCGTAGGTTTGTTCTACTAGCGCCTAAGTTTTACAAGTCAGAAAGATTTGCTAAACTTATTAATATTTTTTTTTAAATCGATTAATTGCTATTTTGAAAGTGGTTTTAGTTGCTTATGGTGTAGATTTATTAAATCCGCATGGAATGGTAAACACGATAACTTTTAAAAATATCAATTGTTTAACTCACTCTATTTTTTAATCTCTTCATCTATCATGTAGGAAGCCATGGAATGTAAATGGCAGTTTAATTTTGTTTTTTTAGTAATAATTAATTTATTTGGCTGCGAAATGTCGAAATTTTCAGTGTTTTAGCAGCCTTGTATTAATTTATTTTACTAAATAGACTGCCTGTGCCTCACTCACTCACTCACTCACTCACTTCCACTCACTTTAGCGTCAACCGCCGTCGTGAGTAGATATTGTATCGGTTGTTTGCAGCGGCTTAAAAAAGATCGATGTACAAATACAAAATATTCGAAAAACCAATTTCATACATACTTGATTATTATAATAATCAGAGATATTTATTACAATATTTTAAAAGCACAGACTAAATAATACTAGTACGTACTAAAAGTAAGTAGGATGTATATATTTTTACTTAAATACGTCTTGGACTTTATAGAGTGACCTGAATGATGATATGATGATCATATTTTTATTTCAACAGTGGTAGAGCCACGCGGCAGCTTTTGCTATCGCACGGATGGGCCGGCTCGAACCGGGGTGGTACCACACCTCACAGAAAACCAGCGTGAATTGTAGGTTTACCTCTGCGTTTCGCTTGGTGAGTGCAGGTGGCCGGAGGCCCTTTTTACTGGAAATGAGGGCATTCCATCTTAGTCCGCACAGGTGACAACGCATCTATATTTTGATTTGTAATAGAGGATAGATGTAGATGTCTATGGGCCGAAGCAACCGCTAACCATCAGGTGGACTGTGTGCTCGTTTGTCACCCTTATCCTATAAAAAAATATGAGCATTATGAGTCGTGCACTTTTGGATTATCCAAACTTTTTTTAAATTGAAGTTTGAAATAAAGTTATTGGAAAATCGGAAGTATAATAAGGTTATTAGTGAAAACTTGTTTGTATTTAAACTACTTTAAAAAAATCCGTATAATCATGTTATACGTATTTTTTTAATGCGCTTAGGGTGTGCACAATTGAATTTACCAATAGTTTTTTTTTATATATATTCATATTAAAATAAATATTGTAAAAATATTTTAAACTTATCCTGAATAAAACTAATTTTACAGATGTTATCGACGACACTTCGAGTGATTTACAAGATCTATGATGGTGAGGGATTCTATGGAAAGTTTGATATTAAAGTTACATTTACATTTACACGAAACATTTTTTAAAAAAAATGTTGAAAATTACTTTTACTATGAATCCCAATGAATCTATTGTATGATTTAAAATCTTCTACAACTTGAGATTGCGGTTGCAGATGGCTGCGATCGTACCGTTAACCGTTATTTATTTCAGCACTTAGGGCGATATTTTTGGACAGATAACATTTATACTAACTGAATCTTATCACAGAAAATAAATTTGGTACGGAACAATCCACTTAAGTGGCCTCTGTGGAGACTTTTGTGTTTATCCTAATTTATTATTAATTTATTCTTACATCACTTTTACGATAGACAATTTGATCGGATCTAAGAAAGTTGACGTTTACGCAGAACAAGGTATATTTTTTCTTAATATTAAGACGAATAATAAGCTAACAGTTTCACCTGATTGTAAGTGGTTCCTGCAGTCCATGTTCTTTGCAGCCAACTACAAACAAAGAAGGCCACAGTTGTCATCTTTGAGGAGTGAGATGAAATGATTCATGGGCTGAGATTGTAAGGGCTTTATATCGGATAACCACAGTGGTGATCTGAAATACTAGTTATTTTAAAGTAAAAGTATCAATGTATAAAATCGATCTGTTACAGTCTAAAATCCACTGCTGAACATAGGCCTACCCCAAAGATTGTCTGAGAGGGGGATATTTGCCATAGTTGCTACGTCTGGCAAGGAAGTTTTTTATTTTTAACAGGATGCTGCCGTCTTCTAATTGTTTCCCTCTGTCGCCTCTTACGACACCTACGGGATGATATAGGATAGTGGATATTCTTACATTGTAATTGATTGGTAAATTAATGCGGTAAATAAATTATGATGATTATAACTTGTGAATTATGGGATAGTATATTCAAACGGATATGACATGGAAAAAAAGTTTTCCATAAAAGGCCAGCAATGCAACTGCAATTCCTCTCAGAGATTCATGGGCGGTCGTGGAGACTTATCAATTATAATATTCTATATAAGAAATCGGTTGAAACTAAAGATGCAGGTAACACATAGGGATAATTATTGAATACTTAACAATTCTCTTAAAACCGTATTTGACAATGGATATTTTTCGATAGTGGTAAAATTCTAACGCTAACTGCTGAACGAGGCCTTCCGATTTTATTCTTTCTATGAGGGAGGTCTATGAATTGGTCTATGAACGCTTCGCAGGGTTCTTAACGGAAAATGATTTATACGTGGTAGAGCCACGCTGCAGCTATATTATGGTTGTAGCATAAATGTGTCGGCTCGACCGGGGTTAATGCTGCTGTGTTTCGTGTTGGTAAGTGTACCCGGAGAACTTTTTTACCGGAAAAGGGGCATTCCATCTTAGTTCTAAAGGGTGACAACGCATCTGCGTTTTGTTTCGTAATTGAGGATAAATGTAGATGTCTATGGACTACAGCTTCCGCTTGCCATCGTGTAGACTGTGTGTTCGTTTGTTACCCTATTTCTATAAAAAAATGCGCTGCCCATCTCCTGTTGTTTTCCCCTCTGGCTCCTCTTATGACATCCGCGGAATGATATGGGGAAGTGTAATCTCTTCATCTGCCGCTACATTTAGAGAGAGCGAAGTCATTGTTAACGAACTATTTTATAAGTATATTTTATAAGCGGAGTGTATTTCACTGGAAGATGCCTCGTTTAGAGCCAGCATGTGTCGTATAGAGCGAAACACGTGTACGTGCACGTATTATTGACGGTGGGGTATCTTTCCTCGTGTACTGGTGTTGGAAGTAGTAGTGTTGAGATTATTGGTGACAGGCACAGTGCAAGCAATTGAGAGGGCGGAAGTTGTTTTTCAGACTAGATATGACCCATAACATTCCGTCATCTGACGTCATACGTAACGCACGGTGTATTGTGTTGCGCGTAACTACCTACACAATGGGTATAACTAAATGTTCGGCGTGTAATAAAAATATAACGAAAAAAGTTCTCGGAATAGTATGTAGTAGGTGTGAGAAAAGTGTCCACGCAACCCATGAATGTGCGAAGTTATCCAACAAACAACTGGTGACTCTTCGTAACACTCCTGGACTCGAGTGGAGCTGCGCCGAATGCTTATGCAATGCGCCTCGCAGATCGTCAGCATTTGTTTCTGTTGACGAATCTGAAAATGAGGAGGAAGAAACGGTGCCATCCCTTAGCAAGGACGTCAGCTCCAAATTACTTCATCAGATAACATCAGAGGTGAAAAAAATTTTTAAGAAAGAGTTCGAAGACTTCAAGAGAGAATTCGAAATATCGCTAAATTTCCTTGGTGATCAAATATCGAGTATGGAAGAATGTGTCAAAAGTCAAGAATGCCGGATTAAAGTGCTTGAAAACAAAAATAACGAACTTCTCAATAAAAATAAGAACCTGGAACTACGAGTGTTATGTGTCGAGACCCAAATGCAGGAAATGGAACAAAAAGCACTTTCGCATTCCTTGGAAATATCAGGGCTACCAGAAGTGGCTTTGCAGAAACCTCAAGAAACTATAAAATCAGTTGCCACCAAGCTTAAGGTTGCATTCGAAGCCGTAAATTCCACGCGTAGCATGCCAATTCGTAAGGATCGTCCATGTTCTCTTCTAGTGGAATTAAAAACTACCGAATTCTGCGAACAATGGATTTCAGCGGCTAAGCAGGTGTCTCCCACAGTTGGTGACGTTGTACCTAACGCATTACAAGAAATGGCTAAGAATCAAATTTTTGTTCGTGAAGCACTCACTCCGCATAGCAAAATGTTATTGTATAATTGCAAAGAAAAGCTTGCGTCCAACATTTGAATTTAAATGGTGTAAAAATGGTAAAGTTTTTGCAAGGAAAACAAAGGCAAGTAAAGTGCATCTCATTAGATCGATATCTGAAATTGTAACATTAACTAAATAAAGTGCCTACCTACCCTTTTTAACTTGGTAGGTCGTTATTTTTTCACTTAATTTACATCAATACCTAACGTATATATAATTAGTTGAAAAACAATAATATTTTTACTAATACTTAGTAGTGATGGATAATAATAATATTATGTACTCATCTGAAATAACTGAATACTTTGACTGTTTAAATTGTAATAATTTTATCAAAAACCTTCCATATTGTCACATTAATCTCTTATGTATACATGTTAATATACGTTCTATGATCAAAAATTACCCTAAATTGTTGCATCAAATAGAAATAAGTTTACATCCAATTGACGTAATAATATTGACCGAAGTAGCTGTAGCACAGAACATCTGTCATTTGTATAATATTCCCGGTTACAAAATGTACTCACAACTTCGTAAAAATAGGAAAGGCGGAGTTATTATTGTTTATGTAAGAAACTATTTAAAATTCACGCAGTTAGACTATAGTTCACATACATTCGAGTCGATCATAGGTTCTATTAAAACACCGTGTAATAAAGTAATCGCCTTGTGTGCTATCTATAGACCTCCCTCCTATAATAAAGAACTATTTATAAATGAAATGACAAAATTATTAAATAACTTACAGCACTTTGTTAATGTTGTAGTCGCTGGAGATGTGAACATAGACCTAAAATTATCATCAAATATCAGAGATAAGTACTTAAATCTGCTGGCGGAGC